>OY720357.1:16418119-17019256 GCA_963082945.1 Cerastis leucographa | reverse complement strand
TTTTTGACAAGTATTTATTTAAATACTAGTTTTTAATGTAAGATTTTTACTTTAAACACCTCCACCCCCGACCCCCGTACTATTCAATCCGTCCATCAGCACAATATTTTGAGTGCGTTACATTGAGTTCTACCACAAAACATGATTTTACACCCCCCAAAAAAAAATCGTTTCCCAGCAATAATTTTTGCGTAAAGTTACTTAGTTTCATGTACAGAATGCTTGGTTGACGGCTTCGTGATGAGGTGATTTACACCGTGTATAATTGTGAATGTTCCTGCTTGTAACTAGATTGCTAAAGCTTCAGAAGAAAAAAGTCTGACTGAGATTCTGAAGGTCAGATATTCGTATTCACCTGCATTGGGTTAGACTGAAAGCCGCCCTCAAGACAATCAGGGAAAGTCTACATAAATAGATTGATTGATCTGCTTGTGACATTATGGATAATACTGAATACGGAAATGGAAAATGCATTACATATACAAGGTGTTGTTTTGCATCCTCGTCAAATTCAAGGAGGTAACTATGCTAATGATTCTCGTTCCAAATTAATAATAAAATGGGTATGTAATTTTTATTTTTTTTCTTATTTACGGAAATCGGTAAGTGTGAACCACCCGTGTTTTAAACGCGGGCTGTCTGATTCTCGCTCTATAACCGCGCTTCCACAAATACAAACAATCTCAAACGTTTATTCGATAATTTCCTATTTCCTGCACCATGTTAACGGGATTATTGTGAAATACTGACAAACATAAACAACCAAAATAATCAGAGTTTATTAATAATTAACTAGGTACTATAATTTAAATTGATTATTAATGCCTTGTGTGACAACCTCCTGAATTTTGACGAGGATGCAAAACAACACCTTGTATTAAACCACCTATTTCGTGTTGTGTGAAATTTGGGTGGAGCTAAAAGTATACCCACGTTTCACCAGTTATGTTTGAGTCTCATGTAATAGGGGGTGAGCCTATTGCCATCAACCGGGCACAAATCCAGACTTCGTGACTGATGGAAAAATCCAATACCATTTTGCTGGACCTGGGGATTGAACCCAGGAAATCATGCTCAGCAGTCGCTTGCGACCACTTGACCAACGCGGAAGTCAAGCCTTTTTTCTGTTAACCTGATTTTTATACAAGGTGCAGTTTTGCATCCTCGTCAAAATTGAAGTGGTTGCCACAAAAGACATAAATAATCTATATAAATTACGGTTTCTAGTTAATTTTTAGGGTTCCATACCCAAAGGGCTAAACGGGACCCTAATACAAGGTGCAGTTTTGCATCCTCGTCAAAATTGAAGTGGTTGCCACAAAAGACATAAATAATCTATATAAATTACGGTTTCTAGTTAATTTTTAGGGTTCCATACCCAAAGGGCTAAACGGGACCCTATTACTGAGACTTCGCCGTCCGTCCGTCTGTCACTAGGCTGATATCTCATGAACTGTGATAGTTAGACAGTTTAAATTTCTAAAGATTATGTATTTCTGTTGGCGCTATAATAACAAATACTAAAAAAAAAACAGAATAAAATAATTATTTAAAATAACTTTACAAAAAAGTGTTTTTTTTGCTCGTTTTTATAAATAATGGTACCGAACCCTTCGTGCGCGATCCAGACTCGGACTTGGCCGGTTTTTACAAAAAATCTCCTTTTTTATCGTTTAAATTTGTTTCTGGTGTGAAAGTGAGGTAATAAGGCGAGGACCAGACGGGCCCCGTTTAAAACACAAGTGATTCACACTTACCGGATTCCGTAAATACAAAAAAAAAAATGGCTAAGCCATTATATTATCAATTTGGGAAGAGAATCATTAGCATAGTTACCTACTTGAATTTGACGAGGATGCAAAATAACAGCTTGTTTAATTCAGAAGGGCTAACCAATAACATGTAAAAGCACATGTAACATGTAAAAGTTTAGGCTAAGACTAGGCTATAATTGCCTTGAGTCCTCTACCCAAAGCATGTGAAATTCAGCATGAAATGACAATGTATATGGAGAGTCCATATGCGGTTAGGACTGACCGCAATGATTGCGGTCTATCGAACAACATTGTCAATATTGCGATGTGTAACATACTGTTGATATATGCTCCATAGCACTTAAGGAAGTTCGAGCAGAAGTTTTTAATGTAAGTATTCGTGTTAAATGAGACGTTAATCACTTAAGACAAGCGATTTATTAACAAAGAAAGTCTTGATATTTGGATTACGACTGCTCTAAAAATACCATGGTAATAAAGATATAAAGTCGTGAAATACTAGCATGTCTAGAATCAAAAGTACGACAAGATGTGACTTCTACCAATTGTCATTAGATTATAGCTTTTTCTCCCTCACGAATACGTGGCCTGTGTCCCAAAGGTGGAAACGTTATGGACTGTACAAACCTTTGGGTCAATAATATGTTTTTTTTTTACTTTTGCATAATAACAGCCGCTCGGGTCAATTATCAGGTCAAGCTAGGTTGGTCCGTGCATGGGTGACCACCTATTACCAACCGAGTTTCCTCCTTGCCTCAAAAAGCTCGTTTGGCCGTTGGTCCCAGCTGTCATTTGTAGATCTTTGACAGACGTTACAGGCAGACAGTGTCCCGAAAGTCAGACAATCAGTCTCGGGTATCGTATAAGCCGGTTCTAACTGGGTTGTTGGGGTCAGATAGGCAGTCGCTCCTTGTAAAATACAGGTATTCCGTTGTATTCGGTTTGACTGGAAGCCGGCCCCAACTTGGTTGGATTATCATTGTTCATTATTTGATGAGCTTTTTGTATTTTCATTTTTTTTTTATTGGCATCTCGCGTTCAACCTATGAAGTTGTCGTCTGCTTAACCGGACTATCCTGTGGGTGCCTTTAGAGTAAGGCCTTGTAACAAACTTGCTTATTCCTTGATGAAAGGAGTAAACAGATTTATACATTAAAAAAGTAATTAGGGGAAAATGAATTTAATAAATGATGAAATGAAAAATACAATAAATTAGTATAAAAGTGAAGGGCAGGTTAACCGAGAACGTTTTAAATATCTCCGCAAATCTCTGAGCGTGATAGTAACTGAAGACAAACTTGCAGTCGTAGAAAGCTGGCTTGATTAAGATGAGCTTGACCACGACGAACTTGATGCAGGGCGATTTGGTAGGACCCACCAGCAGACACGTACCGCCCAATGCCAGGCTCGTCAGCTCGAAGAGCAGCTTCCAGCAGACAGGTAATGAGCCCCAGTGCCAGGCTCGTCAGTTCGCAAAGCAGCTTCCAGCAGACAGTTAGCAACAGCCACGGCAGCACTAAACGAAGGCCGCTCTTTGACTCCACCAGGCTGTGCTCAAAACTCAAGATATGACAGATCTTGACTCCAAACTAGACTTAGCTGTTTTCTTGATTTTAGACTATACTGATTTCTCGTGTCCAGACTGAACCGACTCTTAACTCCAGACTAGAACCAGGGCATCTGTCAGAAATCCCTTTTATACCCTGATCTTCCGTTTCTTTTCTTCCAATTTTCTTTTTCAGATTCAAAACTGCTGCGCTCTATTAAGACGCAACCTGCCAGTATTAAAAACAGCCAGTAACAATGGTCAAAAACCCTGCACATAATATTTTTAGAAATATAACTCAGAATATCTTTACACAGCAAATATTCGCAATTAACTATAAAATACAACAATTTGAACTGACGAATTGATGATAATAATTTTTAGTAATATATAATCTAAATGAAACCTTCATAGAGAGTTTGGTTGGTTACAATTAAAAATAAAAGTAAATGACAGCTGACAAGTTCGATGTAAACAATGTCACAACAAAGAAAACTAAGAAAATATTTATAAAAATGAAACAAATCGTAATATGCTAATGTAAAACCAATAAAAGTATGAATATGGATGATAAGTGTGAGTATAGAGTGTCTGTAGTAGGCAGATACTATATTTCCCCAACGACCCCAAACAGCGCCAATAATAGTTCGAGCCCACGACACTAAACCTTTTTTGATGAGATTCATAGAAGATATAGATAAATATATGAATTAAGTGTTTAAGAGTATAAGTAGAGATTTAGTGATATCTTTAAACATAGCTGGCCAAACTTCGTAAGATGTCGGTGTGTTTGAATGAGTTATGAAAGTTTTGTGAATGTTGTAATACTTTAACCTTACCAAAATTTTTGTTCTAGGCCAAAAATTTTCTCGGGGTCGTTGGGGAAATATAGTATCTGCCTACTACAGACACTCTATACTCACACTTATCATCCATATTCATACTTTTATTGGTTTTACATTAGCATATTACGATTTGTTTCATTTTTATAAATATTTTCTTAGTTTTCTTTGTTGTGACATTGTTTACATCGAACTTGTCAGCTGTCATTTACTTTTATTTTTAATTGTAACCAACCAAACTCTCTATGAAGGTTTCATTTAGATTATATATTACTAAAAATTATTATCATCAATTCGTCAGTTCAAATTGTTGTATTTTATAGTTAATTGCGAATATTTGCTGTGTAAAGATATTCTGAGTTATATTTCTAAAAATATTATGTGCAGGGTTTTTGACCATTGTTACTGGCTGTTTTTAATACTGGCAGGTTGCGTCTTAATAGAGCGCAGCAGTTTTGAATCTGAAAAAGAAAATTGGAAGAAAAGAAACGGAAGATCAGGGTATAAAAGGGATTTCTGACAGATGCCCTGGTTCTAGTCTGGAGTTAAGAGTCGGTTCAGTCTGGACACGAGAAATCAGTATAGTCTAAAATCAAGAAAACAGCTAAGTCTAGTTTGGAGTCAAGATCTGTCATATCTTGAGTTTTGAGCACAGCCTGGTGGAGTCAAAGAGCGGCCTTCGTTTAGTGCTGCCGTGGCTGTTGCTAACTGTCTGCTGGAAGCTGCTTTGCGAACTGACGAGCCTGGCACTGGGGCTCATTACCTGTCTGCTGGAAGCTGCTCTTCGAGCTGACGAGCCTGGCATTGGGCGGTACGTGTCTGCTGGTGGGTCCTACCAAATCGCCCTGCATCAAGTTCGTCGTGGTCAAGCTCATCTTAATCAAGCCAGCTTTCTACGACTGCAAGTTTGTCTTCAGTTACTATCACGCTCAGAGATTTGCGGAGATATTTAAAACGTTCTCGGTTAACCTGCCCTTCACTTTTATACTAATTTATTGTATTTTTCATTTCATCATTTATTAAATTCATTTTCCCCTAATTACTTTTTTAATGTATAAATCTGTTTACTCCTTTCATCAAGGAATAAGCAAGTTTGTTACAGCCTCCAGCCAGGGCATAAAAACTTACAAACTAAGCGACTGCACGCTAAGGGCACCCCCTGTGGGGTACGCACCTCGGCTTAGGGCGTCGCTGGGGGAAGACTGCATGGGGACAGGCTGGATCTGAATGGTATCATTATTTAGGGGCTGATTTAAAACTACTGGCACAGCATCGCGGGCTGGCTCGAGCGAGGGACGGGGAGGGCATGGACCGGTACGTCGCGACGGACCTCGACGGCGAGGTCGGAAAGACGGCGGTTTGAGTCGGAACTTTTTAAGAGTGCTAGTCTCTTTGCTACTCTCCTGGAGGAGGGTGATAGCATCATCTGGAGTGACAAGGGTATGCCTAGGACGGCGTACTGTACTAATGCGCGAGGGTTCGTAACGGGCGGCCGCTGCGATCAGGGGATTACGGTGTTTAATGGCGTTATCGAAGAAACGCTTCGAAAGACGTTTCATAAACTGAAGGACGGTGGGCATTCTAAGGTCTACGTGTAGACGGTCATTACGGACATAAAAAGGGGCTCCCGTGACTCTACGTAAGAACCGGTTCTGTAAAACTTGCATCCTATGGATGTACTTAGGCTTGGTGTGAGCGTACACGACGCAAGCGTACGTCATAATGGGGCGGATCACCGCGGTATAAAGGCGCAACTTGCACTTGAGTGACAACTTGCTTTTGGCGGAAGTCATGAAATGAAGCCTACCCATAGCAATGGCAGCTCGGTCGCGAGCAGCTTTGATGTACGCCGCAAAGGACAGGTGGTTGTCGAGTAGGACTCCTAAGTATTTGGCTTGCTTCCCCCAAGGGATAGGCTTACCGTACATAGTGATCGGGCTATTTTGTATTTTCAAATTCAAAATATCTCATTATACTTGTCAGTTGAAAGTTCCACAAAAAGCACCACAGTCCTTCTGGTTACATAAAATAGCAGAATTTTGTCACTGATCTGTCTTCCAACCTCATGATGATGACGACAACTTCTGCTTCATCCATTCATTGAAAGATTCAGTAACATATTCAAACTCTTTCCTGACAAGATTGTCTCTTAAACGTAACAAAATATGTCAAGATGATCTCAGAGCTTCCACTCCAGTCCCGTCTAATTAAACGTATGAATGTGCAATTAAAAATACACCCAAAACTAGGTCATTTGCTAATGTCGTTACGGGCTATTACTTCGTAAATAATTCATTCATATTTAGCCTATATTGCTTGAATATTTTGTTCTGCAGTGTCTGGCTTTCAGCCAAGAGTGTGTCGGTGCATGGTCACTTTATAACTGGCATCTCGGAAACTATCATGAGCTGGAAATAAAAAATAACCTTGATTTAATCTTTGATACTTGCGTTGTGAACGGTCAGTGTTTATGCATGCTTTTTTTTGCGAAAAGCCTGTGTGGTCTGCGCAGATTTCAATCACTTTTTTTTTTTTTTCAAAATTAACTATCTGTGTCAAAGCTTACTTACTATTCAGATATGACTAGATCAAAAATGTATTAGAGTTTATGTTATACGAATCTTTAACTTCAAGCTTTCAGCGACATTTCTATTAGACATTTTTCAATTCGAATTAATTCATTAGAATTGTTTTTTTTTTCTCGTAGCTCTAGTGGTCGCAAATTCAACCGCTGACCATGAGGTTTCGGAGGAGGCTCGGTTTGATTCCTGAGACAGGCAAACTTTTATTTGGTTCTCCATCCGGAATTTCTAATTAGCAGCCTTGGAGTCTGGATTTGTGACCGATTGATGGCAATAGTCTCGCCCCCTATTACATGGGACTAAAATATAACTGGCAAAATGTGGGTATACAATTAGGTTCACCTTTGCCTAACCCTTCAAGTTTACGGGCGTGATGTTATGTTATATGAATTTTTAGTAGCAGTCCAAAAACTGGATTTGAGCTCGGTTTATAGTAACAGGCTCGCTTTCTATTACGACATGGGACCTTATTAACTATCATACTTTTATTACTTTCGTCTCATACTTTGATAGTCGACCACTTTCTTCATCCACTTGACTGAAACCATAATTATAATCTTCCTGCCCTTGCTACATTCTACTTTGGCTCGGCGAAACACGTTTCTTTTTCCATTCTCCCCTGTCTCAGCATCATTTACTCCTTTCTCTTTCATATCCACTTGACTGACACCAAAACATCTTTATTTAAATTTATTTTTCAAATATCTGTGAAAACAGAACATGATTTTGCACCCTATAAAATAGTTAAATTGACGGAAAGGTGCCTAAATAACAGCCCTAAAGCAAAAATACGTAACAATATTATTCACGATACCTTAAAACATTACAATACAGTATGATGACATTCTCGAAGCTCATAACAGAATTTCATTGCAGCAATATTAAATATTTGCGACAGATATTTGCATAAACGTTCAATATCAACTTAAAATAAAGCTGATATGCTGCCTGTATTTGCTTTTTTGATATTGGGAAACAAAATGTACCCTTTGACTGCATGTTGGTTTGCGCAGTTTGTAAAATATGTACAGGGACTAAATAAATAGTGCATTCAGGAATAAAATGAAATACCTGTTTTCTCAGTTAGTAGTAAGGCAGTATGAACGGAGTTTTGAATTATTTGCCTGTCTGAAACCCTTTGTCGAATAAAATATAGTATGTTTTTTGTAGATCGAATGATCTGTGGGGTTTCTGTTATCGCCCTACCTGTGTCATCATCATCAGCCTACAATGTTCCCACTGCTGGGACACAGGCCTCCTCTCTATGAGAGGGAGTGGGCTGTAATCCACCATGCAGTTCCAGTGCAGGTTGGTAGATGTCACATGTCATCGAAAGCTATCTGTGTATAGCTTTATAATTGAGTACTCATTCCTTATAGGAATAATTGAAAAGTTCTACACTATGCTTTTAAAGTGGGATTAAAATAAGAAACTCGGCCGTAACAAATATAGCTTTACAGAGTTATAATCATAAAAATCATCAATACAACCTTTTTACGTTTGTTTTATCCTAGTAAATGACAATTTCATGAAAAAGTCATTCAATGCGATTAAATGACCGTGATTTTAATTATTATAAACCTAAGAAAATTTTAATTTCGCGGGCTGTCCTGTCGCTTCCACCTTAAGACAAAGCAAGATAGAATTCTTAAGGGAAGGCACACAGAAACTTAAATACATTAACAGCTGGATGGTACCCCAAATCAGTATCTTTGCAACAACACTACCATTTTAACAACAAAAGAAATGAAAATCCTGCGACAAATCAAATCAAATCAAATCATTTATTGCATCCATAATGTACATTTAACAGGTGGTCAAATAAGAAATATTAGACACAATTATGGACCCTGTCGGGCATAGCAAGTTTTAAATAAGTAGAGAGATACTTCTTAGGTCGCTGGATTAGAGGCATGAAGAATAGGGTGTGAATTTCTTGAGCCCTCATGGAAAAGGGAGGATCGTCCGACCTAATGGGTATTATCTCTGGTAGGCTAGCTTCTACCGGGGTCGGGGTTTCCTATACAGTCTTAAATTGCGGATAACTTTTTACTGCACGATTTATATTTTTTATGTTAATTCCTCATTTGTGTCATAGATGGAGCTGTAGTACTTTTTGTAGTATGTTGCTGTTGGACTTTTTGTAGTGCCGTTACAACATTAACCAAGTAGTCATCAAAAAATTGGATCATATAATGACAAACCATTAACCAACCTTTAATGAAAGGTCTCACGATACTACATCAAGTAATCACTTTCCGCACACTGAGCTAAACATGAAATTCCAGGGCAAAAAACTCCACCTAATATTTTTTCCGTAACACATTCTTTTAGAGGAAACACGGAGTGGTTGAAAAACGATTGGGAGACGGGACACAACGATCAGGAGGAACAACATCCTGTTGGCAGATAGCCAGCAATCTCGATTGATAAATACTTCAGTTAGAATTGTAAAATACCTACCTTCGAACCGTACGAGTTTTGTCTGAAAACGGATTTATTTTTATTTACTGTGTGTAATTTTGCGTGGATTGATAAGTAATGTGGCTAAATCATATCAGCCACTCTAATCGACCGTAAGGTTAAGCCGCGCTTGCCTAGGTTGGTCCGTGGATGGGTGACCACCCATAATATACCGAGTTTCCTCCGTACCTCGGAAACCACGTTAAGCTATCATTTGTAGATAGATCTTCAACAGTTGTTACAGGTAGTGAGTGGAAAGTCTGACAACCAGTCTTACTGGTTGTCAGACTTTCCACTCACCTGTGGGTTTCGTATTACCCTCAATACCAACTGAGTTGTGGAGGTCAGATAGGCAGACGGTGCATGTAAAATTCTGATATTCAGCTGCATCCGGTTAGACTGAAAGCGGACCCCATCATCTTGGAAAAGGCTACGCAGATGATGATGATCGGTAATTTGTCTTTATTTACACAGTTTTGGGCATGATAAAAGAATATCAATAAAATTAGATATTGTAGTCAATTTTCATAACTGTTTAAATTTATAAGTGTCCATAAACTACTTTCATGATAGGCTCAGCCACTACAATTCAGCTTTCAGTCTTTAATAAATACGGTATTTGCATCTAGCGGGTGTTGCCAAACTAGGCAGGATGGTGGGATGGAAATTATGGGTGTTGTCTCATTGAATCCATAGAGAGATATAATCTAAGGTATTTACATGAATAAAACACCTTAGATTATAAACCATAACCAGGATTGGATACTTTTAGTCTAAATTAAAGAAAGAGTTTCATTTACACTAGAACTTTCTTCTATATTATCGTGAGGTTAGTGCTAAGAGTGGTGTCAGAGTTTTTATACCGCCCATGGGCCTCTGACTTGTTTTTACATGCCGTCAAGAAATATAGCTCAGGAATGCTGGTTTTCTCACGATGTTTTCCTTCACCGAAGCAAGTGAAAATTATATAATACGCACATGAATCCGAAAAATCAGAGATGCGTCTCTTGGGTTCGAACTCGAGACCCATGGCTTGGCTTTCGTGGCGATCCGATCGTAAGATCTGTAAAGACTACAAGGTTTGTTCACGATTTGAATTACTACAGTCGATAGTACTACGTGCAATAGGAGTATCGTAGACATGTGCCCTTAGAATTAGAAAAATGCCAACAACCGCCAGTTAAAAATACCCCAGAAAATAATACTTCAGCTTCACAAATAATAATCGCCATTTTTATTTCTGTATAGATACTAGATCGTGAAAGTTGAGCCTAGTTTATGTGCGTTACATTTTTGTCAACGTGTGTACTGATTTGTAACAGTGGGCCAAATTGGCTCACAGCCAAACGGCACTCAATTGCGAATGAGTGACGTAGGTACTCCTCTGGTTAGATTATTATCATCTGTGATCATGGAAATTAGGCAGATGTGTCTTAGAAATTAGGTGGAGGTGTTATAGAAACGTGTGTCGTCTTAAAATAATAAAATGTATTATGTCATGATGGCGACTGTTAGAGATTAGTGACAAAAGATTTGAATTTTTCATGTTTAGTGACTAAGATGATAATATCCAATCTGCTGCAATAGGACTTCCGCCACTATTGACTGCTTATCCAAATAGATTCAGTCTGTGTAATATTAGAAGAGTACCTGACTGACATACATGAAATGCTCTTTTAAAAATGTGTTTCAAAACTTGATAGACAAATTAGGAAAATATTCTTATACATTTGAAACAATATACACTACAGGAAAACTCAAGCTTTTTGGTAAATATTTTAAGTTGTGCAAGCTTGTAAAGGAACTTCTTTTTGATGATTTCTATTATTATTTAATTGGCGAAAATTCCTTAACTTTATTATTTCGTTTAAAGTTGCCGTATCTCCTTTTTTCTACATTCTCTTGGAAGTTAGCAGTCTCTAGTTAGATTATTATCATGAAACATTATTTTGTGACACAGTTCACATCTTACCATTCCGCTGAATTTCGACAGATTGATTTTATCCGACTTTGAAAGCGATCTGCCATCTGTAAGATGAATTTTATGATTTTTATTAATATGATGAATTTTATGATAAGATTCATTAATAAAAATAAATGACGATTCAGTATTTATTTAACGTTAAGGGTAATTGTTGATTCCATCTGCATCAATATGACAAGTGTAAGAGTACTTCAGGTCAATTCTTACCAAATTATTTTTGATTTTAGTGATAAGTATATAGGCAATTTTTTTTTTTAAAGAAAAGCTTTTTATTTAATATCTAGTCTTCTTGTAACTTCTGTCACAAAAGTAAGAATTTAATAAACCTAGATATAACAGTAGGTACCAAAGCTAAACATAATTTCACCAAGATTTATTTTCATTTCAACCAGCTTCTCGTAAGAACAGAAATATTACGAAGTAACATCAAAATTCCTAGTTATTTTAGTGTTTTAAACAAAGGAGAAACTAGAAATTTTACCGTGGTAAAATAAATTCTCAGAAGAGAGCTAAAATTATGCTTGTGTAGTATCTTAACGCATGGGTTACGTATTTCATATTCTGTGTTTCAGGGAATTCAAGAATAAGAATCAAAAAGTTTTGCACAATAGAATATTAATAAAAAGTTGGTTGTTATTGTTACACAACAAATTAAGTTCGTTCTTAAATTGTTTTTTTATATTACAACTAGCGACCCGCCCCGGCTTCACGCGGGTGCAATGCTGATACTAAATACACTACAGAAAAACTGTGAACGTTGTATATAAAAACATAGCGGCCCGCTCTGGCTTCGCACGGGTATTAATATATAGTTATTATACATATACACCTTCCTCATTAATAATTCTATCTATTAAAAAAAAACCGCATCAAAATCCGTTGCGTAGTTTTAAAGATTTAAGCATACATAGGGATATAGGGACAGAGAAAGTGACTTTGTTTTATACTATGTAGTGATATTGTAAATTCCTTAAATATTTTTAAAAAGACACAGTGTTTTTTTACATATCAAGGATAATAAGGAAAATTCGAAGAGATACGGGGAAATTGTCTTGGAAATAATTATATTTTTTTCAGAACACAAAATTGTCATTGTAAAACTACAAGTGCAAAATAGAGACCGGGGGGATCTGAGCTAAAGCACGCGTTAGGTTACGTTTAAAAATCCGGGCCTTAAGGCGCCAATAATCACGTTTTTAGAAGCGTGTGTACTCGTGCCTCTTAACCACACGCGTAACTGATACGAACGTTGATGCGCGTATAAGCATTAGCGGCGAGAGACAACTGCCCACGCACCCAGTCACCCCATGAAAACACGCCGGAATAAGCGAATGTACGCGCGTTTGATTCCATGAAGACTAAAATGAGATGCGCGTGCTAAACCCGTTTTTACTGTTCTTGATTACACTGGGACACCACTATGGCAATTTTAAGTTTGGTTGTTAGACATAAAATAAAAGCGATAAAATCATGTAAGGAAGGATAACTGCACTAGCCTGTTTTTTAAGCCGTTAACAAGTCAACTTGGCAAAAATTGACGATTTTACATTTTTTGTAATTTAAAGTCTGTAGGTGTAATTTACAAGAAACGGTAACCTTCAAAAGCAGAGATTATTAATAACACTTCCAAGTTAGGGGTTATTAAGTCCCAATATAACAATGTACAAATAATTTTCGTCTACTTAACTCAAGAATATAATTATAAGTATTATAACGATCCTACTCACAATAGAAGTAAGTTAAGCAATATTCCACATTTTCTGTGAAGATGGAAATTGCCGTAAATAACCATTGAGTGCTGACGAGAGGGCGTGAGTGCGCCGCCATTTTACAAAGTCCTCCCAGTGTAGAGCATAATCGTTCTTGAGATGCCATGAATTGAATGTTTAGTGTAAAACAATTGTGAATATATTTTTGAACTTACTGAAGTATGGTTTATTTTAATCTACTGTTATTGTTAGCCTATGTCATCCCATAGCTGAACAAAAGCCTATTTCTTTGATTTTCTTCTTTCGATCTAGGGTTATGGTGCACAGTGCACCACTAGTCGCTGGTTTTGTCCACCTCCCGGTCCCACCTAGCGTTGAAAATGCTGAAAAACCAATTTTTATTTTTCGTTTTTTTCACATATAACATAAAAATTACAGAACGAATCCATCGGAAAGAAACGGGATTCTTTTGATTTTTTCGCTTGATGTTTTGAAAAGTTGAAAAAAAAAACAAGTTCTATTGAAATATATGTTAATAGGAAATTATTATTTTTTTGTTTCGGGCCCCAGCCTACTGCTTTTCCTTTTCCTAAAGCGAAGACTTTATGCCGTATGGACACTGTAAATGTAATAAATGATCCATACGTGTAGGATTTGCATATGCATATTCCTTTGCACAAAATGCACATTTTGCATTTTCTTGCCATCTCCTTTTATGAATTAACAATTAGTCCAAACACAACTTTTATTGCGATGCATTATGAGGTAAACATTATCACACAACGCACAAACGTATTATTATGGAAAGAGTGAAAGCATAGAGATTATGTAACTAAGTATATTTGAAAAAAAAAATCTTTTATATTCTACAGTTTTTATCGGTTATATTGGATAAAAACAAGAAATATGTAGGTACTGCGGCCAATCTTCTTGAAACTTTCGAATAAAAAAAAAACGCAATTGGAAAGAAACGGGATTTTTTCTTGCTTTTTTCAACGCTAGTCCTACCATCTTCAGCGAGATCTGCCACGATGCATTCTGCACATGGACCCACAGCTCATTGAATTTGCAGCAAACGTGGCCAGCTCTGGCACACTTTAGAACTTTTTAGCTTTAAAAAAAAAATTGTCATGAAAGATGTGATTTTTGGCAGAGACGTTATTGTAAAATTTTAATAATCTAGATAAAAAACCTAAGTCGTATTTTTTAATTTTCTTGGTCAAAGTAAAGCTTGATTACTAATTGCCTTACAGCAAGATCAGTCTGTGTGCCCTTAAGCTCTTTGTATTTAGATGAAAGAATTTAAGACTTAAAAACAATTATAGCAAAGTATTTTATGTTTTGAATGACGTTGGTTAATTTGTATGATCTTATTGCGGATTTATCCAAATGTAAAATAGTGATATTTAGAAATTTGGTCTTTCGGTACTATTTTGAATTTAATTATGTTTTCCATTATGTTAAAGTATCTTTAAAAAGATTATTTCATTGAAAGCGGTTCAGTTATTTTAAAAACTTTAACGCGCAAACACCAATACTTAACAGGCCAATTTAAACAAAACAATATGTCTTCAAAATCGAAACATTTGTTCATTTGAAACGCAGAGGTCGTTATGGTCTACCTAAAGCATAAATTCATTGTAACACAAATCGTTTTCGCTCGGTGCGCCTTCGAAAATGGTCTTTAACGTCTACGGGGCTTTGTGTAAATAATGTTCTTTAAAATTTATCGCCATAATAAATGTTGGGTACCCCTTTTTCTATGAAAATAAGTTTAAATTTACTGGACGCTGTAGGTCAAATGTTTGTTATACGGTTTGTTTGTAATTTTTGTGATTTCAATTACTGTTAACGTTTGGCGGGATCAGATGATTTGTGGGAAAAGTTATCAAAATCAAAATATTTTATTTTACATAGGCCTACATGGGCACTTATAAAACGTCAACAAAACGTGCACGGTTCGGGTTGGTCGTTTCCTATGGAGAAGAACCGGCAAGAAACTCCATGGTAACTCTTTTAAAATCATTTGGTTATACAATATTTGAAGTTACAGCGTTAGTACTTAAGTATGGGAGGACAGCGTAGGCCCGACAATAAATCGATTTACTACTACAGAAGGTAGTAATAGAAAAAATATATATATATAACATTACATTAAACCAAACCTGTATTTCTTGAAAGGTTTACAATATTACATGGGCTTACATTTCGTCGTCTATGTTTAAGATGCATAATTATATTGAACACGTCTAAAGCAATCAACCGAGAACAATTCCGGACTCCAGGCTGCTAGGACATTCCTAATGGACAACCCAATAACAATTTCTTCAATTAATTTACTCACTTTCCGAGCCCGATCTGAGAATCAAAATCAAAGACTTCATGTTCAGCAGTTGTCATCATCATCATCATTTCAGCCAAAAGACGTCCACAGCTGGAAATAGGCCTCCCCCAAGTGTCACCACATTGTCCGGTCCCGTGCGACTCGCATCCAGCGTATCTCCGCAACCTTCACCAGGTCATCGGCCCACCTAGTGGGAGGCCTTCCAACGCATCGTCTTCCGGTTCACGGTCGTTATTACAGAACTTTATGTCCCCATCGGCCATCCGTTCTGCGAGCAATGTGCCCTGCCCACTGCCACTTAAGTTTGGCAATTCTTCGGGCTACGTCGGTAACCTTGGTTCTCTTGCGGATGTCCTCATTTCTGATTTGATCAGCAGTTGTGGCTGCGATCAATAGGCCAACGAAGCAGTCAGTCAGTCAGTCGGGTAGGCAGTATTTGGGTTCTATGTCACTAGTTATTTAATACAAGGTGTTGTTTTGCATCCTGGTCAAATTCAAGGTGGTAAATATGCTAATAATTCTCGTCCTGAATCAATAATAAAATGGGTAGGAAATTTTATTTATTTTCAGATTTACAGAAATCAGTAATTGCGAACCACCCGTGTTTTAAACGCGGCCCGTCTTATTCTCGCCCTATAACCGCGCTTCCACACATGCAAATAATCTCAAACGTTTTTTTCGATAATTTCTTATTCCCTAAACCACGTTAAGGGGGTTATTCTGAAATAGTGACAAACTTAAACAACCAAAAAAAACAGCGTTTTTTAATAATTAACTAGATACCGTAATTTTAATTGATTACTTATCTATTTTGTGACAACCTACTGAATTTTGATGAGGATGCAAAACAACACATTGTATAAAGCTCCTATTTTTACGTTATCCTTATTTTATTGTTACCTAATGAAAAAATAATTTTCGTTTTAAATAGTAAAAAAGTAACAACCGTAATGTTAAAATCTTTAAGTAAATAACAGTTCCAAACGCCTGTTTTCCCCTAAAGTGGCGGTGAACTCTGTAATAGAGTGTCGCATCATTATTATACGCATACTATCTGTTTAATAATATACTTCATCCCTTAACATTCCCTCCCGATCTATCTTAGGGATGGGACAAAAATTAAATATTCGATAGCAAAACCATGGAAAATAAACAGCTGTGTAAAAATTTACTGTATCGAATAAAAAAAAACCTGTTGGGTATAACTGGATTTTCATAAATATTAGCAGCAATGACAAAGTTTAGTAAATTAAAGTCTTGAAAAAATTATAGAGTGTAATTAACCATCCGAGGCAGATTTACACTGTATTTTATTTATTGAATGACGAAAGCAAATCACAAAAACATTTGGAAAGGTATGGACGACGCCTTGCCCAGTCGTTGAAAAGGGCTAAAATAAAAAAAACATAATATTACAAATATTTACTGTGATTAAGTTGGTTTAAAGCAAAGCAAAATGAAAATAGTGACTGGGAAAGTGTAATGGCTTGTTGCGGTGTTTGTACCTGATTACTCTGAGAAGAAACAACCGAAACACACTCAGAGGTCATAGTAAGGTCCAGACATAATCTTGGTCAACTCACATGAGTGCTCATGTGAGTTGATGCAGATTTGTGTGTGAGATGGTCTTTTCAAGAAAGATCCACACAGATTTGAGTGGGCCTGTCCAGTCAGTGCAAGCATTTGTCAGTTATAGTTTGGTTCGATTCATAACTTAAGGAACTCAACGACCCGGCGAACAATGCCAAAAGTCATTTAGTCATTTAGGTAGGTCGCTTATATTTTCCAACTGCCAAAAAATCGATAAAACCAAATTAAAAAAAAAAAAAAAAAGGATTAAAAATATGACCCGCACAAAAGAATGATTTGTGTTTTGCCAAATAGCGGTTTCTCCTTAAGCGTCAAAATCTATTTCAACTTCTTTGCCAAAAACTATCTCGTAACATATTCGTAGATAATTTAGATAATAAACCTTATTAAACCCAAGTAGGGTTGAGTTTTGTCATAGATGTTATCACGCCCTAATCATTGTCAACCCTCTTTTAGGGATGTTTTGACGTCAATATCAGAGTCGCAGCTAAAACTTGCCTTAACATTATTGTTTGCAACTTTTCTGTAGCGTAAATTTTAATATCATGCGTGATAATATGGAAATTAGGACCCGATATCGCCCATAGTTGGTCCTTCGGGGTGATTACTATGATTAGGGCATGTTGGCATTTGCACCTATCTGGTTTTTGGGTCTCGCTTTGTTCTAAACAAAATAATAGACTACATACCAGAATTTAATAACAAAACTGTATTATCAAAATGACTGTTTTCATTGCTTTTGTTTTTAATACGAGAGTGTAGTCTTTTGCTATTTCATGAAGTGAAGTTTAGTTTTTTTTTTTGGAATTCATTTGAATAAGTACTCTTCTTGCAAAAAACAACGCTTCTGACTTCGCCTTTAAACTTTCGCATACTTTAAATCCCAGCTCTTCAGCCACACAAAATAAATCAAACAAAGTACAAATTTCGCAAGCATAATCTTCTATAAGAAAAAAAAGTACAAATAAAGTCGGTGGGCCACCCCAAGCCCGTTTTTATCTGTACAGTTGAGACCATCTAGCCGTCGCGAACCCGGTCCTCTGCAAAATTTAATCCCAGGATAAAGAGTATCGCTACCCGGTATTCGTTGGTATATTTTTGGGTATATTCCCCGGGTTATGTCCCGTCGAGTGGTCACATGGGGGATTTTGCTACCAGTACCCCCTCGCTGGAAATTTTCTTTTCGCAATTGCCGTTTTTATTTTGTCGGAGTGAACTTAATCTACATATTTGTGCAACTGTATGGGCTTTTGGCTGGTTTATTTGTGTCTTTTCTGATGTAATTTTCTCTCCTTTGGGCGAGTTTGATATGAATTGAGTTGTTGGCGTGGCTGTTGTTCATTGCGAAAGCAAATAAAAACTGGGAATCATGTCGTTTATTAAGCGAAAACCGTGAGCAGATTGGGAAAAGAAAATAGTCTGAATAGCAAAATGTTTTGAAGTATATTTTACAAAACATCAAATTCTGCTACAAGTATCGCAAATGAGATGTCTAAAATTAATTTAAAGGAAAGTTTAGCCGCCCAAAGGAAAGTTACAGGCGCTAAACTAACAGAAATACATAAATTTCACGATCAAAGTAAGCAAATAAAGACGTCAATATTAGTGATCAAAATGTTACTTTAAGTTCAAAACCTTGATGTCGATTAAAATCATACAAGGCCAGGTTCTATTTGCTCAATGAAATCTGACTAATACGACTGTAAATACCAAATTGGTAAAATTTTCCGAGCACCGCCGAAGTTTGTCGAAGACTTGTTTGTTCATAATTATGTAGAGCTTTTTTGTAATTTTATTTGATCTGTGTTTACTGTTGCAGACTACATAATATAAACTCAAGGATTTTCCTCCTGGGTTAGGCAGAAATCACACATCCCAAATTTATATTATCTTTTTTCTGCGCATGATGTTATTTTTTTGTTTGACCATGAATAAATATCTCCATAGTTTTGACTTGTTATCATTTTCTTTGCCCAGAGGCAATTCTAGTTGTTTAAAATGGAATAAACAGCTGCAACGCAGGGACGTAGTTTTGGAATTAACTTGAATCTGATGCAACATGCAGCGCCATCTACTGAATTTCTCAAGCTGTCACTAAAGATGATATCATCAAGCTGCCAAGACAATTATAGCAATTTTCCGCACGAGGTTTTCATTGCAGCGAGAATATTTATCGTAGTCTTCAGTTCAAAGCCGTAACGACGAACCATCATCATTAACATGGAATATAAGATCACCAGCATTTCGTAAATTATGTTCATGTCTCATGATAAGTGACCCTATTGCCATTACTTTGGGCAGAAATCCGGATAGCTCATGTTTTTTCCATAAACATCACGCCTGTAATCCCCCAAAGAGTTAGGCAGAGGTGCATTTAATAGTACACCCAAATTTTGCGTGTTGTATTTTAAATCTTATGTTATAGCAGGCGAGCCTATTGCCATCTACCGGGCACAAATGCATATTCCGAGGGTGCTAATGAGAAGTTCCCGATGAAAAAACCCTGTTTTTTATTTTTTTTGTGAATGTCATCTCGCATATCAACCAAGGAGGTTGTCGTCTGCTTAACCGAACTATCCTGTGGGTGCCTTGAGTGTAATGCCTCCAGCCAGGGCATAGAAAAAGACCCTGAATAATACTTTTCTTTTTAATCGAACCCTGGTTGTCATGCTCAGCAGTGGCACTTGCGAGGAATAGACCAACGAGACAGCCATGTTAATTCATAGACTCTAATTAATAAAACTCCTAACAGAAAGTTACAAAACCAGCTTACTTGTCCGCAAACAAAGTTAGTTCACAGCTGAGGCCAGATTTTGGTAACAGGCAACACTGAATTTAGCTAATACACCAGCAGTGTAGCTAAACTTGGGGCAATATCTAAACTTTTCTGTGAACCGAGCTAAAACTTTACTCGTGTATGCCCAAACTCTATGCAGTTCATAATTTTAAAGTTCAAGTAACTGTATAGACCTTTTAATTCACAAGAACTTTTAATTCAGCATGAAGAGATTGCGAGGTGCAAGTCAAATCAAATCAAAATCATTTATTTTAAGTAGGCCAGTTACAAACACTTTTGAATTGTTGAATAACAATAAAAATGAAGCTACAGTCCCCGTCACAAGACATAATAACTGTGAAAGTACTGTAGTTGCCCATTCCAAAGCGTAGATTTGTATGGAGAAGAATGGGCAAGAAACTTCATGGACCCTCTTTTAAATCAGAATCTTTTTACAGAAACATTGCTAACATTATTCATGTTAATTTTGATAGGTTGGTCACACTCATACTTATTATATTCGGGGTAGTTCTTACCAGGCAAGGATTCAAAGTCATTATCACCTTCTAAACTTAACACCTCTGAAAATTATGTCAGCAGACACCAAGCTGGTACTGAAAAAATCCTGATAGAAAAACCAAATATCACATATCTCTATCTAGGAGTATATTTCTTTTTCTTTAGCTTGTAGTTAGTGGTGACGGAGTTTTTATACCACCCATCTGCGCCTCTGACTTGGTTTTACATGCCGTCTAGAAATATCTATCAGGCATGCTAGTTTCCTCGCGATGTTTTGCCTTCACCTAAGCAACTGCTAATTATACAATACGCACATGATTTGAATTAATGAATCGTGCGTGGGTGTCTTGGGTTTAGAGACTTTTTTTTATTTAGGAATAGACATAGACCGACAAAATAGTAAGAGGCAATCATTCTTTACTTAATCGAATAAGACTATTACTTTGCAATGTATAGTTCTGATGACTGGATCCTGTACCAACTTGGCAACAAATACATTTTGTCAAAGAAGTAGATGAATGCACATTTTAAAACCAATCTCCCACTCTCTCACAAAGCTTCCCAATTAAGTGCAGTCTTAAAATGTATGTAGAAAACGCCTATCCAGTAGTTGGACTGATGCCGAGTAGAATGATGTCGTCTGAATTCTGGCTAGCACAACAGTCAGGTAAATAAGTCTGCCAGTAAGTGAGCCCACACAATAGCGTCAGGCTAATTTATTAGACAGCGCTTAAGGATAGCTAGGCTACGAAAACTACGCAGATAGAGGAAGTAGCGATTTGGTTGAATTCAGCAATTTTTTGGGAAATTTTGTTGGTTTCCGTTACGGGCCGCGTTTAAAACACGGGTGGTTCACACTTACCGATTTTCGTAAATAAGAAAAAAATAGGAACTACCTACCCTTTTTATTATTGATTCGGGACGAGAACCATTAGCATAGTTACCTCCTTAAATTACGAGGATGCAGAACAACACCTTGTTTAATACCATTTCTCGAATATTTAAAAACACGCATCACTATCTTTTATTTTGAACGCTGATAATCACATAACTACAGTAACGAACACTAAAGTAGTGATTGAAACCACATGGCAGAAAATGCAAAAAAAGGCAAGTCCTTACGACGAAAATACAATAGTTTAATTGGTATTATGTATTTGAGCCGTTTGTGGTTGAAACACTAGGGCCATGGGGTCCGAGTACCCACCTTGTGTTTCGGGATATCGTCAAGCGGTTTGTCGACTCTTCACTTGACCAGACGGCTGGCCTTTTTTTTGCCATCGAACGTTGCAATGCAGCCAGCCCTCTGGGCACTTTTCCTGACAGCAATGTCGACGAATTTTTATACTTGTACATGTTTTATTTTATATATATTTGTAGTTTGTAAAAATAATGTAAATTGAAAAAAATGTAATATACTAAATATGTTATGAAAAAAAAAGTTCTAACTAACTTCATGGCCCAACGGCACAGGGTAGTTGTTGAAATTTACACCCTCTAGCTTGTGGCGCTCTCTTAACAAGGTTTCTAACAAACACTGAGTAGAAATTATATGAATTCACCGCCTCGGTTATTAATACTGGTTACCTATTGGGCTATAGGGGTATAGGCAGCTTGGCAGCTCGCATCTGTGTTGTGAGCTTTTGATTAATTTTATTGCTAGGGTTTTAGTATGTGGATTTTGTTTATAAGTTTTTGGTACCGTGTTCGAAGGTTTAGTTAATTTGATAAGGTTATGAGTGTTAGTCACAGTTTTTTTTTTCTATTTTTCATTGCCGTAGTAACTATCAGGTTCCTTTCGAACACCTTCAAGAACCAATCCTTCGCCCTCTTTTCATAAATATGAAAGTTCTAATAAGAATCTAACTTAACTAACATTCTGGGGGGTTACTATGACGCTTAAATCATTATTGTTCCATTCCTATTCGAGAGTGGGAAAGAGATGGAGCTAGACGACCTGTATAGCTCCGTCTCTTTTTCACTCTGGAATAAGAATGGAACAATAATGTTTTAAGACGTCATGGTACGCCACCAGGTCTTTTGTCTCTGCAATAAATTAACTAGATACTCAGATTTATACTCATTATCAGAATTTAGGTAATAACAATAATAAGTTGTAACACGATGCCTAATTGGTAGGTATCAAAAACTATAATGTCTGAAGAAGTATTGACTCAAAACAAAATTATATTAGAAACTAACCAGACAATCATTAGCAATACCAAACACAAACAGACCAAAATACAAATACAGAACAGAAAATAATTTCTAAGGATTCCCATTAATTAGAGCGAATACCGAAAATGGGAGAGCTCTCGAATCCCTGAATGAGTTCCCCTTGCTCATCATTATATCACCCCTTTTTAGAGGGTAGTTTTAGAATCAATAAATAAGAGGCTTATATCGAACCGGTTGCAATTAGGGTGGAATATTGAAAATCTAGTGGCATGATTAAGTAGATGGTCGAGTGTGTTTGTTCGGTTAGGAAGGTAGTTTGGTATGTGTGTTATTTTAAGCTTAATTTTGGGAAATAAAAATACTATTATTTGACATTACATCACGCCTGTTATCCCCGAAGGGGATCCCATGTAATAGGGGTTGAGCCTATTGCCATCACACGGGCACAAATGCAGACTCCGTGGCTGATACTGAAATTCTTGATGGCAATAGGCTGTACTTCGGTGAGTGTGCCCATGTACTCCACGACCTCATCTACCATCAGACATCTAGACGCACTGCAAGTTACCATCCCTACCTTATTGCTATTCCACCAATTCGCACTAAGCGTTTTCAAACGTCTTTCAAAATGCGCACAGCAAAGGAGTGGAACTCTCTGTCTGCGTCTGTGTTTCCGAACGCTTACAACCCTAATCTCTTCAAAGTTAGAGTGAACAGGCTTCTTCTGGGTAAGCTCGTGCCATCGTCGACTTTGTCTCTGTCATGTCTGATCTAGACTGGAGTAAAGAGCAAATACAACGCAAAAAAAACACTTTGCCAGACCCGCGAACAGAACAACGTGGGAGTCAGAACGATTATTTTGTTGTGTTATTAGGCAACCTTTATCGTAAATATAAATAAATATATAAATATATCGCAAATCACTAAACACAAGCTGTAAACAGGCCCTTGGCGAAGCCGTCAACCAAGTATTTTGTACATCAAACTGTCATCACCTGTCTAGCCTTTTCCCAAACTATCTTGGGGTCGGCTTCCAGTCTAACTGTATGCAACTGAGTACCAGTATTTTACATGAAGCAACTGCCTATCTGACCGCCACAACCCAGTAACTGGGTAATACGATACTCTTTGGTAAGACTGGATGTCAGACTTTTGGCTTCTGACTACTCGTAACAACTGTCAAAGATCTACAAATGACAGCCGGGACAAAAGGCTTAACGTGCTTTCTGAGGCACGGAGGAACCTCGGTACGTAATTATGGTCACCCATCCACGGTCTAACCTCGGCAAGTACGGCTTAACCTTAAAGATCGACCCGCGCGGCTGTTATTATTTACCCAAGAGCTCCTCAACTACACATACATCAAACTAAGTAACTTACGTAAAAGCTGTGCTGGGAAACAGAAATTGCTGCCAGCAGATTACTTGTGATCCCTGTATGACATTTATTAGTTATGTATTGATTGACGTGTTAACACCTGAGGTGCTGGATTTTGGCTTTCATATAGCTAACGGGGATAACAGAATAACTAATATATTAACTGATGATATAGTATGGAAATTGAAAACAAAGGTAGATGTAGGTATGTAGAAGATTTTGAATGGCATTGACTTTTGTGAAAAAAAAATATACAGGGCGGAAAACTATTTCCACGTATTCTGTACATCATTCAGTACTATCAATAACACTTGTAACGGGATATTTACCATGTTTTGAGTTCCCAATATTTCGGCGCTGTTGCAAACGCCATGATCACGGATAAACTGAACTTATAGCGGGTGGGTGTTTATGAGCAGACAAATCAGTCTACCCTCTTTCTTGTTAGTTTTTTGAGCTCCGTACCACTACCACTGTCACTTCCAACTCGATTCAGGGGGTCTACTCTCTAAGCACGAAATCCGTAGTTTCGGCCGAAGTCACGGTCGTTTCCTACTCCTTATCACTTACGGATATAAGATTCGTTAGGGGCCCGAACTAAAAATGAATGATAATACTATTGGACAGTGGTCCTTACTCCCTATGTGTTTTCAAAACTCATGAATTTCAATTTATTAGGGAGTAGGATTCATTTCTAAGTATAAAACTAGTTACGGACGGATCCGTATTTTCGTTGACGGACTTAGAGAGTAAGCCCCCTGTTCCCAACACACGAAACTCACTGTGTCCACTCGCGAACTTTTTTAACGGCACTTTTTCGGTTTTTACACATTTGACCCACTGGATTGCAGGCTCTTGACAGTTGAAATCCATCCTCTCGGTTGAAGTTCTTATATTTAGCAATTTCAATAGCTCTTACCAGTCTGGGTAACAGTGGCGTTCTGTCGAGATAACTTAAATGTAACTCAATCCAGTGATAGTGTTCGTGATCATGTCAGTTTAAAAACTTATATCAGTACGTCGCGTAATTGCCCAGATAAAAAATGTTCATTTTGACCGTATAGCTTTTTCAGTTTTTAGACACAGCTGTTTTTTTTATCAGGCTTTAGCGTCGGTGTCCGTTCGACTTTGTATAGGTCAGCCAAAGAGCACGAAAATCGCAGTGGCAGCAGCTTTGTCAATGATTTACTTACAAACCTGATCAGCCTAGACTTTTACGAAATATTTTGAAATCGACTTCCAGTTTAAGAGCCTTTACGACATTTCATACAAACTTTCAAGTCCCTATTTTTCGAAATGCCTGAACCGACTTTTAGTAACTTTTTAGGACTATGAATCCTGCTTATGCGTATTAAGTTTCATTAAAATCGCTTCAGTAATTTCGGATTCCAGGGACTTGAAAGTTTTTATGAAATGCCGTTAGGTATAAACGCTCTTAACCGGATGCATCTATATACCATTACAAACAAACAAGGCGTACTTCATACTTTTTACTCTCACTATGATATAAATAACTTAACTGAACAATAGAAACTGACGTCTTAAGAGGCTGTCCGAGAAACAGTTTTCAGCTGAACACACTTTCAGGGCCACGAATTTTATTACTCTGCCATCACCTCTAGATCAATCCGAATCTGTAAATCCCTAAGATCATTTAGACCTTTTCATAAATTCTATATCATTATCAAAGTCAAAGAAGCTTATAAATACATCGTGTTTTACCTATAAAACTCAAATATAACTCAAAAATTTCTAATACAGCTTTAGGAAAATATTTATCTTGCACTTGGAGTAATTACGAAGTTTGTACCCCTCTTGAAAGTTCATGCGTTATAAAGTGGCGTATTTAAGCTTAGATTAATTAGACGAAATTTACCCCTTCGACTAAAAACGATTGACGTTGATGTAGACGATTATGGAAGTGGCATAAATAGGAGGAATTAAAAAGGAGAGCAGCTTGTGCTTGTTATTGATTAAAACTTTATTAGTAAAAATGCTTAACAATATTTAAGGCGCCATAGAGAGATGTGTTTTTCATCAAATACAATAAGGTACTAAACTTGACAGGTGTCAAGGGACACCCGGATGGAACGAAGTTCCTTTCACGTACATAATATCAATACATTTTAGATTTAAGTTAGTGTGCGAAAAATAAAATATTTAATTTAAGGAAGATTAATCCTTAATTCGAAGCAATACGTCTTACTTAACTGCACAACCGAATTTGTACTTTGTAGTTCGGTCACTCAAAATAATAATCATATCTATCCTTACTCACATACACACCCCAATTGTACGTAATTCAAGGAAATTTCAACTTTATTTTAAAGAAATAAAGCTTACATAGCTTACTATAGCAAAAAGTGTCGTGACAACTCTTCGTAAGAATTTTTTCCGTCTAGCCCCCTTTCACAACGCGCGATAAGGAACTTCGTTCCAAAAAACTTAAAACAATCAAGAAAATTTAAAGAACTTGTCCTTATTGGTTTTCTCAATCATTCATTTAAACTAGAAATTTACTTCTCATAAATTTCGGCTTGGTTGGTGCTTGGCTGAGCAATTGGCTGCTGCGCTGCGTGGGTTCGATCAATTATCGCGGATTCGAACCCCGCTCGTTTTTTATTTTTATTTTTCGACATGACTTGTTTTATGTCTGGTTGTTTATGTATGTATGTTTACATGTTTGTAAACGACCCACAATCACACGTTTCAAAAAAATCTCTACGAATAAAAAAAAATGGAGTAGGATCTGTATTTGTTCAAACCTAAGTATGTTATAATAAGAAACAACACCACTAATTGATACGAGAATCCAATTGAAAATCACACGCTCCAAAACCACTGATAAATAGATTGACAAGGGAACTGCACTCAAACTAATTTTTTTCTTTTCACTTCCAGTACTAAAACACCGAAGTGCGAATGTTACTGTAAGATAAGGCACACACGCGACTGCTTTTTGTCTCATAATGCCAGTCTTAACGTCAGAACCTTTGTATTAAATCGTTAGCTTGTGTGGGATTAGCTCAAGTTCGTACGGATCTATGTTTAAATAATGAGAATTCGTTAGGTTTAAGATCGTGTTAAGTTTCCTGCTTCATTTGTCTTAACATTGCTTTTGTAAGAAGATAACTTATTCTATTTAGTTTACAATAGTACTTTTATCGTATACTAATTTACTACTTTTGTCACATACTAGTCTACGGTTTTGCTCGCGGTTTGTACGGTAATTAATTACCACGGGAACATTTTAAATGTAGCCAATGACACTGGAGCTTCAGCTGCAGTAGAGTAACATTACAAACTACTCCTTTATAATACGACGGCACGGTTGGTGCAGTGGCTAAGAGATTGGCTGCTGCGCTGCGTGTCGCGGGTTCGAACTCCGCACGGAACAAATATTTGTATGACCTAGAGGTAGTTGTTCCGGGTCTGGCTGTTTGTGTATTTGATTTTAAATGTTTGTAAACGCACCCACGATACAGGAGAAATTCCTAGTGTTGTTTAAAATTACATTAGTTACATTCTTATGATATGCTATGTTTATTTCCTATTTATTATCTATCTTAAGTGTGTGGTGTGAGGCTATGATGAATGTTATGTCAATCTTATGTGTATATCAAAACCCAACACAAATGATTATAATCTAGTTACTAGAAGATGAATGTGTGAATGTTACAACGTGTAAATGTAGATATAATAGGTAGTAAATCCACATTCTACAATTAATTAACCCCGACAACTGCAATTATCCACACACATACATATATATAATTACATACGTCACCTCGCAAATCTGTCGACAATACATCTACTGCTGCATATGAACCAAAGGCAGAGTAGGTATAGTCATAGATAAGACTTGTTTCATGATTATTAAATAATTATAAGACACAATTCGCTCTAGAAGTAAGAGCAAAAGAAGCAGAAATACTTATTTTTTAACTCTTTTAAGCATGAATGCAATATTTTTATCTGGCCCCAGCTGTTAGCAAGCAATTAACGGCTAACGAAACGGTTGCCATGGAAAGGATTGCATAGAAAATTGTTATATGTGGTGTGTGCCTAAACTGGTGTCAGAGTTTTATGCCACCCATGGGCCTCTGACTTGGCTTTACATGCCCCGTCGAGAAATATCTATCTCTCAGGCATGCTGATTTAGTTTCCTTACGATGTTTTCCTTCACTGGAGCTAATGATAATTATACAAAAAGCCCACCACCATCATCGTCCTGTCATTGTTCATTGTTATTCGTGATCGGCGAATAACTTTTTTTCTTCAACTCTCCTCCTTCATTCGTCACGCGATCATGTACTCCTTTTTCCTTCATATTATTTCTCACACAATACATCCATGTTTTCTTTGGTCTACCTCGTATACAAAACGCACGTGAATTCGAAAAATTTGAGTTGCGCGTATTTGGTTTCGAACTCGAGACCTATCTCGGCTTTCCGACGGTCACAACACTAGGCTATCACTGCTGCCATTATTGCATTATTGACTCGGTGTGAGCTGACTCTAACGATTATTTCACTAAGACTAGTTCATGACCTCATGCGATGCTACTTGTTGCAACGCAACTCGTGTCAAAAGACACGAGCAATTCGCTTGTTTACTTCGCGGAGTACAAAGTCGCGTCGCAGTGACTCGTTTGTTTTGTAACATGTAAACCGTGGCCAAGCAGTAAGGCATACGCAAACACCTAATCTATACAACTCTCTATTTACAGTAGGTACGTTGAAACTAATTAGACCTAGACCAGCCACAACAACACCACGAACATAATAACTTAACAATATGGTGCGTGCATGCATACGTCATACATGACGTCATGACTCTGGTGGAGAGCGATCAATCAGTATTAACTATACGTTACGTCGTATAAGTGGAGGTGGTGACAGATTTAGAGCACTGTTATAGGTTTTGGTGTAAATGATCGAGATTTCATTGCTTTGCTTACGGTTTGATAGTAGACTTGAATGTCAGAGATAGATTCTGCTGTCGGAATTGCACTGAAGTTACTCAGCTATCATCTTCTTGCTTAGCTTTTTGCCAACTATGCAAGTGTCGGATTCCAGTCCAAACAGTTGCAGCGGCATATATAGCAACCAGTATTTTACATGGTGCGACTTCATATTTATTTGACGTTCACTAACCACGCATACTTGGTTGTCAGACTTTTGGGCTTCATTATTAATGGTGGTACTTCATCATCATCAGCCTATAATGTTCCCACTGTTGGGACACAGGCCTCCTCTCTATGAGAGGGAGTGGGCTGTAATCCACCACGCGGGCCCAGTGCGGGTTGGTAGATGTCACATGTCTTCGAATTTTTAGTTCTAAGACATGCCGTCCTCACAATATTTTCCTTCACCGTTTTTGAGGGCAGCGGAGATGAATAAAATTACACAAAGTAATGCGCCTGCCTGGATACGAACCCACGGCTTACTGCTGGTAAGTCAGGGCTGCTACCACTGGGCCACCGTTGCTCTCCTCATGGTGGTACTTAATGTAATAAAACTTGAATTGTGTTAGTACCAAGACGTAGTACCTACCAACCGCATTTTGGTCAATATCGAAACTTGGTCTTCATAGCTACCAGAAGTTTTGCCTCAAAAGAGTACACCTAGAATGAGTTTAAGAGAATGATAAGTAATACCATCCATTTAAGAACTGCATTATTAGAAAACCAAGAACCAATTAAAACGTATGTATTTTAAAGATTTTTTTTTAAGTTTTACTTGCGACATGTTACATCGTCATAAAAAGCTTAGCTCATCCCAGTTTTTCATGGTCTGCAAACTCCTCGCACTTTAGAATGTTCATAAAAACAAATGAATCATCAAAAACAGTAACAAACAAACTAGCGTGTAGACCTCAAAGTTAAAACTCCATTATAAGGGTTAACGTGAGCAGAAGAATTTCCCCTGTCTCTATTTGATCGAGGTCGGAGCTATTAGCAGATTGGATCCCGGAGTACATCAATCAATGTTCAGTATTGACCGAGACCTGGTGATTTATTGAATGAATGGTGAATGCATTGTTTTTTGAATGGTTGAGTCGGTAATGACAGGTTGGAGCCGTGTGGTTTAGAAGGGCATTATCCTGCGATGATGGGACTTCTGCATTGTCGGGGTTAAAGTAATTTTTGGAATTTCGTCTTTAAGCGTTTATATTTTTTTCTTTCAAATTAGGCGGCTATTAAAAAAAATGTTGACGGATGTCTCTTACAATTATTATTGTACACCTGCACCTTGTGTTATTAACCGACTTCAAAGAGAAGGAGTTTCTCTATTCGACTGTTTTTGTATGTATGTTCACCAAAGTCTCCACCAATTATGGACCGATTTTCGAATTCGAATTTTTATCGAACTAAATCGAAAACGACACCCATGAGGTAAAAACCGAAAATTTTCCTCAGCACCATCTTGGATTTGCTCAAACCTCATTTTCGTTATCAGCGACCCCAAAAAACCACGAAAACGACACCTATGATGGAACATCTGAAAATTCCTCGGCGCCATCTTGGATTTTAAGTTTGAACTCATTTTCGTTATCGGCGACCCTGAAAACCAGGAAAACGACACCCATGAAGCCATTAAGTCGTGCAAGTGTCCAGTCGCGTAAATGTCTGTCACGCAATAATAATAAATATAAGTGGCGTAGTCAGGTATGTTAAGTTCCGTTTTATGGGAGACTAGCTGTCGCGCGCAACATCGTCTGCGTCACATTTTCCCAGTTTTCGCAACATTTTTCATTGCTGCTCCGCTCCTTTTGGGCGTAGCGTGATGATATATAGCCTATAGCCTTCCTCGATAAATCGGCTATCTAAAACTGAAAGAATTTTTCAAATAGGACTTGTAGTTCCTCAGATTAGCGCGTTCAAGCAAACAAACAAATAAACTCTTCAACTTTATAATATTAGTATATATCAGCCTATTACTATGATATTTATTGTTAACAATGTAAAATACTGCATCACAAATATTTGTATAGGATATTAAAACTAAAAATGGAACTGTAAAAATAAAACCGACTTCAAAAACACAGAAAAGAATAAAATAACTGTAGCTTCAGAAGTCAGAGACAAAAAAACTCAATCTTGACTTCTGAAGCTACAACTGCAGAAGTAGTGTTTTACTTTAAGCATGTCGTCGTAAGTAAAATTGCCCAAAGCCGTGAACGCTACATAAACATTATGATAACCAAGTCCCCAGACCTGCAAGAAAGCCATATATAAAAAACAAAAACAATCACCCACAAACTACGAAACTATCAACAACTTTTATCAATTATCGATCCCAAAACAGCAGCACACTATCACATGATAGCATCTCACGTTTGAGACGTATTGTCCCAAACTCCATTGTGTGGTAACTTAGAGATTGTTCTAAGGAGAATTAATAGAAGTTTCCACGTTCAGCCCGTGCCTGGAGCCCTATTGTACCCCTGATTTATCGGCCAAGAACAAAGATAAATCAAATCGGAATTGCCCCGGCCTTCTTCGAATTACCTTCGGTTTGGCTCAGGAATACTCGTACGTGGGATTTGCGGGCTGGTTTTGAACTTCATTTTCTTTATGAAGGGGTTTAATTAAACGGAACTGGGAGCCTGTTTTCGTTGGAGCATTTGCGGTTTACTAGCTGAAACCTGTTTGGTTGTTCTTCATAGAAATGCCCTGGTTTTCCCAGTTAAATACCATAATAGACAATTTGCCAGTTCTTCTTTGAAGATTTGACAACGTGACATTTAAGTCGTCCCTAAGCATATAGCGTATGCACACGTACGATATTTATGTTAATTAAATGAAAGCTCATAATCGTTTGAAAAAGCACACATGGGAAATAGTAGGACACTTTATTTCGGTATTTTTATATAGTATGGTAGCATGATAAAAAAGTTGGTATTAACCAACTTTTCATTAGGTCATGCGCCATGGCCAGGCACATGACCAATATTGAAACTGACGCCGCCTTCTATTTATTTAATTCACAGATTTTTAATAACAACACCCTACTAACAACGTTGAAAGAGTCATGAACTCATGACGGTAAAACATCATGTTGACAAACAACAAAAATTGTAGGTAATTAAAACTGAAGCGTTTTGAAACAATATATTTTGAATAGAGAAAACGTATTTTAACTCAATAAGAGTTTTGATTGACACCAGTTAAAAGTGGTTATGATCGATTGACAGTGTTATGACTGTAACATGATTAACTAACTTATCTGGGAAAACAAAGAACTAAAATAAAAGTAGGTACCAACTTTGACATATCGATGCATTTTTACTTGACAAGCAGCGCCACCTTAAACTGCACACTTAAAGCGGTGTTTAATCCGCAGTGTTCATTCTTATTTTGAATTTTGAATGTTCTGTGAATATGGTTGTTTTTTTATTATTGATGGAATTTTGTAAATACGTCACAATCCTGTTGCGCGTTTTAACGACGTTCCAGCGGTACATCAAAGTAAATTGTCTTACTCTGAAAGTTTTTGTGTTTTATTGACGTATATCGTATCGTAGATAGTTCTTCGGGAAATGTACGCTTGTACATTTCCCGAAGAACTATCTATCCTGGTCATGCTGCATACATTTCATTGCACTCGTACCTGCCACTGCAATACACATAATTTAATATAGATTTTAAAATATTAATTACATATGCAACAGACATTTTGGCCGAACAACCGGAAAACGGACGTCCGGCTGAAACTAAAATCCGGAGAGCTTTATTCATTTTACATAAATAGTGCTTCCTGTGTGGTGGGTTGTAAATAAGGTTACGTTTTTCTGGTGCGTTGTTTTACACCCTTGTTGTGATAAGGGAATAGCGGCCGAAGGTACCTTTATTATGTATATTATGATCGGTATTTTATAGAATTTACAAAACAAAAAAAAGTGTTGCTTGGCTTGCGTTTGTCCTCAAAAGTTAATGCAGTGTAAGCCTTGGCCCATTGCTTTAACAACATGAGGGTTTAAAACTATCCCTCAGGAACAACTTACCGACCAAATGTGTCTCCTACTATGTCACAACCCAAGTTATCATCCTTTCAGCATGTCATGGCGTATAAAAATAACAAACAGACTAACTGAATGTTTTCAGAAACGTTTGCATTTTGTAACATCAGCATGGATTATCAAGGCAGGTGGAGCTTGCCTAATAAATTCAACCCTCTGTTTAGTATTTGATATTCCTTGGAAGGTACCGGTAAGTCTAAAAGTAATTACAATCAATTCTAATTACATCGACCAACTTCTAAGTAAAGACTCCAGAAACTAGAAACCGTTTATGAATAATTAAACTCCACTCGGGCCGTAGATTTTTATAAAAAAGGTAAATAAACTGTCGATAGGAACCCTCCAGCGTCCACGTTTGCCCCCAGCCCTCAGGATTCCCGTCACGTCCCATACTTCTTTCTGAACGGAATTGCTTCCAATAATCTCGTAAACCAATTGAATTGAAACCTTTTTGGGTTCGTAACACGCCACATTTTGGCACGAGCCGTGTCGACGCAGTGATTCTCCAAGAAAATCTGAAAATCTTTCTGTGCTGTACACTTTGTATGGATCGTAGGTTGTCGTGTTCAGGAACGGTGCGGCTAAGGCTTTTACATCAATTTTCGTATTACCAATGGATTAAATCCAAGGGTTATCCCCCTAAGGAAAGTTTCCGATTGGATTGGGAGGTTGTCGTGAATCAACGTTATAAAATTTGTATTCAGGTGTGGTACCTTACTTTCTCTGGACGTTAGTCGGGGCGATTTTTTAAAACTGTGCGCTATGTTTCGTGAGTATTGGCGTATGAAGGATTTATGGTGTGTGCTCAGAATTGAGAATGAGTGTTTCTTTCAACGTTTGCTGCACAAGGTGTCGAGAAGTGGTTGTGCATTGGATTTGAAGTTTGAATTTAATTCAAGTCAGGTTGGTCGTTGTTTTGCAACTATTTGGGGGCCACTTCAGCTTTGAGAAATGTTGGCGATGAACATTTTTAATTATAAAATGTAAAAATAAGGCATATCACGGGTATGCTGGGACACTGACAACCCTTTTTCTTATGCAAGAGAGTGGCCTGTGATCATCACGCGGGCCTAGTGCGGATTAGTTGATTTCTCACGATGTTTTCTTTTACTGTTTTGAGGGCAGTGATGAAATAGCCTAGGTTCGAACCTACGATTTATAACTTCGGAGGCAGAGCCATTAACATCGAACCACGAGACTCTTCGACGACGATGATTGACGTGTTGCTTCTGTATGTTTTAAAGTAGATACTACTAATGGTTGATAGAAAAATACAAGCTTTTTTTAACAAATGAAAAAAATAACTTAAATTGGGCCGGTAATCACGGATTAATCGGTGTGCTACAGGAAAAAAAAAAACAAAAAAAAAGATCGCATCGGTCGAATACATAACCAACTTCTTTTTACAAGTCGGCATCTCAATAATATCATTAAAAACGCCCAGAAAAGTACTCGTAGTTTTCAGCGCATCAAAACCAGCAAAACATTTTGATCAAAATTTTGTTAAAAAGGCGTGTAATATCTTAGAGACACACCTAATATCCAGAAAGGGGGAAGTCGGTTCAATGGTCACTCGTAATGTCACGGGAGATTCCGAGGTCAAACATAGTGCTCGACCGTGACGAGGTCATCGAGGTCACCGCGGTTTGATGATATTGTTAACGGTTTTGTGTTTTTTTGGTACGGTCGCGGTCTTACTACGTGTAAGTCGGTTTGACGAAAGAATAATAGTTTTTATGTGTGAATTTGGAAAAAAAGGAATCTGTTGTTTTGATTAATGGCTTCCGTGTAAAAAAACATTGATAAAATTATAAATGACCTAAGTTCTGTACAAGTCATTTGTAATACAGTATAAATAGATACTAGGTATGTTAGCGAATTAATATACTGTTTATTTAAACTGCAGGATTAGTGGGTTTTATTTTTTTCTTATGATTACTTTCATTATTTTTTTTGTTTTCTCCTGTGAGAGACGAATAAACTTTACTTTCTTTCTTTCATTAAAGGTACCTACTGCACTTCTTCTAAGGTACCATTCGAAAATTTAATGAGACTCTGAAAGGTATAAACACTCATCCTAAGTCAAATATAACTCCAATTAATACAACTTAAAATCGATGGATTAGACAGAGGTGAAGAGGTGTAGGGGTGTACAGGGGGGTTACTATGACGCTTAAAACATTATTGTTCCATTCCTATTCCAGAGTGGGAAAGAGATGGAGCTAGACGACCTGTATAGCTCCGTCTTCACTCTGGAATAAGTATGGAACAATAATGTTTTAAGACGTCATGGTACGCCACCTGGTATCTACACCTCCACCGGTTTACTGGCAAAATGGAAGGCGTTCCATTTTGCCAGTTAACCCTAAATTAATTTAACTATAACATTAGAAACAACATCAAACCGCGACACAATAAAAGTATCGCGTGTATATTGCCTCTAAGTCGATAATAAGTTAGAGTAAGCACTAAACTTCTTTTACTTAGTGCTTAGACTGGACTTTTAGCTTTATAACGGCATGTCATGCGAGAAACCGAGCTTGATTGAACCATTTTTACTCTTATCAAAGTGCATTCGTTGAAGGTTATGTATTTTATGCTGTAATATATGAGCGAATAACTTATTGACATGCTTTGAGTGCTTGCTAAGTAAGTGCTGAGACTCTTGAAGTTATAATAAACTAGCTGGGGTTCTTGTTTTAGACACGTATATTCTATTAGCTCGTGTCTAAGTAATAACAAGTCGGGTGGATCTTCAAGTGAAGCCGCGCTGGACTTGGTTGGTTCGTAGATGGGTTACCACGCATTCCATACCAACTTTCCTCCATGCCTCGGAGAGAACGTTAAACCGTTGGTCCCAGCTGTCATTTGTAGATCTTTGGCTGTCGTTACAAGTGCCAATTACCCGGAAGTCTGACAACCAGTCTTACCAAGGGGATCGTATTACCTAGTACTAACTGGGTTGTGTGAAAAAACACTTCCACACTCTAGGAATCAGTCCCCTGTGCAGGGCATGCATGGATGCGGAGGAAACGGTGGCGCATGTGCTGCTTGAGTGCACCGGTGTCACCAAGATTCGCGAGGCGACCCTGGGAACACCAAGATCCCTTGCGGATGCCCTGAGAAGACCGGGAAGTTTAATCTGCTTCTGGAGGGAGGTGGGCTGGTTGGAGTAACGGCCGCTATGGCTCACGCACAATGGTCCACTTAAAGAACTAAGTACGGAAACCAAAAACCCCATGAAGAAGAACTGGGTTGTTGAGGTCAGATAAACATGCGCTTCATGCAAAATACTGTTATTCAGTTGCATCCAGATAGACTGGATCATCATCATCATCATTAGCCTATTATGTTCCCACTGCTGGGACACAGGCCTCCTCTCTATGAGAGGGAGAGGGCTGTAATCCACCACGCGGGCCCAGTGCGGGTTGGTAGATGTCACATGTCTTCGAATTTTTAGTTCTAGGACATGCCGGTTTCCTCACGATGTTTTCCTTCACCGTTTTTGAGGGCAGCGGTGGTGAAATAAATTACACAAAGTAATGCGCCTGCCTGGGTTCGAACCCACGGCTTACTGCTCGTAAGTCGGGGCTGTCACCACTGGGCCACCGCTGCTCTCAGGCCACAGCTGCTCTCGGGCCACCGCTGCTCTGATAGACTGGATGCTGACCCTAAAATAGTTAGGAAAATGCTTGGCAGGTGATGATTCTATCAGCTAATCGTTGCTATGCACCTCCAGTGCTAAGTCGAAGACATGATCTTATGATCGTCATTACATTATGTCCTTCTTTTAATGAAATTACCACTTTTCGTTCACTTAGGCACTCTCTCTTTTTTTTATTCTACCAACCGTAGCAGTAATTGTATTTAATATTATAAATCGACTTTTTAAAAAGGTGGTTATGTATTCGGTCAGCATGTTTTTTTTCCATTTATTTCATGCATGTAGGTACACCTATTTCTCCGTGATTACTGGTCTGATATAGGATTTTTTTTTTATTTGGAAAAAGTAGCACGCGCAGTGTTGCCATATAATAATAATAATTCAATTATTTTTTCAAGTAACATTACTCATAGTATTAATATCAATTTCACTTATATCTATGTTAGTAAATTAAATTATACTCAAATCATAAAATGAACCTAATAATGGTGCACATCGTAACTATGCTGCAGGTCCAGCAGAAATTTAATTAACTTAGCTTATGTACTTTTTGATTTATCCAATTTAACTAAAAAAAAAACTTTTTCGTTTGTATGGACGATGTGCTAGTGTCCAGTTACAGTGTAAAATTGATACTTGACTAGGATTTATGTGAGCTACCACAACTACAACGGGTAAAATCAAAACTTTTTTTACAAAAAAAAAAAACGATTTTCGATAAAATAACTTTTTTTATATAATGCTGTCACATTACAGTGTTAATAATTTAATACTTAAGTAGCAGAGACTGTGTAAGTCTGACAAATACAGATATCAGGCGCATTGAACTTTGTGTTCCAATTTTCAGCCTGTCACATTTTGTACGTAGACGTTTTGACGTATTTCTCGTGAGATTACCTATATTTTATTACATCATCTGCCTAGCCCTTTCCCAAACTTTTTTGGGGTCGGCTTCCAGTCTAACCGGATGCAGCTGAGTACCAGTATTTTACATGAAGCGACTGCCTATCTGACCTCCACAACCCAGTAACTGGGTAATACGATACCCTTTGGTAAGACTGGATGTCAGACTTTTTGGCTTCTGACTACTCGTAACGACTGTCAAAGATCTACAAATGACAGCCGGGACCACCGGCTTAACGTGCTTTCCGAGGCACGGAGGAAACTCGGTATGTAATTATGGTCACCCATCCACGGACCAACCTCGGCAAGCACGGCTTAACCTTAAAGATCGACCCAGGTGGCTGTTATTATTTAGCCACGAGCTCCTCCACGAGATTACCTATATTTTATTACAAACCAGACAATATATTTTTTCTTCCATGATTATTGGAATTTGCACGCCACGTCTAAATCCACTTGCCACCTTGCCACTATACATGGACTCTAAACTTAACGCTTCGACGCTCACCCTGTTGCACTTGTGCAAATCTTATTGCATTGACGTCATTGCCATTGTGATGTCATTAGGCTGCCTTATTGCAGTAAAGACAGGTTCTGAAAAAGTGTAATAATTTTGTGAGCCTGCGATTCATCACATCAAGAGCCTTCACAAGTGCACACTTGTGTTTAAATAAATAAACAAAGAAGACTCACATGGTCACATAATTATATTTTGCAAAATTAACGAAAAAAACATGAATATATGCCTCATGACTACGCGGTATAGGCACTGTTCAGCTCAGCAGAAATATCAGACAATTCGTTCCTGATGCTGGTTTTCACCGAACTGGACCTGAAGTTGTGAGGTGTCAAATGTATCAGTTTTGTTTTTTAAGTTTTGTTTCTAAAAGAGATGTGAATGCTGATATCAAGTGTGGAAGAAGAAGCCATGCTACTTACACTGACCCTACATAAATTTGGTTAAGGATTGATGATGATGATGTTGTTTAGCTTGGAATCGAATAAACTAGATATGGGAAAACATCCATAGCAATAGGTACAATAGGGGATCGGACTGAGTAAAGAAAACGACATTCTATTTTGTCCGTCAAACAGGTAATACAAAAATATTAGACACGTATTTTTTGTTTTATCAAAATATCAAAAAAATACTTAGTTAAAACTCATTAAAGTTGGAGAGTGGGGGCTTACTACGTCACAAGTAGGTATAAAACTTACCTATATGTGACGTCATGCGCCATTTCAACTCAATATATCTTCATAGTTTTATGACCACGTGAAAAAAGAAAAAATACGTGTCCAATACTTTTCAATAAACTAGCCGACGGCCAAAGAAAAAAAAATAGGATTATCCCCTATTCAGGTGATACTTAGAAATAACAGACAAACACTTGCACGTCATCACTAATTTATTTGCAATTAGAAACATCACAGTTTACAATGCCATTGTCATAGACACTACAAAGCAAAAACAAGAAACTCACAAAACATTATCATGACAACTACAAATTGGTTATTTTTGTCTTCAATATAATGCATACGTCAACTAAGGTGTATTCTCTGCTGACTTCGTTCAACGCGAACCATTGATAATTGCACGTAGACGTTACGCCTTCTCGGTAACAAGACATAGAAAAAAAAATGGATTTACATGAAAGAATGGATAGTTGGTTATTCTGGCGTGGCACCGCAAATATATAATCTTTTTTAATCTTTCTTTTAATCTTTTTTAAAAAAACGTTGCCCCACACTAGGAATTTCTCCTGTGTCGTGGGTGCGTTTACAAACATTTAAACTCACATACACAAACAGCCAGACCCGGAACAACTATCTGTAGGCCATACAAATATTTGTTCCGTGCGGGGATCGAACCCGCGACACGCAGCGCAGCAGTCGATCGCTCAACCACTGCGCCAACCGTGCCGTCAAATCACTACGTCAGTAGCAGGGTCTACACCCTATCCCGATCTACATCCGGAGCTCTCCTGCAAACTTAAATTTTTGGCGACACGGCTGCTGCACTGCGCGGCGCAGGTTCGATCCCCGTACGAATCAAAAAATATTTGTATGACCTACAGGTAGTTTGTTCCGGGTCTGGCTGTTTGTGTATGTGAGTTTGAATGTTTGTAAACGCACCCACATTACAGAAGAAATTCCTAAGGTGGGGTTTAAAAAAAACTGCCCTACTGCCTATCTTGCCCTTTGTGCCCAAATAATGCTGGCAAAATGACATTTGTGTACTGCCACTGATGACGCCGAAGAAGTGCCAAAGTTTTTAAGTCAAAAAAATTTGGAGTATGTTTACCAGCAACACGAAGGAGATGAAGAAGAAGGATCAGGATTCCCTCATGACCAAACACAAAAACTAACTCAGAATAGGCAAAAGAAAAAAGATCATGTTTGTTATTAAATAAACAAAAGGCAGAGGCGAGAAAGCAGGCGAGGTGCGCAGCCAATCATAGTATTCAAATGGCTTTGCTTCGACCCAGTACCCAGTCCCAGAAATTTTCCAATCACTATTCCAATTGTCATATCTTGATCAGAAATCGTAATTGTGATCACTAGGTCATCCTGGTATTGCAAAATAGTTTTATTTTTTTTAACTAGCCCGAAACTGATATTATGATGAGCAATGAGTATTCACGTACTGACAGTTTATTTTTACCGTGATCTTGACACTAAAGGCGTTGAAGGCCTTTTTAACTCTTTATGTCAACTTGTCGTAAACATGATGTGTAAGAGCGGTTTTAGACTAGCATACTTTTTGTAGGGAGGTATTAAAACTCTGACTCTAGGCACTTACTTAGGCACTTACTACGCAAAAAATAAAGAAAGTTGATGTCACACAATACTGAAGCAGCCCCAGTAAGCTACAATAGTACCTGATCCTCCACTCCAGACCTTATTTGTTCCAAAAGTCTTTCAACAGATATGGTCTGCTCACAGGCATTTCAGCTTGCTTTTATAACCTTCTAGCTTCAACATAATCGGAATACAGGAACAAATCTTTTCAGTACTACACTTTACGACACAAATATTTGCACAGATGATTAACATAGCATTACACACCACGTTATATTTTATTTGTGACTCACGCAGTACCTGTTTGTAGTATCTATTGTATTATCTTCGCATACAAAAAATGTTCAAACGCAAACGCGCGCGTTTATGTTCTGAAAATCCTGACAGTAAATATTTATTGTGTTTGTTTCTTTGTTTTGAACTGAGAATGTGATGTTGTACATAATGTGTGTGTTTCGCGAAATGTTTTAGAAATGAATGATAGGAATTCAGCGTGTTTCATTTGCTATCAATAACATACATACATTTTCAGTAAGCAAAATGCATGTAAGATAGACAAAATCATCATCCCTCCTTTTTTTTTCTTTATTTATTTACAGGGTTTTTTCTATAAAGAATATGTCACCCCGATGATTACAAACAATTAAATTACAAACTTAAACTAGCCTACCCGCAATCTTACAGCTATTCATCCCTCTTGCACTTACTATAATTTATTTATGAATTAAAACACACAGTCCACAAGATCGTAATTCAAGTGTATGTATTTAGGATAGCAGTCTCATTTTTCTTACATAATATTTTTACCCTCTTAAATAAAACATGTCATTTTGACAGCATCAGCAATAACATATTAACGTCATGAAACATTTAATAGTATTCACATCATCATCTGCCTTGCCCTTTCCCAAACTGTGTTAGAGTCGGCTTTCAGTTAAACCGGATGCAGCTGAGTACCATTATTTTACATGAAGCGACTGCCTATCTGACATCCACAACCCAGTAACTGGGTAATACGATACCCCTTGGTAAGACTGGATGTCAGACTTTTGGCTTCTGACTGCTCGTAACGACTGTCAAAGATCTACAAATGACAGCCGGAACTGCGGCTTAACGTGCTTTCGATGCAGGGAGGAAACTCGGAATGTTATTATGGTCACCCATCCACGGACCAACCTCGGCAAGCACGGCTTAACCTTAAAGATCGACCCGTGCGGCTGTTAATATTTAGCCACGAGTGTCTCTAATATATAGTAGTATTCACATATTACATTTTAAACCTACGGTGATACCTAGTGTAAATAAATTGTAAAACGTTCTTTGCGAATTATGGCAGTAAATAATTTATTTAACTACTATGCAGCTATTATGTGACGATGTCTTGAAAATAAAGACGGAGTTTAGAAGGAAAACAATATTGAAGGTCTTCTTTTATTCTCTTTCTAGGAATAAGTGATTAAAATTTGTCTAGTCGGACTGCATGGATAATTAGTTCATCACATTAGGGTGATTATTCACAATGGTGAATAATCACCTAGCCATACAATGGTATGATGAACTTATTTTTTAACCGAGTACAAATAGAAGGAGGTTCTCAATTCGATTGGTATTTTTTCTATGTATGACTGATTACGCTAGGATTTACGATCCGATTTACGTGATTCTTCTTTAGTTTGATGCGAAATAGTTGCCATTGCATAAAATTATTTTCCACTTTTTTAGTGATTTTTTTGGAAGTCAGTTATATTTTTTGTAAAAAGTTTTTATTTTACCCTTTCAGTTGTGGTATCTCACACAAATAACAAATATTACGATTTATTTAGGTTGTACTGGGTTTTGCTTTCTAGACCAATCTAGTTCTATACGATTCCAGCAATCTTTTTCAAGTAGATACTGACACTTACAGAAACAGTCAACTTCATCATGATGCTCTTTTTTCTCGTCTCTTTGTTTCCTTTGTCTTCAGCAGCCATCTCAGTATTCACTTCTTATCTAACTTTAACAAGTTCAATCAAGTTTCAGAAGGCCTCATAAGCTAAGTAATTTTTTTTCCACTTTGTAACTTCTCTTCTTCATGAAAAGAGAAAGACCAAAGAAATGATAGATGAACTGTGTGAAAGATGATATAACTGGCAGAAGCATAACTTAGAGATTTAAAAACAAAGAAGTGTGGTAGAAGATGACATGCTGCGCCGAGAACACCAAATAAATTTCATTAGGATAAAGACAAGGATGAAGTGGCAATGAGCCGGCCATATAACCCGAAGAACCGATAACCGTTGGGGTAGACGAGTTCTTGAGTGGAGACCACGGATCGGTAAACGTAGCGTAGGACTTCCTCAGACTCGGTGGAGCGATGATCTTCGCAAGGCGGTTGGCAATAGCTGGATGAGAGTGGCCGAGGATCGTGCTCAGTGGCGTGTTGTGGGAGAGGCCTATGTCCAGCAGTGGACGAGTACAGGCTGATGATGATGAAAGACAAGGCAATAATGAAGATAATAAACATGTCATTTCAATCACCAACGGCAATATCATACCATTATCAACAATCGATCAACAGTTTATTTTACCAACTTGAAACTCTGACATGAAGTTAATTAACAATCTTTAAACACTATAACCAAGAGGTTATTAAAGCCAATTAATAGCTCTGAACTAACTACTAATAAAAGACGTCGCGTGTTAGTCTTAGATAATGATATACTCATTATAGTAAGTTAAATCTAGGACAAGAGAGACACGTCACTAAACTTGTTATACAATAACGAGTTCGTTTAGACAATGTCAATGTCTTTTCTTAGTATAACAATAATCAAGTAGATTGACTTGTTGTCTTGTGTTGACATTGTGGGATGTGAACTCAGCGATCATTGTGCCAATAATCCTTTCAGCGAATGACTTAATTGCCAAGAGCCTCTACCAATACCTGAAGTAGCTCTCGTAAGGCGGCTGGATCAAGGGCCTGATTCAGAAGGCAGTACTCCTCGGACACAGGAACCTCCTCACAATGCGGGCCGTACCGCATTGTAAGGAGGTTTCTGTTCCTGTTCCTCTGGAACCGAAACAGGTACCTCCTCACACCGTCCAATATTTTACATAATTTTTTTAAGTTGTTTTATTAATTTTAAAAAATGTATTCTTCTAATATACAGAGTGTGATAATTAAAAGAACCAGGTACAGCTAGTAAAAGATAAATAAAATAAAGTTAAATAAACAGATTTCTTAAGGAAGCTATGAACAGTGTGAACACTAACCGTCGGTAGGCAACTTGCTCGCTTACCAACCCAACCTCTAGTTTCGGTACAATTACAAAAAAAAACTTTTTAAATTCGTTTCAAAAATAAAGATCTTCCAAGAGAGAACTTCCAAGTTCATTGAAACCTACTATTAATTAAATGTAACATTAAATTAGCTCTCAAGGCGTTCATTAAGATGACTTAGTTTTTGCGTCGGTCAATGTTCCCACAAATTAAAATAACTACGTCTACCACTGCAAAATTTTACGCAAAAAACATTCAGAAAAACTCGACGAAAATCTTAGAATAATAATATTTAAAATATTATTTAACTGATTTTTATACCTTGGTGCTTTTATCTCTAAATTTTGCAGATTCAAAAATATTTAAAGACAGAAATTAACACACACATACATTAAGAGACTAGCACTCTTAAAGACGCTGTCTTTCCGACCTCGCCGTTGAGGTCCGTCGCGACGTCCCGGTCCTTGGCCTCCCCGACCCTCGCTCGAGCCAGTAGTATTAAATCAGCCCCTAAATAGTGATACAATTCAGATCCAACATGTCCCATACTGTCCTCCCCCAGTGACGCCATAAGCCGAGACTCGTACCCCACAGAGGGTGCCCTTAGCGTGTAGTCGCTTAGTTTGTAAGTTTTTTTATGCTCTGTCTGGAGGCCTTACACCCATGACACCCACACGATAGTCCGGTCAAGTAAACGACAACCTCCTTCGTTGAACTGCGAGATGCCATTCACAAAAAGAACACACACACATACATACATTAGGTACATTATATTGGTATATTTATTTCCCTTTTGGAAACTTTTATAAGTAAAAAATAATGCTCACCCGATCGGGGCGAACCTACCGCTAGTAGGGACTCTAGTAATATGAAAATAATTATTTATTCAATGTCCTATGACCAAGCGTTGGAAGGCTTTTCACAGGATGCATTGAAGACCTAGTAAAGAGACGATGATGATGCGAGAAATGCAGGACATCTCGCGTCGAGCGAATTTTCTCTGCTTTTGCACTTTTGGATATAGTTACGCTGATGCCGACCAGATTGTGGATGACTTGCGGCTGAAATGACAATGACCACATCTTAGTATTTCTATAGTGCGGAAAACCGGCGACAAATGGTTAGTTTCCGCCGTTTTACAGCGGGATGTTGAGACATACATTTATGTACGTGTTTAACTAAGTGCTTGTATTTACATACTAACGGGTTTTTGAACCTATTAAAGCCTTCTTTATACTCGTATCAGCTGAATCCCATAAGATACAGCTTTACTTTACCACATGGGTCGAACAATTGAAAAAGTTGTCATGCAGCGCGGTGAACATCAATTTCCTAGAAACAAGTTACGTAGCTCTATCGTCCAGCTCCCTTTCCGATTTGGCCCCCATCATAGACTCAAACCACGACTGAAAGCCGGAGGTTATTTGCAGTTCTAACCAAAACACCTAGCATTTTTGCTTCGACCTTTGTCTAGGTAAACAATCATAAAAAATATAAATGGTTTGCTACATGTTTGCTTAATAACAACAAAAATATGTGCAATTATTTAACACAAAAATCGTGAATGCCACTGCACTATAACCATTCAAATATAACAAATAATAGAACAATTAAAAACTATTCTGACATTGCAAAAAATACGAAACTCTGAAGAAGAATTAAAAAAAAAAAAACTATAATCGTTATGAAATAACAGTATCTACGCTTATTCGTGAGGTCGACAGTTAGTGGCATACGTAATTGATGAAGACAAAACGTGAAGGTTATGGTGCTAAACGGTGTTTGCAAGGTAACTTAGTACACTAGACATCACACTTCACTGGTCTAGATCTAGATCTGTTAGGATTATTATGTTTCATTTCTTGTAGCATCTGTTTCGGCCTACTGCAGGTCCATTGCATAACGTACCGATTTCCAGCAAGTTAAGGCCATGGTCCCGACTAACGTTTAGATCTTTGACAGTCGTTATAGTCAGTGGCACGTCTGTAATGGCTCTTGGTAAACTGGTGTCTTACCAACGGATATGATATTACCCAGAAATAACAGGTTAGAGGTCAAATAGGCAGTCACTCTATGTAAAAAAATACTGGTATTCAGCTGCATCAGGATAGACAGGACGCTGGCTTCGACCAATACCGCGGCTGAGCCTCAGCCGCGGCGGCGAGTGTTGAAACCACCTGCTCCTCTGCAGCTCGCGGGCCGCCTCGCCCCTCCGCGCCTGCGCGATTTTAAATAACAATCTAGGGGTAGGGCAGACAAGACTACGTGGAGTAGGTTTTGAAGCGATTCGTTTCTGTCACGCCGCTCCTGCAGCATGCTCGCTTCACTCGTGCGCCTTAGCGCCATAATGGTCACTGTTCTAACCAGACCTAACCCAAACGCTCACCAACATAGAGGGAACCTGGCACTCCGCTCCACTCCCGCCTTGACCTTCTAAGCTAATATAACCCATCTGAGTCGAATTGCTTTGGTGTTAACCATAAAGATGGTGTCATTATTATATATTTTAAACGATAGGCCTAACGATTTTCGATTAAATAAATGTTATATCCAATAATGTTATACGAAATAAGTTTTAGAGTATATAAATGTTATATTTAAAGAAATTATATCAACAGTTGGTATAACTCACGTTTATTATATCTTGTGAACGTTATTAAAATGAAAATATACCAAATAACGTTATATGATATGAGACGCACCCCTTTTTTGTTGTTGCCTAGGCATCACAATCATGGGCAAAGGCCTCCACTGAATCCTTCCACTTTTCTCATGTTGTGTATCTTCTCGTCGACTTTTGAAGCCATCGAAGACATCCCGCCATTTTCACGTTATTGAAGTACTTACTAAAGAGAAATAGAGAACGATGTTGGGTGTTCTAGTTTCATTTTGAGTATAAATTTCACATTTAAGAAACCTACAAAAACCGGTTTCTGTTATCCTGAATTTTATCATCACATTTAAGTTAAATACTTTCTTATTTAAGTAGTTTTATTTTATTCGTATACATAGCTAAAAGGAAATTAAAACAAAACACTTTTATTACAACATTTAAATAGTGTTCACCTACATAGGTAATCCTTTTCATAATTTATAATGAAATGGACCCATTCCAATTCATGAAATGAGTTCAGTAGTTCCTGATTAGTTTGCGAATAAAATATGAAACCCACCAAAATAGAAGAACCGTTTTCAACATTTTTTTTTATATATGGCATCTCGCAGTTCAACCTAAGTGCTTAACCGGACTATCCTGTGGGTGCCTTGAGAGTAAGGCCTCCAGCCAGGGCATAAAACTTCTTACAAACTAAGCGACTACATGCTAAGGGCACCCCCTGTGGGGTACGAGCCTCGGCTTAGGGTGTCGCTGGGGGGGACAGCAAGGGACAGGCTGGATCTGAATGATGTCATTATTTAGAGGCTGTTTTAAAACTACTAGCAAGGCATCGCAGGCTTGCTCGAGCGAGGGTCGGGAACAGTTTTCAACTTATAAGGTGTACGGATATTCCGTCTACGAAAGTTTAATATCATAATCTTAATAATCTTAATATTTTTACATTACAACATAAAAGGAATAATTGGAGATTTCGTCAGAAATCGTAACGTGTTTGCAAAACCATAGATAGCTATGGTGTGTTTTCTCCTCATTATGTGAAGTAATATTTAAATCTATGCATATGTATAATTATACATAACTAAGATAACAGACAAGTCTAGATTTTCTTAGTCCGGAAGTAGACAGAAAGTTTCTAAACATTGCTAATTTAACAATATGAAGACCCTTTCAAGATATAGTGATGTTCAGTGACCATATCGATGGTAATTACTCCGTGTTTTTATTTTTACCAGTCCGAAGTTAATTTCCATAACTGAGTAGTGTTGTGCGCGGTGTACCGTGGCATGCTCTGACGCCGCTAGTGATGGAGATAGTCGATATATTTCTGTTGACTTATATTTTCGTTTATAAATTAATAATTTAAACTATTTGGTAACATTTCTGTGTTAACATTTTCAGAGAGTTATGCAGAGGATTATTAGCTTCTTCATTCCCCCTTGAGAAATATTCTTACACATCTAATCTATAGATAACAATACAATCCTCCAAAGATAAGACAAGCGATAAAATAGGCACAAAATTAAGCCAGCACAAAATACCGGAATAAACACAACAAACCGTGACCCATTAATATTAACAGCACAATAAAAGCTAACATTACTCAAGAAACACCTCGCCACTATAAAATTATATCGATATACCCGCGCATCACTCGAGCGCACCTTCCGAGTCAGTCCAGTGTTACGTGCAAAGCGCATGCGCGCGATTGTGTTCTAAATTTAATTTAAAAATTAATTTTATATGGCAGTGGTGACCCGACCGTGTGGTGATTTCCAATGTGCTAGAAGAAAATCATGCATGGGACGGACTTCTAAACCTGGCTGGGTAACACTTAGTTCCTCCTTTACTTTTTATATAATTGACCTTGTTTAATGTTTACCAAGTGACACTGTAATTGAAGAGTCAGGTTTACGCGAAGTAGTAAAAAAGGTGTTTGAAAAAAAATGTTACTATTGAATTGATCGTTTTTCTTTGAAAAACGTCGTTTCTAGGACGAGGTCTTTGTCACAGCACGTTGGTTATTTTCAAGCTGATTATACGTTTACGTTTCTGCAGTACATAGTGATGCAAATGTGTGTTTATAGCTATCTATTTGTGTATCTACACTGTAGGTAATTTTTGAATGAAAACTGTTACAAGTCGAGGTGTAATTATATCGTTATCTCCCAAAAAAAACATAATTGGGTTTGGTAGTAGCAAGTGCGGTCGCTTAGAATGAGAGGACTTGTTGGATTACAAGATCTGTTTAATATTATTGGTTATTTTTATTATTTCTTAGTGTAGCAAACAAAGGTGTCGAACAATCTGCTAATGTCTAATGCGATAATAAAAATAATAATTTTGTAAAAATCTTCTATGTGTTTTCGTTGGAAACGAGTGTACCGTAAAAAAGTCTGATCTGATTCTTAATTACAGGCACAAACATAAAAAGCCAATACGTCACTATTCCAAGTCATTCCTTATTATTTCTTATCAGAAAGGAAATCATTGTAATTTATCGTCAGGAACCTTCATATTTTTTTCGCCAATATTCTTCATTACCTATTAAACTAATGATTGGCCAAATCATTGAGAAAAAAATATTATATAGGTACTCATCGAATTAGCAATCTCCTCCTTTTTTATCGTTGGTTAAAAAAGTATTTCGTACTAACAAGCTCGTATTGTTTCTTATCAAAAATTCCGCTTTTCTTGGTTTGACCGTTGGCTTTTTCAACAATATCGTGAAGTTTTTCTCGAGCTAAATAGGGGACCGGACTGGGTAAAGAAAACGACATTCTATTTTGTCCGTCAGACAGGTAATACAAAAATATTAGACACGTATTTTTTTGTTTTATCATAATATCAAAAAATTACTTAGTTAAAACTCATTAAAGTTGGAGAGTGGGGGCTTACTACGTCACAAGTAGGGATAAAACTTACCTACATGTGACATCATGCGTCATTTCAACTCAATATATCTCCGTAATTTTTGAGCACGTGAAAAAAGAAAAAATACGTGTCTAATACTTTTCAATAAACTACCCGACGGACAAAGAAAAAAAAAATGGATTATCCCCTATTCCCTAGAAACAAAATATTACATTAAAAGCAATACTCGGAATACAATCAATTATGACCATTGCGGGTTCTGATGAACTAGAATGTACCAACAGATATAGAGACAGAGCATATGATGCGGAGGAATGAGGAAAATTAAAAGAAACTGTGGAGTTTGTATTTGGACGGCTATAAATAATAGGAGCTATAATAAGCTGCCAAATTAAAATGGGACTGGGCCATGTCTGCCGGATGCCGGCAAAGCAGTGGACCCACATTTCACAAAACTGGAGCCCTGAGGCAGCTAGACGGGGTCGCGGCAGACCAAGAAGAAGATGGCGGGACGCCTTGGATGGCTTTCTCGTTTATTGGCAAAGTGGAAGAAATGGGAGGAGGCTTTTGCCTAGGAGTGGGAAAGATCAGGCTGATTAAAAATTTTGTGAGGGAAATCAAAGAAACAGTTGATGGACTGTGTGAAGGATGTTATGGCTAGACGGGAGGTGACTGCTAAGATGACGAGTAATAGAAAAGAGAGGACACCGAACCCAAATAATATGGGCAGGAGAGCGATATTAATGAGAATCATAAGGAGCCAAGATTCTTCGATTAACAACTAAAACTGCTTCGTTGGTGAAGTGGTCACAATCGCTTCTACTGAGCATGAGGTCATGGGTTCGGTTCCCCAGTAGTAGCTCATGGGCCTACCACACGCACAAGCTTCTCCACCGGTTTGTACACGGAACACCGTGCGTGCGGTTGGTAAAACTGTCACGGTGTTCCGTGTACAAACCGGCTTGCGCAGGCAGAACTGTGGAGAAGCTTGTGCGTGTGGTAGGCCCATCAGAGGCTGAATTTGTGCCCGGTTGATGACGATAGGTTGGCACTAACACTTACGATGGCGAAATTACTAGTGCGATGATTTATTTCACTACTGTAATAAATCCTACCTAAAGCATTATAAAAATGACTACTAGATTACGTAATACATGTTATCTTGTAAGTCGTGTAAGCATAGATTACTTTAGAATGTAGTCATTACTAACCATTAGTCAACATGTTGGTCAATCATAAAGAGGATCTTTTAACTTCCGGTAGACTATTTCATCTCGGATAAAGACTCGCTATCACTCTTTATAATATAAAGAAATACAAATATTTCGCATGCTCGTGGGTTCAAACATAGTCAGGCACTTTCCTTAGTCTAATTTATTCCATCATTTCTGCTCGCTAAATGTTGAAGTGAGAAAACCACTCAGATTCATGTCCGTACAATTTGATTATTAAAATAAACATGACTTAACGATGGTCATCATCCGTGAGGATAGCAGATGGATTGCAGCTTCCAAACAGAAGCCAAGACTTGTCTAAAGAATTAGGGATGCTTGGAGTGTAGCCATATTATGGCGTTATGGCACGAGGACTTTTAACCTTTAACTTTAACCCGAGAAAAATTGAGTTTTTTTTAACATATTCCACGTTACGGTCGATCGTTCAGCTTGCGTATCCTTAGGGGCAAGGACTTTGCCAAATTTTTGAAGATTTTTTTCTTCTCAATATTTTTTTTTACACTATGTCATAGTTTTCTACTAGAGCAACAATTTCTTTCTACAAAAGATTTAAATCTGAGCTACCATACTACTTCCATTTGGAAATATACAGGGTGTAGCGGAAAGGGTATATACATACTTAAGCGTGTGCTACAGACTATCAAACTGAACATGTTTCTCATTATAAAAGATGATTTTCAGCAAAAAAAATATCTGCTGCCCCATAGAAAATTGCAATACCTATTCGACCCAAATGTATAGGCAGCTGATATTTTTTTTTTTTGCTGCAAAAATTATTTTATGATGAGAAACATGTTCAGTTTGATGGTCTGTAGCACACCCTTAAGGATGTATATACCCTTTCCGTTACACCCTGTAGATCGTTTTATACATAATAAAATAAAATTCGGAGGCCCATAATTCGGAAACTTTTCAAAACTGAAATGGTTTCTATAGTGAAGGTTAACCAGAAACTGTATTTTTTTTTAACTTGATAGTGCCCCTAAGCGTATACTTCAACTCCTAAAAATCCGCCCCTAAGACTCAGTTATGTTCTCGCAGGTTTTCGTAACCGGATGCAACTGTGCCTGTATTTAATATGGAGCAACTGCTTATTGGATAATAAGCAGTCGCTTCATATTAAATGGGCGGTTGGCCTTTCCGGCTTGTAACTTCAATGTCGACTGTTAAACATAGATACATGAAAGCCAAATGGCATTTACGAATGGCAGCTCATAGATGGGTCGAAAAGAGGAAAAAGTATTTTTTGTAAGTACCTGTAACTTGTAAAAGACTGTGTTATGACTTATGAGGTCTTGAGGCGTTTAAATAATTGACGACTTCTTCAAAATAAAAAATGATTTATTTTTGGTAGCACTTTAACAATATTCGAGGTGCGTTGGGTTCGGGAACAATAGGTTTTTTTTAAGAAGAAGTAATGGCGGCTATGACGACGAAATTGTGGGCCTCTCATTGGCTGCCGACAGATATCACGTCATGTTGAACCAATGAAAAGCCTTGAAGATGATGTGATGAGATGATGGTTCCCCACCGTTAGGGTTGCTAGATGGGGCGTAGTGTTGCTAGCGTAAACAGACTGCTAATATAAGTAACTACTATGGCAGTCATATTTCCATAGTTCCAACTTTTCCATCGTAGTGCAAAAATTATAAACATTGCAGGTAAGCATTTCTTCTGTCTACAAATGTTATCATTTCATGGATCATTCAATTGTTCGGCGGTGTGCCTCGGTTTTTCTACGACCATTGTAGTGGTTTTTGTCGAGCCCATATGTTACACCTACCAGCTACCTACATCTTTCGTAGATTAAAGTTAAGGGGTCATCCATAAAGTACGTCACACAAATTTCTTAATTTTTTTACCCCTCCCCCGTTCTGGTCACAGTTGGTCACATTTATGAGACCCTCCTCTCCCTAGTGTGACGTCACATATCTTGCAATTTTACATCTACAAATTATTAAGTTAAAACTGCACTTCCTAAATTAGTTTTATTTCCATTTAATGTAACTAGTAGAGCGAGTGTGAACCTGCCAATACGACGATACAGATAGAGTTTGAAATATTTTAAGTTTTTCGTTAATAGTTCAAATGTTGATGGCATTTTAACACTTAAAATTAAATGTATTACATTTGTTGAACGAAGAAATGTGACATCCCGAAACTTAGGACCCCTCCCTACCCCTTGTCACACAATGTAACACTTCGTCGACCCCCTCCCTCCCCCTTAACGTGTGACGTACTTTATGGACGATCCCTAATAATCAAAATACTTTAGACATGCGACACACTGCCTCAAGCACAGGGATAGAATATGGAAGCATGAAATTTTTAACAAGAGCAAAATTGAGCTAAAAAGATTAGTTATGGGATGAAAGTTGCCGTTAGGAAATCACGTGACACACTGAAAAAAATTAAAAAAAAAACATTTATGAATACTATAGCAGTCATAATGATTTTTTTGTTGTTTTTTTTTGGTCCTCAGTCAGCGCGACTGTTGAACCTGAGGCCCTGGGTTCGATTCTCAGACTGGGCAAACTGAAATTAGGTTTTTCCATCAGGAATGCCCAGTTGTAGGAAAAAGGCTCGCCCTCTATTCAAAATTCAAATTATTTATTTCAGATAAAAATTCATATAGTGTTAGTAGTAATAAAACTAACCCTAATGTTAGTATCAAATTATGTTGAGTTAAAAAACAATAATTTTATTAACGTTCAACATTTTTTTTTATTTGCGATCATAAACATAACTGGCGAAATGCCCCACGGGAATAACAGGTGGTTTTATGTCATGTAGTTCTCAGTCATATCTTGGTTTCGCCTTTCATTGAAGACAACAGTATCACACTAATATACTAAGTAAGTTATACAAGGTGTTGTTGTGCATCCTAGTCAAAATTCAGGAGGTTGTCACGGTACACGGGTGTCAACGGTACCTAGTTAATTATTAATAAACGGTGTTTTTTTTGGTTGTTTATGCTTGTCAGTATTTCAGAATAACCCCTTTAACGTGGTTTAGGGAATAAGAAGTTTGAGATTGTTTGTACCCGTGGTAGCGCGGTTATAGGGCGAGAATCAGACAGCCCATGTTTAAAACACGGGTGGTTCACACTAACCGATTTCTCTGAATATGAAAAAAATGAAAAGTTACCTACCCATTTTATTATTGACTAGCTGTCCCGCGCAACTTCGACTGCGACACATTTTCCCCGTTTTCGCAACATTTTTCATTGCTGCTCCGCTCCTATTGGTCGTAGCGTGATGATATATAGCCTATGTCCTTCCCCAGATTGAAATCTATCTTCTTGCCAAATTTCATTAAAATCCGATCAGCGGTTTAGTCGTGAAAAGGTAACAAACAAACATACAAACAAACAAACGAACAAACAAACAGAGTGACATTCGCATTTATAATATTAGTATGGATAGTATGGATTCGGGACGAGAATCATTATCATAGTTACCTCCTTGAATTTGACGAGGATGCAAAACAACACCTTGTATAGGTCCTGTTTCTGAAGGATGTCTCATGTACTCGCAATTCCGGTATCCCCAAGGTCCCTTCTTGTTGGCTGAAGACTAAGGCCAAGGTTTCTAAGTGATTACGTTTTCATTTTAATGCCATCAAAAATTTATTACACACCACATGGTTTTCGTTTTCCTGTGCACACTTAATTTTGACCTCGTCATTACACAGTCGTGAGCTTCCTTTTATGGGTATTATTAGTTTTGGAGTTCCGTCTGATAATTGAGTTTTCCCTAGTCATGTTTTTTTTTTAAGCATAAGCAAGACGACGACGTTCATACTACCCGAACTCAAGTCTCCGCGCTGTAAAAGACATACTTTAAAATCTTAGATCTGTCTGTGAAAATCAGTTTTTTTTTTCATAATATGAAAAAAATGAAAAGTCACCTACCCATTTTATTATTGACTAGCTGTCCCGCGCAACTTCGTCTGCGACACATTTTCCCCGTTTTTGCAACATTTTTCATTGCTGCTCCGCTCCTATTGGTCGTAGCGTGATGATATATAGCCTATGTCCTTCCCCAGATTGAAATCTATCTTCTTGCCAAATTTCATTAAAATCCGATCAGCGGTTTAGTCGTGAAAAGGTAACAAACAAACATACAAACAAACAAACGAACAAACAAACAGAGTGACATTCGCATTTATAATATTAGTATGGATAGTATGGATTCGGGACGAGAATCATTATCATAGTTACCTCCTTGAATTTGACGAGGATGCAAAACAACACCTTGTATAGGTCCTGTTTCTGAAGGATGTCTCATGTACTCGCAATTCCGGTATCCCCAAGGTCCCTTCTTGTTGGCTGAAGACTAAGGCCAAGGTTTCTAAGTGATTACGTTTTCATTTTAATGCCATCAAAAATTTATTACACACCACATGGTTTTCGTTTTCCTGTGCACACTTAATTTTGACCTCGTCATTACACAGTCGTGAGCTTCCTTTTATGGGTATTATTAGTTTTGGAGTTCCGTCTGATAATTGAGTTTTCCCTAGTCATGTTTTTTTTTTAAGCATAAGCAAGACGACGACGTTCATACTACCCGAACTCAAGTCTCCGCGCTGTAAAAGACATACTTTAAAATCTTAGATCTGTCTGTGAAAATCAGTTTTTTTTTTCTCGACCAATTTTACCTTTACTTACGTATCTCTAAATAGTGTCTGAAAACAGCAGTTTTTGTTTATTATGCACACTTACGTTTATACTTCAGTCAATCTTAAAAATCTTACTCTATAATTATATTTGTAAAATACAAAACTGAATCATTTTATTTGCATACAACTATGAACTAACTTAATTAGTATTTTAATTTTCTGTTCACAATTTTTTTCCAATGCCAGACGAATTATTTGCAATGGTGCATTAGTTAGTATCCAGTTAAACACCTAGGCATTGTGTATACCCAGTTTAATTTACCATACCTACCTATGATTTATCAGCTATTATTATACAAGAAGATACTCAGTTACGTCATTTTATCTTGATCATATAATAAGTAAAGTTCAAGTGAATCGGTTTCCTCTAAGTAGACGGGCTTCACTCTAGGCCGCATCATCGCTTCACATGAGGCGAGATGCGGCCAAACGAAAGCCTATTTAGTGTAATACAAAATATAAACACACGTGTCATGTTCGAAAGCGCTAATCTCCGAAACCACCCAACGAATTTGTGAATGTGCTTGTACGGTTCCAGCTTCAAAGATAGCCCAGCTTTGGACCTGATACCTGGCACCATGCGAAGAAAGATCGGGTCGCTAGTATTTCATAAACTTGCTTCGCTGCATTGCGTTGTGCGTATTTTTTCGCAGGTAGGAAATTCCACAGACTAGGCTGACCGCCTAGAAAATGTGGAAGCATGGCACTTTGTTTGCGTCTGTGGAACTTTGACCGTACAATGGTGACGCTTTGCCGTATCTCTGCAGGTCCGATGATACAACGGAGAGGGGCGAATTCGACTGTTAAATTTCAATGCACGCCGTTCGAAATGTAACCGATAAAAAACCGATAGGTTGGCAGCTTTCCGGCGAAGTTCAAGGCTTTGGAGCTTGGCTATGACAAAGGAGTCGTTGTCAATGAGCGTCTTGGCTGATCCGTCCCAAAGATGCAAACAGTACGACAATATCATTTTTGAAAAGCATAGAGGGGATCATCCAGAAAGCCCGTAGTTACAGTTAAGTTAAACAGTATCTTCAGACATTGCCTTCGCCAAAACTATCAATTTTGCTCTGTACTCTATTCTATTACTGAAGACGTTAGTCGCGTTGAAGGTAAAAATATAAAATTTAACTGGCCATGTATGTATGATTATATAAAAAATAACGATATATTTGTTTTTGTTTACAAAATGCCAAGAGCGCACACGGTGCAAAAAATGCAATGAAGAAAAACGGGTGTCAGGTGTATGAAGACTATCTTACGTCAACACAAAGCAATCAATAGTTTTTCCTTCCACCACTTCTGTTCATAACTTCATACAAAATGCTCAGGGGATTAGTAAATTAAATGCGTGACAGGATTGCAATTCACAAAAGTTCAAAAGTGGTAGGTAACTCACGTGTAGATGCCCCTGGTATTATAGATTTTCATAGGCGCGGTGAGCAATTAGCATCGGGTGAGCCGCTAGCCTCTTTATCAATGCAAAATAATCCTATACGTTTTGGCTATTTAAAAGTGTATAGTGAAAGTTCAGACTGCCACAACCTAGGCAGACTATACATACAGTTTGGAAGGGACATCAACGCACAAGTGGTTACTATGTATTCAGTACATAATTTTGAACCGAGAGCAAGAAGTTGATGACCAAACATTTTGACGTGTATGATAATTAAAAATTTAGAATGTGAATATTTAGAATGTTGTCACAAAACACATAAATAATGAATTTTAATTACGGTACCTAGTTAATTATTAATAAACGAAGACTTTTTTGGTTGTTTACGTTTGTCAGTATTTCGGAATAATCCCCTTAACGTGGTTCAGAGAATAACTAACTATCGAATAAACGTTTGTATGTGTGAAAGCGCGGTTATAGGGCGTGGATCGGACGGGCCGCGTTTAAAGCCGGGGTGGTTCACACTTACCGATTTCCGTTTACAAGAAAACAAAAAGCCTACCCATTTTATTATTGATTCGAGTCGAGAATCATTAGCATGGTTACATCCTTGAATTTGACGAGGATGCAAAACAAGACCTTGTATACAAAAGTATAAGTCTCTAAATTAAAGTATACTTTGTCAGATTGTTACTCAATACAAACTTTCATAAATACAAGGTGTTGTTTTGCAACCTCGTCAAAGAAGAATGCCAATTTTTCACCTTACTATGTATAAGGATGAAATAAATCTTAAAATTCAGCTTATTGAATTGTAAATTAATTACGCTTATCACAATGTTAAAAGAAACGCAGGAAAGAAATATTTTTAATTATTTCTCTAAGTCAAGGGTTAACGTATTTACCATTTATTTTGAACGCATCTCAACGGTATCTCTATGTAGTCTGTGATCTCAACTAACCTTTTTCTAGGACGTTCCATTTTACATACTGCTACTTGACTTTATTCAACTCTGTTTCTGAGTTTTATATATTATTTTACGTTTTATTAAAATCAGAAAGTATTTCTATATTAGTCTTTTTAAAGTACAGATTAATTAAAAATAACATAATAAATAAATATATTAATCATGCAGTATGTCAATAAGTGCGCACAAGTGAAACGGATTTTTTGGCATTTGACAGTTCTGCGATTGGCATCGGCGCCGGGCGCAGTGCAAAGAGTATAGTAATATAGATGGCGCAGTCCTTCGATGTTGCGTTTGCGTCTCGTTGTGTACCTACTGTGCCGCCCTTGTGTTAATAATAGGTTCTAGCACACTTATTTCTTTATTTTATATTTGGTAAATGGCAAATCGTAATTAGACAGTTCTATAACTTCTATTTACCTATTTCTTACGAAGGCAAGCAAAGGCGATGCCAGCCATTATGCCAAGAAAATTAAGATTAATATTTTCTGGCCTTCGTAGCGTTTTTATCGTAAAAATGACTCTAAGACATTATTTTCTAAACTTACAAGTAGTCTTTCTGCTATACCTTATAACTATACATACACTTTCACTATCAGGTTTTTAAATGTATGGAAAGTGGGCATGATTCTTTCAGGAGGTGGTCACGAAAGACATAAATAATCAATTAAAATTACGGTACCTAGTTAATTATATAATTATTAATATCCGCTGATTTTTTTGGCTGTTTAAGTTTGTCAGTATTTCAGAATAACCACCTTAACATGGTTTAGGGACAAAGAAATTCGAATAAACGTTTGAGATTGTTTGTACGTGTGTAAGCGAGGTTATAAGGCAAGAACCAGACGAGCCGCGTTTAAAACAAGGGTGGTTCACACTTACAGATTTCCGTAAAAAAAGAAAAAAAAGAAAAATTACCTACCCATTTTATTATTGATTCGGGACGAGAATCATTAGCATAGTTACCTCCTTGAATTTGACGAGGATGCAAAACAACACCTTGTATAATTTCTCGTATGATTTGGAGGTCAGATACGCAGTCATAATCTTCCTGCCCTTGTCTCACGTTAACTGGGGTCGGCACAACACGTTTTTTTTCTTCCATTCTCACGCTATTATTTAAGTTTCTTCTTTCAATTCATTCCTCACACAATAATCCATCGTTTCCTTGGTCGTCCCTTCCACCCTGTTCAGACAATATGTAGAAATAAAGGGTGTAAAACACCTCTTAACGAAGCCGAAAGGCACTGGTTCTCCCTGTCATTGTCATCATTTTTTTGTTCTACACCATACCTGGGAACCATCTAGTTACGGAGATATAAGGGGTCAAAGTTCCAACTTTTCGACAAGTATTTTTTTAAATACAAGTTTTTGATGTAAGATTTTTTCTTTACACACCTCCACGACCCCCGTACTATTTAATCTGTCCATCAGCACAATGTTTTGAGTGCGTTACATTGAGTTCTACCACAAAACATGTTTTTATACCCCCCAAAAAAAAATCGTTTCCCAGCAATAATTTTTGCGTAAAGTTACTTAGTTTCATGTAGATAATGCTTGGTTGATGGCTTCGTGATGAGGTGATTTACACGGTGTATGTGCCAATCACCATTGTTCACATCATCATCATCAGCCTATAATGTTTCCACTGCTGGACACAGGCCTGCTCTCTATGAGAGGGAGTGGACTGTAATCCACCACGCGGGCCCAGTGCGGGTTGGTAGACGTCATGTCTTCGATTTCTTTGTTCTAGGACATGCCGGTTTCCTCACGACGTTTTCCTTCACCGTTTTTAAGGGCAGCGGTGATTAGATAAATTTAACTAAAGTAATGCGCTTGCCTGGGTTCGAACCCGTGGCTTATTGCTCGTAAGTCGGCGCTGCCACCACTGGGCCAGCGCTGCTGTCCCCATTGTTCACATTTCTAGAACAAACACTTTACACATGGCGTTACACATACCATTAAAACCACAACTAATCGTCATTACAATCGGAAATTTCAATTCTTCTCCCTCTAGAACGTGCTCAAAGAGCGATTCTAAAAGTTGCTACCTTCCGTCCTTTTAGATTCCCTACACACCTGCTCTACAAAGCATGTAATGTACTTACAGTGCGGCAATTATTTATTCTTCACATAATACTACACCAGCACTCTACACTTCCCTATGACCCAGTTCCTTCCGATAGGAGAAGGAAGGACCTGGTTTGCACAAAAACTCAAACTAGACATGCGTTTGCGAATCGATTTTATGTGTTTTTAGGACCTTTTCTTTATAATAGACTTAACAAGATACTAAACTTCTATAGTTTAAGTTATAAAAAATGTAGTTATGTAATGTCGGATTATTTAGCGATACTTAATTACTCAGACACTGAAAAACTTCTAGAAGTTGTAGTATGATTATGTCATATCCTCTCGTATCAATTTGTACATTTTTACTTAATTAGCTATTCTTAGTGTTTTCCTTTATTTTACCAATTTGATTATACTTATAGTTGTTATTGTTAATAGATTAATTTTATTTTATAATTTTACTGTCGTAATTAAATTATGCTATGTAAAGTGATGGCCCGGAACACAGGTTTAAATAAACCTAGATCGGGCAGGTCGCTGCCAAACTTTATACTAACACTTTACTGAATTAACATCACTTGCGACTTTTGAATATGTTTTAGTTATAGTTTACTTATAAGTACTATTTATACCATTGTATGAGTAAAATAATACTGTGCCTAAATGTAAACTTTTTGTAATACTTTTTTAAGAAATAAATTATCTTATCTTATCTTATCTTATCTTATTACATAATAATATTAAATAATGCCTGTAATGAACGAAAGGTAAGGCAGAGGTGTACCTTATACACCTACACCTGCATTTCGGTACTTATTTTTAGTCCAATGCAAAAGGGAGCCAGCCTATCGCCACCGAAAAAATCCTGATTGCATAACCTAATAACAATTTGCTCGTCTCGGGAATCGAACTCGGAATGTTTTACTCAGCAGTAGCGCTTGCGAGCACTTTGACCAACGAATCTTCTCTTCTTATACATCCTGTTTTTTTTTATATCCCATAACTCTAGGATATGATTGAGACCATATCAAAGAATCAACTGGCATATAAATTATGTTTCGATCATACTTTTTTTTTGTGTTTTCGTATTTTCTTAGCTTTAAATTATGGTATTTATCAATGAAACTACTACTATTTTACTACACTACTGCGAAGTTTGGCAACCTCGCAAACGTAAATATTCGTCATACTGGTGATAATTTTTGACCTAAGTAAATTATGATTGATGATATCTCCGAAACTATGCATTTCTGGACCACCTATTCTTAGAGTTTTAGTATTATTTTTACCTACAGAATAGAGTTATGGGATATTAAAAAAAAACAGGTTGTATAAGAAAAATGTGCGTGAAAACATTACTAACACAGAAAGTATTTAATCATCATTCGTCGATAACTACTAATGAGTGATTGTCGAAAGAAGATCGCGTGCGGCGTCAATTCACTCTCTAACCATTAGACCATTACTTTTTAGTTCCTAACTATTCCAAATGACTAAGTAATGCAGGTAATTATTGCTAGGAAAATAACTGTTAATGTAATAAAATGTTATATTGTTGCATAATTTTAGAATGATTGCATGCATCTGCAGTTTAATGATTTTGATTATTTTTATTCACTTTGATTTATGGTTGGAATAGATGTTTGAATGTTTCTGTATTTATAACTTATTATTGTACTATTTTATAAAAAAAAAAAACCCCGGCTGAAAAAAATCTTTAAAAAAACAAAAATAATTATTTCAAGCGTCGTAGCGTCGGTGAACCGCTAAGTAGACCGCTTAGCACAAGCACGAAACAAAGCAGACCCCCGACGCTACGACGCTTGGTTTTTTTTTTGAAGAAAGTTATAAATTTTAAAAGAACCCGAGCCCTCTGGCGATGCCTAAGTATGGTGACAAAATAACAAATTTCAAATTTTGAATCGAGCAGACCCGTAGAAGTTGTTTATATCCCTTCATCAACGAGAAAAGAGGTGATGACCTTCAAACGGATCAGCAGATTTTCTCGTAATATAGCAACTAAAAACACTCTTTTGATCAAAACACTTTTCAAACGAAAACAATTTTATCGAAATCGTAATTTGGAGCTACGATGCCACAGACTGACACACAAATACAAACGTCAAACTTATAAAACCTCTTTTTTGGTCGGGGCTTAAAAATCACTTCCTATTAGTAGTGAACTTAAATATAACTCGCGAAATGTCCTAAGGGTTCGGCACCCTTGTGCCAGGGCTGCGGGTTGTTCGAAAGAGATACCGCGGCCCTGGAACACAAAGGGCTAAGAAGGAACATGGGTGGGTTTTAGTCAGTCAAGTCTGACACTCCCTCCGCCCAGAGCGGGAGAAGTCATTTGATGATTTCCCATCCCAAAAAAAAAAAAAGGTGCCGAACCCTTTGGGGATTACCGGTGTAATGTTATGTTATTTTTATAAAAATCAATACTTCGATACGGTCTAACTAAGGTAGCTACGCCACTGCTCCTGTCCACACTATGTTTTCTTATGTACCGTAATTTTCATTTAGTTAGAACCTGAAGAAAATATTCATTTTTTTATATTTATTTGTAGTTTGTAAATAATGTACATATGTAATAATATACATAATAAATAAGGCAGGAAACTTAAAAAAAATATAAATTTGCCAAATGGAAAAACGGAACCGATAGGGTTCGGTCTTTCCTTCTGTCTGTCTGTCCATCAAGCTTGGTGGACGTTTTATTTAATTTTTATTAATTTACTTTGGACTTTGAAGAAATCTATGGGAGAAAAAATGATTGTTTTTATTTATTTTATATTTTCACAATTTGCCGTTTTGACACTGGCAATTTCTAGAATTGACCATTCTGAAGCCATTTTATTTACAAATTGTTTATTAATTTTCATAATTCTGTTACATATTAATATCTCGATAACCTTTTCTAAAACATTACAATTATTTTTACTCATAATTATACTCCATTATTATTAAAAAAATATGAACATTTTTTTTTTATAAAATAGATACCTAGTACAAATAACTAATAAAATAAGAAAACAAAAAGATATATGCGTCTTGAGATTTGAACCTACTGGTCAACGAGGAGCGTGGTGCGAAATCGGTTAGCAGGCTATTCGTACATTTATTCGAAAATTGAAATTACGCTACTATACAGTTATTGAGGAGCTCGTGGCTAAATAATAACAGCCGCATGGGTCGCTCCTTAAGGTAAGGCCGTGCTTGCCGAGGTTGGTCCGTGGATGGGTGACCATAATTACGTACCGAGTTTCCTCCCGTGCCTTGGAAAGCACGTTAAGCCGTTGGTTCTAGCTGTCATTTGTAGGTCTTTGACAGTCGTTAATAATAGTTAGAAGCCAAAAGTCTGACATCCTGTCTTACCAATGGGTATCGTATTACCCAGTTACTGGGTTGTGGAGATCAGTTAGGCTGTCGCTTCATGTAAAATACTGGTACTCAGCTTTATCCGGTTAGACTGGGAGCCGACCCCTAGATGGTTTGGGAAAAAAGGCTAGGCAGATGGTGATGACATTTATTGACCAAATCCCAACTACCCTCAACCCTAGACACCATCCATTACACCCCACCACAGGTGAATAATCTATTACAGTACACACTCAATATGCCACCTTGTTAAAAACTTTAACTTTGTCAATAACACAGCAATACAGAGAATGTTTTGTTGACAGTCCAAAGCAAAAGGTATTATTGTTTACATTCTCCATAGCAGCTGTTCTAGAGAACTGTGAATGACAACAATGAAAACATAAAGTCGCGTCAATTGATTCACCTCGACGTCATATGAATTGTTTGCTGGAACCAGGTGAAAAATTGTATTGAATTACAAAAGACAAAGTATTAATTCAATCGACTAGCATTTAGTCGAACATAGCATCACTTGGTAGCAATTGCCAACTAGCCTAGGCAAAACGTTTAACGTAATTATGGATTGGATTTGACATTATAATAGTACCTGTTAAAATATTTAATTAAAAATTTAAATATTTAGTGTAAAAAGCATGAAATAAAAACTAAATAAAAACAATAAAAAACCCCCGACACAAAAGACGTAGCGTCGGGGGACCGCTAAGTAGACCGCTTAAGAGGGGACTCTAGTCGGTAATTAAAAGTATTTGGTTTGAAGAAACTATAGCCGTCGCGCTACGCCCAACCAAGCCCCCGTAAAGTGCGAAAGGGACAACTGCAGCTCAGGCTGATTTTACCTACAAAAATCTTGACCAAAAGACGTTTTGTATTCCGGTGTTTTCTTCTTCAAAACTAAACTGATCTAAATAATTCTTATATTAAAATTTAGAGGAAAGGTGCTGCTATGCTATTACGCCATTATTTTCTTTTTTGTTAAAAACTTGTCTAATTTGTCTGACAGTCGTCTGAACATGGCGATAAAAACGGGCTGTTTTTCGGGTTTTTAGATGGTCATAATTCTTTTAGTGATTACGTTTAAAAAAAAGGAAGTGATAGGGGCATGTATATATGATGGGGCATTAATAAGACCTAGATTTAGAAAATCATTGCTCTAGATGCATTAACAACGAAGAAAACAGCGGAATACGAAACTTAATACAAAAACAAAACAAAGCGGACTAATTTATTTTTGTTTTTTTAGGGGTTTTTGTGGCGGGGGATTTTATTTTTTTATTTAATTTTTGTTTCATACTTTTTACACTTATATTATTTTTTATCTTAGCCTTGACTCTCCCACTCCTGGGCAAAGGCCTCCCCCATTGCTTCTACTTTTTCAGTGTTGCACCGCTTCTCACTAATTAACAAAAACAAGGAAAGTTATACATTTAAAAAAACGACGTTTTAGGGGGGGGGGGGGAGTGAAGTCCTCCCTCCCCGGCAATGCCCGTGGTGACAAGTAACAAGATTTCAAATTTCGTATCGATCAGAACTGTGGAAGTTGTTTATTTTCCTTCAACTAGAAAAGAGTTGATGACCTTCAAACAGCTGAGCATATTTTCTCGAAACATAGCTAAAAACACTCTTCATTAGAATACCTTTGAAACGAAACTAATTCTATCAAAATCGGTTTATCCGTTTAGGAGCTACGATGTCACAGATAGATACACACGTCAAACTAATAACCCCTCTTTTTTGATCGGGGGTTAAAAACTGGAAAACTTGACAAAAAGTTGTAACTTTGACCTCCAATATCTCCGTACCTTTCCTAGTGTAGCGACCACAAAAAGCAACATACTACAAAAAGTACTACAGCGCCATCTATGACACGACGGAGGAACTAACATCAATTTCCTACAAGTCGCAAACAAAGTTTACATTGACTTCAGTATATATAGAGAAACCCGATATCAACTATCGGGCAGTTCCCCACCAGACATAACACCTGTCTGGCCGGAGGTTCCTCCCTTTTCAATGGAGTATTGAGGAACTTTACACCCTGTTCCTCATACCCCTAAACTAGTATAGTCCAGAAAAAAAGGTTAAGGATATTTTTACACCCATTCTGCCATTGAACCTAGTACAAGAACAATATTGAAGAAGAACAGCCAATCATATTGCTGAATACATCCATCGGAATGCTGAACTAATAGTCTAGACCACATGTTATTATACTTATAACATTCAACAATGATCCATATAATTAATTTCTATGTCCATTGTAGTCTTTATATCCTAACATCTAAGCGATACTTGTACTATTATAACTGGTTTTAGTTTTTGCTAACGCTTGTGACCTTTAATAGTTATTGTCTAGTTGGCTATAATTACTTAGATTACATTGTAACTTTGACCGCTTGTTAATAATGTTTATTCAAATTGAGTATAGGCAACGACAGAAATGTACTTACTAAAACCATTAGTCAGTTTGAAGGCAACTACCTTTTTAACTGCGGAGCACCCATTAAAGTCATCGACTTTTCTGAGATATCACGTAATTTATTACTTACATTCCAAGTTACTTTTAATAATAATAGAAGAAAAAAAAATTGCAACCTCTTGAGTATTGAGTCATCATCTCTTGCTCTTATTTTAATTTATTTAAGGTCAGCGCAGCATGTCTTTTTCTTCCATACTTCTCTATTACTTGTCATCTCATCGGATACCTCCTTTCTTGCCATATTTTCCTTCACATAGTCCATCCATCGCTTCTTTGGTCTTCCTCTACTCTCATACCCATCCACATTCATACTCAAAACCTTCCTCACGACATTTTTATCATTCCTCCACATCAGATGCCATACTACGACAACCGATTAGATACCACACATCTTTTCAGTGACTGTCGCCACTTTCAGACTTCCTCTTACGTATTCATTTCTTATTTTATCCATTCGCGTAAACAACAGACATGGCACACACCCCCCTCAGCATTCTCATCTATCATCTCATCAGCCATAAGCAAATGCCTTTTATTCATCCCTTTTGTGGCCCAACATTCTGATCCATACAAGACAGCAGGTCTAACCATTGTTTTATAAATCTTCGCCTTAAGTTTAAGGGGAATGCGGGAGTTGCAGATAGTACCTGTGACCTGCTGCAATTTCCTCCATCCAATGTTTATTCTGTGATTTACACTACGATCTATTTCGCCATCACTTTCCACAAGTGAACCGAGATATCGACAGTCGGAGCAGACAGGAAGAAACGCGCCATATAGCGCAATGACTCCAGGACTGGAGAGACCGCCGAAATCGCGAAACATGTATTAGGTTTTAATTCTGCTGATTTTCAAGCCAATATTCTCCAGCTTCCGTTGCCATTTCTCCAATTTGCTTGGGATCTCCGGTCTATCTTCACCAACAAGAACAATGAGGTATAGTTAATAAAAACAGTATATCGTGATGTTCATAGTAAAGTTCCGGGCTTACACTTGTTTTTCAGACACGGTGAGGTATGTCCGGCATATCCATACGATAAATCAGTGAAGCAACGGAAAAGTAAATTATTGGGAGTAATTATGTGGGCATTAACTGTAGGTAAAGTTCATTAACTCCTGGCCGCGACCACGAATGCAAGCCGCCAGTCGGTCGGTAGCGACCACGAGGGTCGCTTTATACGAGAGATATTGTTTATAGCGTTTTAAACGCATCGGCTACAGACATATTTGATACGCATCTGACTAAAAGAGGGATGTAAATGAATGTTGATGGATGGAGAGGGAGAGGAAGGCCAAAGAATGGATGGATTGTGTGAGGAATTATGTAAAAGAGAAAGGAGTAAATGTTGCCATGGGAGGGGAGAATGGAAGAAGAAAATGAGTTGCGCCAGCCCCAAATAGAATGAGACAAGGGGGCAGGAAGATGATGTCTACTGCCATATTTATACACTAGCTGTCCCGCGCAACTTCGTCTGCGTCACATTTTCCCCGTTTTAGCAACGTTTTTATTGTTGCGTCGCTCCTGTTGATCGTAGCGTTATATATATATAGCCCATAGCCTTCCTCAATAAATGGGTTATCTAACACTGAAAGAATTTTTCAAATCGGAACAGTAATTCCTAAGATTAGCGCGTTCAAGCAAACTAACAAACTCTTCAGTTTTAGACAAAACGAGAATCTGGGATCTGTGAATATGGAATAAAGTCCAGCCCGCTTACAAACTCCGAATAATCTGAAAACGAAATGTTCATAATCTAAAAACTGTTTCAAGGAGAACATTATTATTGTTTTACAATTTTTGTCTAGCTTTTTAACATTCCAAGCTATTTCATTTCATTTTGTAATTATATACTATTTACTTTACCTTAAAAAAAACACATTTAATGTTATTGTAAATTTTAATTTTTATTTGAAATGCACTTAATTAAAATAGAGTACATACTTAGCATGTTAGAATTCGGCATTTCTTGGTTTTTTTCAGTGATACAACGGTTTTCTGTTCACCGTTACTAAATGACAGGATGTGGTCGTTGCACAAAGATTCTTGTGCATATTTTAATTATTACACGTACTATTTATTATATTGCGTTGCACTAGTTTATTGCAGCATTATTTCACTATGGTAATGTTTTGGGTAACTGAATAGATACCTAACGAGGAGGTACATAAGATTCTTTGTTGTCGTCCTTCTACCAAAATATCACATGCTTAGTAAGAGCAACACTACAATCCGTTTTCACTTGCACTAGGTGGGTTCTAAATTAATCAACTACTTAGCTCAGCGTTGATAAGCTTTTTTATTGAGGCATTAATAAATACCATTTCTACAATACGCTTATTTTCCAAGTCACATACATAAAAAAACATGTTATTCTTCCGTCACCAACATAAAAACCCAATTAACATACAACCGACAACAATCAAACTTGAACCTTAAACCAAAGCAATTATGCAACTATGCACTTGCTAGATCTCACGTAACCGATCACTTTTGTCATCGGAACTGTGATGAAACGGTAGGATCATTACAAAGTTACAAAGAGACTGACGGGTATGAACCACTGGACTGGAGAGCCGGGGCTATGATGTAATGGCTGCTGCAGAAAAAAGGCTCTGATAGTAACACAAGATTAGGTAACGTCAGATGACTGATGAAAGGTTGGCAGATCAGCTGCAATGAGATCTAAAAGAATTGCAGGGCAACGTACTGGTATTTGCTATGTACCAAGCAAGCAGACTTGGAAGGAGGCGTTACTCACTTACAGATTGTACACGACAGGATTGTCTGGAATTATTGCCATGACCTACGGATACCGTAGTAACCCTGTGGAAAGAACCTTGAAAGAAGTCTGTTTTAACCTGTCTGTACTTTCCGAGTTTTTGGTGTTTAAAAACATAATATTTTGGTTCAGTAAGTTCCAGCAACAGACTGCTATAAAGAAGTATGGATTACATTTTTTTTTGTAAATTGTTGCCCGCACTAGGAATTTATCCTGTATCGTGGGTGCGTTTACAAACAATTGAACACGTCAAGTTGCTTTTGCAGAACACAAAAACAGTACTTTGAACTGCTGATGTCAAAGTAATTTGTAGGGCCTTAAGGTAAACTGCAGAATATAATGCCATCTTTATCCAGAGAGAACATGTCTAAGGATTTCTGCAAAAGAACAGTCAGCTTTTTATATTAAAAGTTGTTTACCTGAGCCCCCTGCATTACAATGTCATTTGGCTAATTATAAAGATATGTCTGTTAGAGATGTCAAAGAGATCTGTTCCGCTCTAATTAGAGGCTTGTGCTACTAAATAGGTAGTTCAATTATTATGACAATGTTAAGAACTTGACATTAAAGCGTTAATGTTTCGTGATAAAAGTAACGTTTTGCTGAATGAAAAATCTTTTTTTTTTTTGTCGCAATTATCGCAATTTTTTTTTTCTATAAGAATACAACTGATGCATTGTCAACCAGAGAAATCTCTCCAGTGACAGTGATTAAACCCACCTCAAGTTTCGGTCTTTCTTCTTCCTCAGTTAAAAACTGCGGTCACCCTAAACACCTCATAATAACCATTATTCAAAGCCTAACTTCAAACTCTGCTGGGCATAATCCTCTTTGCATGAGCCACGAGCCACGTACCTGTGATAGCTTAATCCAAGAATTACCCGCGATGCATCACTTATGTCCTAGAGCAGATGTCATATGTCTTAGGGCAGATGTTATCTGTCCTAGGGTAGATGACATTGCCCTATGGCAGATGACATCACGCAACCCTCGACTAACTATATTATATTTTCTTTTTCAGACACTAAAATCAACATGCGAGTTCATAAAAACACAGCTATGCACCATAGCAATATCTCTGACGCTGTTCAACTCAGTCCGCCTTCCAAAGGAGGCCTTCAGGTATGGAGCAGTTCCTTACCTGGTGGTCTACACGTTTTGGCTGCTGGCTGCAGGGCTGCCAACGACACTGCTGCAGCTTGCCATGGGGCAGTTGAGTCAACAGGATCCTGTTGGGGTCTGGAGAGCTGTGCCTATATTGAGAGGTGAACTTACTGCCAATACTGTATTTTTTATTTGAAGTCTTCCTAGTTTCTTTGGGTCATGTCACGCGTGCTTGTTAAAAAGACAAACTGTGGGTAAGTTCACGGTTTCAAAATCTTTAAATTAAGAATAGAAATCGTCAGATGCAAGTCAGGGCCAGTAGATGTGAGGAAAACCGGGAATGCTTATGCTATATAAAATTAGTTTCTCAGGTGAAATGATGATAAACGATGAATACCTGAAAAATCCCGTTGACCTCGTGGTTTTTTCAAGACAATAGCTAATATAGCAAATTTGGAGCATCATATATACCTTATACAAGGATGCCCTTTTAATGACAGGGGTTATTTTTCACCTACAAGGTGCTGTTTTGCATACTCGTCAAAATTCAGGAGGTTGTCACAAAAGACATAAATAATCAATTAAAATTACGGTACCTAGTTAATAAACGCTGATTTTTTTGGTTGTTTAAGTTTGTCAGTTTATCAGAATAACCCCCTTAACGTGGTTTAGGGAATAAGAAATTATCGAATAAACGTTTGAGATTGTTTGTACGTGAAAGCGCGGTTATAAGGCGATAATCAGACGGTTCGCGTTTAAATCACGGATGTTTCACACTTACCGATTTCCGTAAATAAGAAAACAAATTAAAGAGACCTACTCATTTTATTTTTGATTCAGGTCGAGAATCATTAGCATAGTTATCTCCTTGAATATGAAAAAAACGAGAATGTATGTAAATAAGTAAATCTTGTATAAGTTCGTGATGAAATCATTTCAAAACTACTTTATCTTCACCTTCTTAACTCAGATTTACTACGATGAAACCGCAGTAGACAGTAGAATGCAAACACGTGACATTATGTATACTGTGGTAACATGTGGATAGTATACATAGGTATCCAGTTAAGCCTACAGGTAGATAAAACTCGGCTCCCTTGTGTGTGCAGCGTACAATCCGATTATAATGTTCACATGGCTGCAGTGGTATTTCTTATGTGTTTAGAACTTGAAGTATGTTCTTCGTTAGTTTACCCGTATAAAGATATACAACAAACCTGTAATTTAAAAATTTGGTTTTCCCTTGTAAGAGTCAAATGGCAGCATTATTTGACTTTAAAACTTTTGACGGCACGGTTGGCGCAGTGACTGAGCGATCAACTGCTGCGCTGCGTGTCGTGGGTTCGATCACCGCACGGAACAAATATTTGTATGGCCTACAGTTAGTTGTACCGGGTCTGGCTGTTTGTGAATGTGAGTTTTAATGTTTGTAAACGCACCTACGATACAGGAGAAATTCCTAGTGTGGGGCAAAGTTTAAAAAAAAAAACATAAGGGAAAACCAAGATATTCATTTGACTTTGAAATAAAGTTATTAAACTAGCTTCGTCCGCGTGAAATTATTATGACAATATTAGTGCACTATTGGAATCGATTTTGTTAACAATTTCGAATTTTCATTTTTATGTACAGAACCCTTATCCTTTTTAAAAAATAAAACTTAACTTAAATAGAAGAGATAAACTCTACTATTAACTCTTAATAACATAAGCTATCTGCCAGTAAAAAATCCCGTTAAAATCCAGTTGTTTCGGAGTACAACTAGAACAAACAAACAGACAGAAAATTTAAAAAAAAAATATTGTTAGAGGAACCAGCATTCAGTAATATTTTATCCTCCACATAATTTTACAGGTGTCGGCCATTTAAAAGTCCTGACGTCATACGTTTGCTGCATGTATTACATGATGTACGTAGCCCTATCGTCTGCTTACCTCGTGTGGATAGGCAAAGGGTCCTTTCCTTTGAAGGATTGTACTAAACTGCACATAACTCCGGTAAGCTGCTTTGTGTTTCATTGTTCAGTAAAATTGGGGATATTTTAATAAGAGCTCGGCTGTTTTGGAGGGGGATGTTGAAAATGCATCCTGTTTAGTGTTCTGGTCTATGTTAGCTGTAGGTTTATCGTGGTATTATCGTGTATTATTATAACTGATATATAAAAGTTTCTTAATATGTACAGGAATCTTTTAGCATCAAAATAGCGGGAATAACGCCGCCATCTTGCTTTCCCATATTTTACAAAACAAAATGGCTACCAATAGTCCCACCTTGTTAACGTCATTCGAGTGTTTGCTGATACGATTTAGAAAGATGTTTGTAGTGAATAATATCCTAAGCGATTTTCTAAACTATATATTGTATTTTTCAGAACGGATATGAAAATAAAATGAACGCAACCGAGTGTTTCAAGTAAGAATTTAAATTGATCCTATATTGCTTCATAAAATAAAAAAAATAAGTTATCTCTTTTCAATTTAGTTTTATTATAGAATTTATGGTAACCAGTGATAGTATCAACTAGATCATACATACAAACTTAAAAATAAAATTAACCCTTTTGTAAAATAATTACCTACTAACAGCTGTATAAAATAATACCTTGTTTCTTTAAAATAGAACTTTTTATCCATAATCCTAACAGATGTCATTTTAACTTTCAGTTCAACGTTTTTGGCGCCATTCACGGAATATCCCCAATATCTTGGCATAATGGCGATTTTAATATTTCTTCTATGGTTCTTCGTGCCCATTCTGTAAGTAATAATACTCTTATTACACGTTATAACTCGTTTTTCGTTTATAAGTTGTTAGAAATATTTTAAGATTTCAGCTGAAAGTTTTGTAAAGGCATTGTTTCAACAAAATACCTAGATTCAAATAGGTTTCCTACTTTCAAAGTCTTTACAATCTGTTCCTCATTTTTCGCTGGGTTTTACTTTGGCCAGAGGCTAAGTATTGCCATACAACGTGGCAACGCCGCCAGTCTCTTGGGCACGTTACCAATTGACAGCGTTGAGGAGGTGTTTTTTGACGCCCTTTTATAATTTGTTGTTATTTTAGTTTTAGTAATCTAGTTTTAAAATAATATTAATCAGTAATTATAAAAAGTTGTAACTTAGTTCCTCATAAAGGGTTTATTTAAGTAAAAGAAAAAAAAAACTGGCCAATTCTTCTTAGCGTGGTGATGAAAATTTAAATTGTGTTAGCCCAAAATTTGGCGACTGGGAAGGTACTTAATAGTCTACAACAAACTTGTTTATAGGTAATCAAATGGGAGTGAATGGTCGCGTGATTTTTTAATTATTTACTTATACCTACCACCCTTACTTGCCTTGGTCGTAAGTAGTCAAAATAAGTCTTATACAAGGTGTTGTTTTGCATCCTCGTCAAATTTCAGGAGGTGGTCACAGAAGACATAAATAATCAACTAAAATTACGGTACCTAGTTAATTATTAATAAACGCAGATTTTTTTTAGTTGTTTAAGTTTGTCAATATTTCAGAATAACCCCCTTAACGTGGTTTAGGGAATAAAAAAATATCGAATAACCGTTTTAAATTGTTTGTATGTGTATAAGGTTATAGGGCGAGAACCAGACGGGCCGCGTTTGTGAACACGCGTGTTTCACACTTACCGACTTCCGGAAATAAGAAAAAAAAAAACATTTTATTATTGATTCGGGACGAGAATCATTAGCATAGTTAGCTCCTTGAATTTGACGAGGATGCAAAACAACACCTTGTATTATAAAGCAAATGCCTTATTATATAAGACTTATTTCGACTACTTTTAAAAACGAAACTAATACATAATAAAAGAAAAGTCGCACAACTAGTTCACATTATGTGTAATAATTAAACATTCAAGACATTACAAAAAATTAAATTCAGTTTACTTCCAAAAGTAGACGGACAATTCGTCTTATTTACATCAAATTGCTGAACATAAAACATTAGTAATCATTATTTACCGCGAGTCCATTAACGCTTCCTTTTTCAAATAAACTGTCTTTTGTTTTGAAACAAACACGAAAGAATAACACAACAGTTTCGCACAATTAGCGTAAAGTGTAGTAAACATGCAAATAAGTATGTGTGTCTATTTATATATGAATATGGACATGTTTTCCGGGTGGCAATTGAGATGAGACTTCGAACGACTGTGATGGATAATTATTTTGGTTTAGCTTCTTCAGTCATCATCAGCCTATAATGTTCCCACTGTTGGGACACACGCCTCCTCTCTATGAGAGGGAGTGGGCTATAATCCACCACGCGAGCCTAGTGCGGGTTGTTAGATGTTACATGTCTTCGAATTTTTAGTTCTAGGACATGCCGGTTTCCTCACGATGTTTTCTTTCACCGTTTTTGAGAGCAGCGGTGATGAAATAAATTACACAAAGTAATGCGCCTGCCTGGGTTCAACCCACGGCTTACTGCTCATAAGTCCGGGCTGCCACCACTGGGCTACCGCTGCTCTCTCTTAGTTTCTTATACAGGGTGAATTTTTGAAGTGGGCGTGGGTATCGTGGCCATATCCGAAATTATAGGAGAATAGCAAAAAATACTCAAAGAAGTCTGGAGACAAATTTTGATGAAAACTAAAACTGCATCTGATTTCTTCGAAATTCATTTTGTCCACAAGAACGCGTAAATTAACAATGCTCCATCAATTCCATGACATGTTTTAGGAAACCTATATGAATACCGTATTCCCTAACAAAGAAGGCTTAGTCAAAATACCTCCATTGTGCATACCGTTCACGCATTTCACGTAACTGACAAAGCAGAATTTTGAACAATGTGCACGTGAAACCTTTTAACAGGATAGATAAAAGATGTATGGGTATTATTTTAATGAACCAGCTCAGCCTATGGGAACATATGTCTCTATGCTTCTATGATATGATATTGGTATGTTCTAAGCTCGTTCGGGATAGTCAAAAGATATATTTTATAAGATAAGACGAGAAAAATAATAATAATAGAAAAAATAGTACGTGGAGTCCCCCTGCGCGGAAAAAGTAAAACTTCGTAATACTACACGCATGCGTTCGAGTGCCACGCATTCACTCTCGTTATTTTATTGAGCTTCTAAATAATATTTTGTTGTTGTATTATTTTGATTACATAATTATTACATAAGTTTATCGAGGTTATTCTACTCATGGAATTTTAGCCAAAGCTGATCACACCGAAGAGTCGAATGCATGACTGTTAGCACGCCATCTTGCGTACCTAGTAGAACTACGTAGTCACAAATCTTGTAATGCCATCTCTTAGTGAGTTTTAGAAAATATTTCCCCTCCATGGTAGCGTTAAAGTTGTTGGAAGTCGCATAAGTAGTTTCACTTCAACAAGTAAAAAATTCTGGGTTCGAATCCCAGGTTGAGCAAAGTGTTATTGGGGTTTTACATCAGAGATTTTTCAGTAGCAACCACTGAGTCTGGATTTGTAATTGATTGAGTGTAGAAAGCTCGCCGCTTCTTACATGGGACTTAAAACATAACTGTCTTAATGTGGGTGTACTAAAGTACATCTCTGCCGGTGTCAGAGTTTTTATGCCGCCCATGGGCCTCTGACATAGCTTAATCGAGACAATGTAAATGATGTTTTTAAAAATGGAACAAGTTTAGAACAAAAGTATCGTATACTATTTGGCTGTTGCGGCAATAAGCCCGAAAACAAAATAAACCGCAGGCCTATAACTGAAAATGACAGTCGTATAGAAGTTGTCACATTTTTATTTATTATCTATATAACACTTCAAGCACATAGTACAGAGGCGGACTTATTGCCATAGGAATTTTCTACCATTAAACCTTTAGGTGATGCAGAGACAAACAGTGGTAGGTGTACATCTATAAAACATTATGCATTTAATACTAAAACAAACCACAAAGGATATATAAAATACTATAAATATCTATCAAAATACTGAATCTAATTTTTTGTCTTTGATATGTTTAAAATTCAAACATAGATACTCGTAATATTCGTTTCAATACTTACCTGATATATACAATAATAATCTGTTCTTTGGATACAGAGAGCAAATTCTATGACAACAGACTTCCTAAAACAAATATTTTCTATTTTTTTCAGTTTATACCGCCTCCACAAAACCTTGAAAACAACACTCGCCTTCTTGACCATTATCGTCGTTATTATCGCCATATTGCTTACTTCATTTCTGGCTAAGACCACAGTTCTCGATTTAATGTTCGAGTCTTGCGTGCAATGGACTTCGCTCTCGCAGCCCTACATTTGGCACAGTACGTTGGTACAGGCGCTAATGTCTACGCAAATTGTGAGTGGGTACCTGACCAGCGCCGGTGGCACTGTTTACAGACATTCTGACGTTCGGTGGTAAGATGTTTATTTATTTGAATTATTTACCTTTTTTGTTAAAAAAAGGCTTTTATCATCGCAGTTATTTTTTAGTTGAATAGAAGAATCGATACGGGTTAAATCATCTACTTATTGTGTTATAAAAAAAATTATCTATCTCAATTGTTGTTGCGTGTTACGATAATTATGCCCGCAGTTTCGCCAGCATTTTGTTTGGTAACTGCCCCACGGGATCGTACTACCGGAATAAAAATTATCCTAAAGCTATTCAAAGTCAAAGTCAAAGTCAAAGCATTTATTTCAATTAGACCATTACAGGCACTTTTGAAAGTCAACAAAAACAAAATAAAACGCGAAGCTACAGTCCCAGTCACAAGGCATAATAACTTGTGAAAGTACTGTAGTTGCCCATTCCGTAGCGTAGATCTCTATGGAGAAGAACGGGCAAGAAACTCCATGGACACTCTTTTAAATCAAAATATGTTACAAAATCTTGGTTACATCATTCATGTCAAGAATTACAAATAATTATGTGAGAACAATGTAGAAATACGGGCAAGTTAAGAGCGTCCAGAGTAAAAGATTAAATCAGTAATTAAAAATAAAGTAATTAAAATAAACCGTGGCAGCTAAGAGATGACCAGTCACAACTGACAGCGCCCGTTCACGAACATGACGCATGTATCAGCCATCATTCAACTCAACCATTTTGAAGGGAACCAAACGACCCGACACACCCGCCACCATCAGCGTGACATTTAAGTGAGCATGACATTCACTCAACCACCAGGGTAAATTCGCGTCAATGAAAGATTTAGGTACTCATTAAATGGTGGCTTTACAGTACATGGTACTCACACATGTGCTATGCAATTATATAATACTAAGAGATTGAATCTATACAATGCAAATATATTTTTACAATCTTCTGCAGCTTTCACAATAACTTCACTTTCTAATTCTGATGATTCCGATTGCCCCTATGGTTGTGGAGCAGGACCAGCATTGAGCCAAGCATTTTTATCATCAATATAATCCCCCAACTTATAATATGCTTGCCTACATAGTGTGCGTTTTATGCAAGATTTAAATTTCGTTTCATTCAGTTGTAGAATGTGGGGAGGTATTTTATTGTAACATTTTAAACAGTACCCCATGAAAGATGAGTCTACTTTAGCTAACCTGAAACCTGGCTGAACTAGTTGGTCTCTGTTTCTAGTATTATAGTGGTGCCGGTCACCTCTTTTACTAAATAAATGCAGATTTTTTCTAACGTACATGATGTTTTCATAGATGTATTGACAAGGTACCGTCATGATGTTAATTTCCTTGAACAGTTCTCTTAGAGAATCGCGCCTACGTAGATTATATATGGCTCTGATAGCTCTTTTCTGCAGAATAAATATAGACTCGATGTCTGCAGCCCGTCCCCATAGTAAAATACCATATGACATAATACTATGAAAATAACTAAAATACACTATCCTCGCGGTATCTACATCAGTAAATTGACGGATTTTTCTGACAGCATATGCTGCTGAACTTAGCCGTCCTGCAAGAGATGTTAAATGAGGACCCCATTGTAGCCTTGAGTCGAGCGTGATCCCCAAGAAAACAGTTTCATCGACAAATTCAAGTTTCTCTTGATTCAATACTATGTCACAGTCACTGCTTTTGACATTTGGTAGAGAAAATCTTATGCACTTAGTTTTTTTCCCATTTAATACTAAATTATTTGCGGTAAACCATTTATGGACCTGCATTAGAGCGTTATTTACATCGTCAAGGTTTGTTGCACGTCTGTTTATCTTAAATATTAACGAAGTATCGTCCGCAAACAACACCATTTGTGGTTGGTTTTTAAATAAATGGGGAAGGTCATTAATATATACTAAAAAGAGGAAAGGACCCAATATCGAACCTTGTGGTACACCCATTTTTACTTTCAGAGCCATTGAATTTACACCATTTACCTGTACTTGCTGCTGTCTATCATTTAAATACGATTTTACTAAACTGAGCGCAAGTTTACCTAAGCCGTAATGCTCAAGTTTCAAGAGCAAGGTTTGGTGATTTACGCAATCAAATGCCTTCGAGAGGTCACAGAAGATTCCTATGGCATCTTGTGCCTCTTCTCACGCAGTATATATGTGTTTTAATAAAGTGACACCGGCGTCAGTTGTACAACGTCCCTTGGTGAAACCATACTGTTTCTCGTGTAAGATTTTGTTGGTGTTAAAGTGGGTGAGCATTTGATTAAGCATTACCTTTTCAAACACCTTGCTGAAAACCGGCAGCACGGATACGGGTCTATAATTATTCGTATCTTTACTGTCCCCAGATTTGAAATATTATATTCCAGACTATTATCTATCGCTGTGCCAAATTTCATCTAGATCCATTCAGTAGTTTTTGCGTGAAAGAGTAACGAATACTACAAATTATCCTAATGCTATTCCAGACTATTATCTATCCCTGTGCCAAATTTCATACAGATCCATTCAGTAGTTTTCGCGTGAAAGAGTAACGAACACTATCTATACATCCAGATATTTATTAGAAGGATTAAAGCACTGTTAAAACAAAACAACACAAATAATTATTTCTAAACACTATTATATTTTTGCAGGACTTCAGCTCTAGTGATAATGACTAGTATATTTGCGGGCTGGCTGTGGGTCTTACTCTGGGAGTCCATTGGAGGCAACAATAGAAAGGACACCAGTTTCATTTCAATTCTAGTCTTAATATACCAATCTTCTGTATCAGAGAAGAGGAATAAGGAATGGCCTCTGCTTGCTTTCGGAGTGGTGTTCTTTTCTGGTATTATTAGTGTGGTACGTATGAAAGTTTTTTTTTATTGTTTACTGTGTGACACGGGGTATCGTATTGCCCAGTACTAACTGGGTGGTGGAGGTCAGATAGGCAGTTGCTCTATGTAAAATACTGGTATTCAGCTGCATCTGGTTAGTCTGGAAGCCGATCCTAACATATTTGGGAAAAGGCTAGACAGATGACGATGACTGTGTGACAGGGGTCTGAAATTAGTCATATTTAATCAAATCTAATGCGTAAAACTTAGTCTGCGCAATGTCTTTTACAACAAATAATAATCGGCCATTATTTTAGATTAACGTTAGCTTAAAATATTAAGATTAACACTACGGTAATAAAGAAATTTGATACCAGTTTGAACACTGTCGCCAAGCCATAACTTGAACATAATTACTTACATTAGTATAACGTAGACCTATAAAGAATGTCTTGGATTCCAATAATTTATGTTGAATCTGTAATGTATATTTTCTTTTTTTCTTTTTAAAGTTTAACACCATTTTATTTTCGATGTTTAAAGGCCATTTTACTATATGTGAAACTACCGTAATACTAATGGATTTACAAATGCATATTTGGACTGGATGAAAATTGTCGATAATCGAGTGGAATCTTGTGTTGGAGATATTACCTATGACCAGCTGTACTTGATGATGATGTAACTGTGAATTGGATCTTCAGGGATCTTAGCATTATTAATACCATTTATTAGGACCCAAATTAATATTTTCAAAATTCAACGTTCCCCTAAGACTTGCATTTTATTCAAAACTGAAAACGAACTCAAAATCTTACCTCGTTTTTCTACACTTTCCAGTTGGTACTTCTTTATCCAGTATATGACAAGCTCCACCGAATGACAGGCGACCACTGGCGGGTCTTTGCCTGCGCCTCCTCAGCAGTGGGCACTGCCCTCACCGTGGCAGTTCTAGCCCAAGGGTTGGAAGTTGCGACGATTCTGGATGATCTGGTGGTACCAGTGCTGGCTGTGTTCACTTCTGCGGTTGAGGTGGTTGGATTTGTGTTTATTTATGGTGAGTCCAGTATTTTCTTAATTTTTCTTCAATTATTAGCCAAAATATTATGGTAAATATCTACTGGTAATGGTGATCAAGTCTTGAAAGAATTGTAGGACGACATTGATCTCACTGATAGATAATCCTATCTTTGTCAGATGAAAGAGTTTGGTGAGCTTCAACATACTCGTAATGTCTTGTGACCTTTGTTAAACCCACCCAATTAAATATTATAATCATAATCAGCCTACATTGATTCTATTACTGGGACAGAGGCCTCTTCTGTAAGCTAACCGAATATCATCTGAAAGCATGTTATTCCTAAAGACTGTACCACGATAATAATATAACTAGTTGCCAGCCACCTGCTGAATCATAACTAAACAGACTTTTGTTCTTTAATTTCAGGATGGTGTTACCTCACAGTAGACATAGAATTCCTCACAGGGGTAAAACTCCCATGCTTCTGGGTAGCCACCTGGTGGCTTACCCCCTTTCTCTATGTCGGAGTCTCGGGCTGGTGGCTCCGGTCCCTGCTAAGGGTATCCTGGGGCAACGGCCTCACGCTCTGGCCTTTGTTAGCAGTATTTGTAGTAATATTAGTGGTCATGGTCATGTTTGCAGCGGTAGCTGTGGCTAAGGAGGAGCAATTTAATTTGGTTACAGTAAGTATTGTCAATATTTATTTGTTGTGACACCGAAATCCGTCGTCGAACGAGAGCCTTGGACGTCAGAAACCGGACTGTATGCCTCAAGTTGGGCAGGACTGAATGAAGCAAAGCTTTGACCTAGGTTGGCCAGGGTTAGTCCAAAGAAACTAGGGCCTGGTTGACAATATCCTCAAAACCGTAGGAAAAAAGCTGGATGCGCGATGAACACAACCGAAAAGTGTGGCAGAAGAAAAGAGAGGTCTGCTCAGAAGTGAGTGATTCCGGGCTGAAATGATGATAAAATCGAATGCCCTTTGCATTACAATCATCAATGCAATCACAAATCAATAGAAATCCGTTCCAAATCATCATTTTATCGCAAATATATAAAGCTAAATGCATCTAATGATTAGTGGTGCAAGCGGGCTTTGCTACAGATTCTGCAGAGGCTGTGATTTTTACACAGAAGATGAGCCAAACTTGGCTAGGTACTGCAACCTATTCTAAGCATGCTTATTCCGATTTGTTACCCAAAAGCAATATAACTCGATGACCAAATTATTTGCCACAGACAGAAATAGTTTTTTTTCGGGTTTAGACATTTTTCTCTGTGTCCTATTATCTATCACCCTAAGGCAAACTTACAACAACATCTTATTTTTCAGAAATTAGCCTCGGCCTTCCGCCCATCCCGATTATGGGGCCCCGAAGAACCCATGGCAAGATACGTATGGATGTCACAACGATATGTCAACGAAACACTAAGCACAGACAACGATTCAAATTCCGAACCAAACAACTACTCAACCATTACGTATAACAAAGAAGTGGACAAGAAATACCAAGACGAACTATATAGAAACGAGCTATACCAAAGGACCTATATGAATTATAATAAAAATGAATATATAGATACTGATAACCATGTATACGGAGGTATAAGATCCATATATGGTACTCACACAATACCCAGAGGTAAGAAAAAGAGTACAGATGAACAATATCGCTCACCAAACATTTGTATTGCCAAAAGTAAATTAGGGGGTCCCACAGAATGTAGCTGTAATAGACATTTTACACTTAACGTTCCAGATTTGAGAAGCAGTGAAGTAACTACCAGTCTATAAATACGTACAACGAAAAATAACCTAGTCGAATTATTTATGTTAAATTATGTGAACACTTGAACAAATAATTGTATAGGTAGGTTGTGATGGCAACCGCGATGTGTACTTGGAGCGATGTTACAATAAATTATAAAACCTTTTTGAGAAGTTATCTTTTAAACTCCTTTACTGGTGACTGCTAAGATAAAGATTCCTTACGGAAGAACTGCTGCTGCGCTATCCCCAAAATTGAGATAAGGGCTGAACTATGATGATGATCTTTCACACGACAACTGAAACTCCTTAACATTTTCGCTGCTAAGTTCAAATTAATCATTTTTATTTGTATGCGCAAGTCATTCTATCCAGGTATAAAACCGACTCGGGAGGCGGGTTGTGCGCACAAGAATGAATTATTATTTAACCTGGGTCTCTGGTGATTAGTACTGAAAGTGTTAAAGAATCACTAAGTACTTTTTAGGATCAACATTCGTGTACTAAAAGAACCTTTACATCCGCCTGTATACTTTTATAAATACTTACAGTAAATTACGATGTCCCTAAGGATTGGAAGCAGCCACTTAGACGCTACTACAAAATAAGGGGAGAAGGTGATCAATTCTTAGGCAAAGACCACACGAAACAGACTCGACTACAGAGACAGTAAATTACAATTAAGGACCAAGAAAAATCAAATACTTTTGTAATAAGAACACAAATTTAAATAAACATAACGTCTAAATGTAGAACGTTTCATTGTTCCAATTTTGAAAAGGACCACTGACAAAAGAAACTTTTTTTTGGGATAAGAAAAAGGAGAATGATAATCGTTCACACAGTGAGAGACGGGTATAGGGGGAAAAATGAGAAATGGGCAAACTTTTTAACATAAATTTCGGACAAAAAGTATGAAAAGTAATACTTGTGAGATCCGGTTTGAGTGTACAACGTTTTATAAATATACGTTGTGATGTTAGATAACCAGAGCAACTTATATCTAACATTACGCCATTCTTTTCAAATGAAACACAAATAGATCCTCACATTTCTATAGTGTCTTAGCGTCGGGGGACCGCTAAGTAGACCGCTTAGTACAACCACAAAACAAAGCGGACCCCCGACGCTAAGACGCTTGGATTATTTTATTTTTGGTTTTTTAAAGGTTTTTAGTGTCGGGGTTTTTTAAATTTTTAATTTAATTTTTATTTCACGCTTTTTAAACTTATAGTATTTTATCGTAGGTTTGACTGTCCCAATCGTAGGCGTAGGCCTCCCCATTTGCTTCCACTTTTCTCGGTGTTGCGCGTCTTCTCGACAATTGATGGAAACAGCTAAATTTAAATAAATCCCGAGTTTTTGGGGGGGGTGCAGACAACCCTCCCTGGGGATGCCTATGGTTACAAGTGACAAGTTTCAAATTTCGAATCGACCAGACCTGTGGAAGTTGTTAATTTCCCTTCACCTAGAAAAGAGGTGAAGACCTTCAAACGGCTGAGCAAATTTTCTCGAAACATTGCTAAGAACACTCTCGATTATAACACCTTTCAAATTAAACCAATTTTATCAAAATCGGTTCATCCGTTTAGGAGCTACGATGCCACAGACAGACACACAGATACACACGTCAAACTTATAACACCCCTCTTTTTTGGTCGGGGGTTAAAAAGAAGTCAACTTGACACTACCTACTTTTTTCCACGTGTACTTAAGTCTTTTTTAGTACATATTTTTCTTCACAATATCCAATTAGTCTTGCGACAAACAATATTCACTAATTGACTGACAACTATGTAACTAGAACGACAAGGCGATAATAAAGGTAATTTATTTCTTCAGATAAAAAAGGAAGTCACTTGGAAACAAAAAAACAATAAATTTGATAAATAAACATTCAGGCGAAAGAGGAACAGCGTATATAGTTCGTAATCCCCTGTAGGGAAGGGAGGATCCTCCGACCAGACAAGTGCTGTGACTGGTGGGCAACTGCCCAACCGTTGTTGTCGGGTTTTTCTTATACTCTTAAGTCGATGTAAACTTTGCTTGCGACTTGTAGAAAATTGATGTTAGTTCTACCGTCGCGTCATAGATGGTGCTGTAGTACTTTTTGATGTGAGGTGCTTTTTGTAGGTCGCTACATCACTTCACCCCGTAGACCGGAGGTCGATAGTAGAATTAGTCATCTTGTGGGAGGAACAAGATGTGAAGATCCTCATCCCCTGTAGGAAAGGGATGATCCTCCGACCAGACAGGTGCTATGTCTGGTGGGCAACTACCCAACAGTTGTTGTCGGCCTTTTCTATAGTCTTAAGTCCTCGGTGAGCTAGCCCATTACTCACCATCCACAGACCCGCGCCTAGGGTGGCCGGGGGCCACTGAGTGGCCCCCAACGACCGGAGATCTTTTCCAATCACGTTCCGCCACCTCCTGGCTAGCATGACTTACTGACTAGACAGTAATTGACTGACTGACTAGTAATTATATTATTTGGTGCTACGAAACCTGGTAGGCGTGTGAGTACGACTCGCACTTGGCAGATTTTTTATTTTGTGCAGATATCGATACCCAACACGTCTCGCTAGCTTAATAAAGTCCCTGTATATTCCAGCAGGTATACAGTCGCCTTAGTTAGCAATTTTAATGATAGGGCACGCGTGGCGCATCGTTTTGAGCTCTAATTTAATTGAATCACCTGCCCTTAATGAAAATAATAAAGTTTATCACGGTATAGCTTTAAGGTGTGGTCCCGACGCTGCGCCACGGCGAACAATACGAGTACACTTCGAAAGGTGACAGTTTTCTTGGTAACAGTTTTCTTGTTCCTGTTTACTTTCTAGTTTTATCGTTTATTTGTATAACATCACGATTATGGGGATAAGAGTCAAACAGGTACACTCACAATTTGCCAGTTATTTTTAAGCCTCATGCATGGGCGCCGGCAGGATTATTTCCAGGGAGGTGCACCTCCAGTTACATGAAAACATCGATTTTTTTGCAGTCTTTCTCGGAGATAAGTTTTTTTTTCGTTTGTTAAGTCATGTAAAGAGTAACTTTCTCAATGTCCACAAAGTCTATCAATAAGAAAAAAAAAGCTTTTTTTAGCTTATAAATTTTAGCATTAGCACTAAAGTTTTCCCGTAATACCGTGATCACGGATTTAATATGGGCCTTTTTTAATACCAGTATAATTTGGAACTCAATACCGTGATCATTGTAGTGTATTGAAAAAATCCGGTATTTGAAAGCCCTAATTAGCAGCCACATTTATTTTGTTGATTTTTAGCGTTCAAATATTTTAGGATAGTCTCGGAGAAATTAGGTTATTTTTGTACATTCGTACAAACACGAGAATAACGTACATTTTGCTTTTCGCCTCAGATACATTGGTTTCTCTATTTCCCCGAGATTTCAGACGGTTTGACCCACAAAACCCCTGCCTGCAGCCCTGACGACGAGGGACGCGAGGCTAAGCGGCCCGTGCACGCTCAGTGTTAACTCACTTTATTGAAAAGGTGATGAAAATAATTGGGTAGCGACTTGTTTTATTCACACAGTAATTCTTTTCTATGTATTTTCTTTCCTGACAGGGGGATGCAAGTGCACCCCCTTGCACCCTGCTGCCAGCGCCCATGACCTCATGTAACCGGGCACAAATACAACCTCTAGGCTGTTACTGAGAAATTCATTCTTTATCCTTAGAACTTACTAAATGTAGAACATTAATCCTGTTTCCCCCGAAAGATTACGCAGTGGTAGATTTAGTAAGACTACATTTTGCCAGTTATGTATAAGTGATATTTATTGGAGGCGGACCCTATTTAGTAAATTTGTCAGGTGAAAAGTGAACTTCAAATTGATTTGCACTCTCTTTTTTCTGGTTCTACGTCTTACAATCAGCATTCAAATGGGAAACAAACCCCTGATACTACAAACTATGACAACCACGACAGGTTGTAGAGAAATCGTTAATTTTGATGGTTTTGTCAAAGCTAAACGTATTTTTGATTTTTTCGTTCAGAAGAACCTACACTCCAGAAAAGTTATAGTACATATTATATTTTTTTTTAAAAATGAAATTAAATAACATTTGCTTATAATTAGTCGAAAATGATGTTTATGAGAATAATAAGAATTATTAACTACAAGAATACATACCTTTACTTTTCATATTTAACGCCGATGTGATGTGTGTTTTGTGACATGATATCAGAACGAAAGCAAACTATGCAAACTATAAGACGCCATGTTGAATAGAATATGGCAATAATTGTAAAACTGTGCCTTTTGTACACAACAAATCAGGCTTTAATTTACGAACGAATATTTTTCCTAAGAATTACATTATTAAGTATTTTTTCTCTTTTTCGATTCATATACATGTCGTAGCCGAATTGAAACCTCTCCACTACTTACAGCCATTTATATCTAGGAGAAATCAAGCTGAGTAGGAACTGGTTTATCACTACGACAAAATTCACAAGCAATTTACAAATAGGTCGCATTAACAGAACCAGTCCTTAAACAGATAATATAAAATTAAGGGTCGCGCTACCAGATGCCTGAATTTTTCAATATCTTGCTCGTAGTAAATGAGAATTTATTTGATAACCGCACTTGAGCCCAGCTGGTGACGAATTATGGTTACTTAATCATATTCTTCAACGTTTTGGGACAGCTTCTAATGGAAATTGATACAATAATTATGTGGCTTTAGGAAAAACAGACAGGGGAGGAATATTTCTTGAATATTTTTGTTTGCTTAGTACAAGTTTTGAATTCATAATTTGGTTTTGTGTGTTAATAAATAGCATTGACTAACTAAACGAGCGTAAATACATAGTATACTTACTTTTGACTTAACAACAGGTAACTTATTCAGGTGTCTGAATGTGTTCTTTATAATAAAACAAACTTGAGATATAGGAATTGCTGAGGATCATTCATTTGATGTAAATGCGTGTAAAAAGCCACTCGGATCAATGTTCGGGCTACGCCGCTCTTGCCTAGATTCGTCTGTGGATAGGTGATCACCCATTACATACCGAGTTGCTTCCGTGCCTCGGATAGCACGTTAAGCCGTTGCCGTTGACCCCGCCTGTTATTTGTAGAACTTAGTCAGTTGTCACAAGTAGTCAGCAGCACCGAAGTCTGACAACCAGTCTTACCAAGGGTACGATAAGGATACGATAACGTATTACCCTGTACTAACTGGGTTGTGGAAGGTCAGATAGGCAGTCGCTCCATCTAAAATTCTAGTATTTAGCTGGAAAAGGCGAGGCTACGACGACGAGGCGACGATTCTAAATATCTATTTCCACACGAGTTGTACTCATCCTGTTAAAAAGTTTAATTTAAAAAAGTTACTTATATATCCTCACAAAAACACACACAACCAAAACCTGGTTTCCCTTTTATTACCCAAAAATAAAAGAACAAAAAAAGAGCGCCACATCAAACATTCACCAGAAAATTTTCTTATTAACGTCTGGAATGGGACCGATAAAAGACCGACTGATATAAATTGAATGATAATTTGTTCCATGTCGGAGGCATAGGGAAAAATCGCTTCCCAACGTCTCGAACAAGATAGATGCCCTTAGATAACGACCGGGCCATTCCTTACATCGGGCTTTTCAATTGGAAATATCGATGTGCACAATTTGATATTAAAAGTGTGTGGGTTAAGATGTTGTAATAAGGCATTTGTAACATAACTTAAGATGATGATGACATCATCCCTATATAATCCCTGAAGGGTTTGTGCGTTTTACGTTTAGACGTAAAGAGTTTTTACGTTTAGAGTCTTAGCACTCATGTAATAGAGGGCTAGCCTAGTGCCATCAACTGCACAAAACTCTCAGCTACTTCTGACAACATATTGACAGAAAATCTCAATAATACTTTGACGAACCTGCGAATCTACCCCAGAACTGCATGCCCAGTAGAAGCGCTTGCCATAGCAACGAAGACCCACGAGTTAGACGCTACATAAAATTCTAATTGGATATAATTAGTTAATTGAAAATAGCAGAAAAAAAATGTGAATCAGCTCATTGACCTAAGTATGTCAGTCGGCATAAAAAATTACGTATTTAAAGTAATCTTTCTTTTTTTCATCTGTTTATCCGATTGAGTATACGAGGCCAAATGTATCGGGGGGCACGGCAGTGCCCCCGCCAAGTCGAGCGCGAAGCAAACACTGCCGTACCATCCTTTACTGGAACCATTTCGCCGCATTTTCAGGCCCCTATTTGAGAACCTCTTGATAAGACCAGAACGCAGAAATTTTTTTCATCCAGTAAGCTATAATCATAATACTTAAAATCCAAAATTTCAAGTCTGTTGGTCATTTAATTCCGAAGTTAAGCGAAATCAAAGTTTCGCTATTATGACACTCACTCACTCACTCATGATCATCAAAATAGAACTAGTACTTCCCATAAACTCAGAGAGCTGAAATTTGGTACAGAGTTAGGGTTTAATGGCCACATAAAGGGAAAACTATAAAAACTAGGATAATCGAAGATCTGGAGTACCTGGTGACCCTGATAAGAAAACACAAGAGCCCAACCAAACTATTAGAGATCGACATACCACCTTTACAAAAAATATTCAACTTGGTAGGCCGCTCCATTTGATGTCAAAAATCGAAGGTCTGAAGTATCTGATGAAGAACCCTCAGCTGGTCTCAGCTGTATTAGAGATATGGTAATGCCCCCTTCTACTATTGGTACATAAAAAAATGATTGTCATTGCAAAAATCCAGCGTAGTGGAACACATCTTCTAATCTAATAATACTGTTTCACGTTACACGTTGTTTACAAGTTTCTACAAAAAGAAGTGAAATCCCACCAAAAACATTCTGTAAAAAACTAGCCAAGTCTCGATGGAGCTGCTCGAGAAATCTAGACAAAGTCGTGCCAAGACTAAGGTTCCTTACTGCGATTTCTTTATTATTATAGTTAATGTTGTGTGACTTGGACGTTGAACATTCTTTATACGTTAGTGGGTACAAGTCAATTTTGTTTACACGTAATGTTTTATCTGTTGTAACTACCTATGTTTGTTAAACGAGATAATAGCCCATACTGGTATTGGTAATTGGACGCTAGTGTCTCATTTTAGGCTGTTGTTGATTGTGAAACTTATTATTTACTATAATAGTAATAAGTACTTCTGACTACTACCTTTTCTTCTTCACAAACTAAACACATCCCATAGCATGCAATAACCTCAGATTTCTTGCAAAAATACAATTTATTATCATGATCACCTGCCCCCTATCCAGTTTCATAAACCTCCTTACCTTTCGAGCCACAACACACGCTAAATAATTACTTTAATATCGCAGATAAAAATGTAAAAGGAAGCCCAGCCATCCTGGCCACGGTGGAAGGTGGAAGTAAGGTAATGCCCGTAATAACCAGTGTATAAGAAATCTCGGGAGGCTGTGTGAGTTACAGCCACATTTGTCGCTGTCGTGTGACCTACCTATCTGATTGTGGGGAAGCTAAGAATACGCTTTTATGTGGGTTATGAGATGGTTAAGGATTTTGGGGCATTTAATGTGAGATTCTTGATAGAGTTGGTGCTTGTATATGTTTTCTTAGTTGATTTACTTTAAATTGCAATGTTGTAGTAATGTAATGTTAAAAGCAACGACAGCATGCAAAATCATGATTTCGTAACAAAACCGTCGCAGAAGTTAATGTGGTGAAAACATGAAATCACAGACTGATTAATAATACAAGGTGTTATTTTTGTCTTTAATGATGCAGCTTTATTTTCTTGGAATTAAATGATTTTATACCATTTAAACAAAACCCTGCATTATATCTACAGAAGTTGTCTCAGTGTTTAGTGGTAACATACGACTGTAAACTATGCAGAAGTAGAAACCTTGAAATTAATTCCTGCCTACCAGTTTTAATGTCACATCAAAAGCGCCATCTTACAGCTCCGCCAGATAAAGTCATTATTAGTCGCTATTAATTCCGTACAACCTCTCTTTTCTTGCTCGTTTTTATCATATCGGACTGAGTTTAACTCATTTTTTGTACGCAGTTGGGTAAATGTCATAATGTTAGCAAAAATAGGCGTCCTACGTACTTACAATGTTTGTAAGAACTTTGAGATAAATTCGCAGAGAAAGTGGATTGACAATTATAGACTTAATGCTCTTGAACTTCAGTCGAGAGTACATTGTGATCAACCGAAATCAATACAACGTGGTAGTGGCCCTAGATCTTACTAAGTATTTGCCTTTCCAGTGGTAGCAGCCCCGACTTACGAGCAGTAAGTCGTAGGTTCGAACCCAGGCAGGCGCATTACTTTGTGTAATTTATTTCATCACCGCTGCTCTCAAAACGGTGAAGGAAAACATCGTGAGGAAACCGGCATGTCCTAGAACTAAAAATTCGAAGCCATGTGACATCTACCAACCCGCACTGGGCCCGCGTGGTGGATTACAGCCCATTCCCTCTCATAGAGAGGAGGCCTGCGTCCCAGCAGTGGGAACAATATAGGCTGATGATGATGATTTGCCTTAGATGGTAGACTTCACAGAAAGTACGTCTACGATACAAAAACCTTATCATGTTGTCAACTGTGCGGCTTATCACCATCCAGCCAATAATAAGATTGCGGACGCTGCTGATTACCAGTATTTTACACAGAGCCACTGCCTATCTGACCTCCACAACCCTGTTAACCCTGGGTAACGCGACACCCCTTAGTAAGACTAGTTGACAGACTTTCAGATCTACAGTAAAATTGCCAGCCGGAATTGGTCAATTGTAAATCTTTACATAATCATTTATCGGCTTAACGTGCTTTTCATGCTTTTTGAAGGAAACTCTGTATGTATGGGTGGTCAACCACGGACCAACCTAGGCATGGTTTGACCTGAAGATCGACCCAAATGGCTGTTATCAATTATCCAAGAGCACCTACATATCAGCACGCGTAGCATGACCACTGAAGAAACGAGTTTTGTCTACGGAAGAATCACCAGTTTGTCGATTTTTCCGTCGACGTATCCCGTTTCTACGGCGGTCATGCTACGCGTGCAGTTACAAATTAACAGTTGCATTTTAATTCTCCCATGGCCTGCTCGTTGAATTTAAAACAAATGAAGCTAAAACATAATGAAACTGCGAGCTATTAAATTCCATGTAAAAAATTGCAAAAATCATTATCCCAAGCAATTAACTCTCTAATCAAAATGCAGAACGTTTTAACTTAAGAACTAATTTCGCACAAACTTATATATTGCCGGTAAAATGGTGAACAGCAATTAAGAGAGAAACCAAGCTAGGCAGACAGGTGGCTTCCTTATTAAAGTTGGTCCGGCAACGGGCGTAATTTATGTAACTATCAGCTTACCCGTGTTATGGACATAGCTGGATGTTGGTGTTTTGTATTAAAGTTGTCTATGTGAGGAGTAAGGTGTACGTGGAGTATCTTGGGTAGGCTGGTGTTTGTGTGTTGCTGCTTTGAAAATAATGGTTATAAAAAAACCTTCGTGCTGTTTACCAAGCCAACCCTCTTTGTCATTTAAACCAAATGATTTTAAAAGAGTAACCATGGAGTTTCTTGCCGGTTCTTCTCCGCAGGAAACGACCAACCCGAACCGTGCACTTTTTTGACGTTTTATAAGTGCCCATGTAGGCCTATGTAAAATAAAATATTTTGATTTTGATAAAAAAAAAAAATGTTCTACACTTTAATCCATTATAGTAAAAAACACAGACACACAAGTTCATGGGAACTTATAATTTGGCAATGTCATTCTTGATTGCTCCCTTAATTTTGGCACCCTAGGTTTCGCGAAAGCGTCCAGAATCTAAGTAACTGAATTAAACATATTATTTCTGTGCATTGGGTAAAAATGCAACATAGGCTTTATTGCTTCTTGAAAAGGGGTATACTCGTAACAGCGCGGCATTTTGAATAAAACCGGAAGGCGACGAAAGTTGCACATCCAGAGATAGAGAGAGTATGTATAACTATCCGTAAGAAAAGTTGTCATCGAAAATATTGGTACATCAAAGTGGAAGCTGTGGTAGATTATGATCGACTCCCTCGTGTAGCAACGCCTGTGTCTGAGCCCTGGGAACGTTACAGGCTGATTCGTAAAAACCGGCCAAGTGCGAGTCGGATTTGCGCACGAAGCATTCCGTACCATTATTTATAAAAACCAGCAAAAAAAATACTTTTTAAATAGAAGCCCCCTTAAATATTTATTTTATTCTGTTTTTATTATTTGTTGTTATTGCGGGAACAGAAATACATAATCTGTAAAAAAATCAACTGGCTAACTATCACGGTTCATGAGATACGGCCTGGTGACAGACGGACGGACGGACGGACAGCGAAGTCTCAGTAATAGGGTCCCGTTTGACCCTTAGGGTACGGAACCCTAAAAATAATTGGGTCAACGAGGTGTGAAAGTGTTATGTTACAAATTAAAATCGGAAGGCGATTGATTTCAATTGCTTAGTTATTAGGACTTTTATTACAGAGCTGCTGTTGATCTTATTATAAAACCGTTGGATTCAATGATTTTCATGGTATTTTATTTCAATTAATTGTATTTTTATACAATAAAAATACAATTAATTATACCATGCGCCATGCCATAGAGCTGCGAGTAAAAACTCGCAGCTCTGATCTCTGAAGGAAGAGAGAGCACTTCTCATACGCTAACACAAAAAAAAAGTATTTTCTTCCGTCACTTAATCTATGCAAAAATCTTTAAAACGCCCAACGGCTGGTTACTGGTGGTAATGTTGGTGTATGTGGCTAAATTTGGGCGTACTATTAGGTACACTTTACAGGGTGATTTTATGTTATAAGGTACGTATAAAGGGTGTAAAACACTTCTTAACGAAGTCGAAAGGCACTGGTTTTCCCTGTATTGCGATCATTTTCTTGTTCTACTCCATACCTGGGAACCTTCTAGTTACGGAGATATTAGGGGTCAAAGTTCCAACTTTTTGACAAGTATTTTTTTAAATACAAGTTTTTAAAGTAAGATTTTTTCTTTAAACACCTCCACGACCCCCCGTATTATTCAATCCGTCCATCAGCACAATGTTTTGAGTGCGTTACATTGAGTTCTACCGCAAAACATGATTTTACACCCCCCAAAAAAAAGTCGTTTCCCAGCAATTTTTTTTGCGTAAAGTTACTTAGTTTCATGTACAGAATGCTTGGTGGACGGCTTCGTGATGAGGTGATTTACACCATGTATATGTGCCTGCCTTGGTGTTTAGGTGTACTGCCAATATTTTCACGTACCTACATACTATATCTAGGAGTATATGGATGTTCAAGTTTAAAGGCAATACCGTCTGTAGTCGGTAGCAGTCCAAGAAAACTCATCAGAAATCTGAATCTGAACGTACTGAACTTATAGTAGTAGGTATTTAGGTAGCAAGGATAAGTTATACAATTTATCTCATTAACCAGGTGACCCACTTGTTAGTATAATAACATCGTCTATATACAAGTTATACCGCTCGCCACAGAAACTTGGTTGTACCAGCTAACTTACATAATGTAGAATTTGTACTTACAGTAACTATGGTACTTCGTGACTATACGGAACAACTTGACTTTTTTGCTGATCATCATCTACCTAGCCTTTTCCCAAACTATCTTGGTGTTGGCTTCCAGTCTAACCGGATGCAGCTGAGTATCAGTATTTTACATGAAGCGACTGCCTATCTGACCTCCACAACCCAGTAACTGGATAATACGATACCCCTTGATAAGACTGGATGTCAGACTTCTGACTACTCGTAACGACTGTCAAAGATCTACAAATCACAGCTGGGACCAACGGCTTAACGTGCTTTCCGAGGCACGGAAGAAACTCGGTATGTAATTATGGTCACCCATCCATGGACTAACCTCGGCAAGCAAGGCTTAACCTTAAAGATCGATCCTGGCTCGTAGGTGCTATTATTTAGCCACGAGCTCCTCAGTTGCCACGAGCTCCTCAGTTGCCACGAGCTAAGCAGTTAGTATGCATGTCAGCAAATATAGAGGATAGTTGCTGATATGCATACTAATTACTGAATGGAGAACTGGATCAACTGGTCTCCCAGCGACGGCCTAAGCCGAGGCTCATACCCCACAGGGGGCGCCCTTAGCGTGTATTCGCTTAGTTTGTAAGTTTTTTATGCCCTGGCTATCTTACACTCAAGGCACCCACAGGATAGTCCAGTTAAGCAGACGACATCCTCCTTGAATGAAATGCGAAACGGTGAATTTGTAAGATACTGATAGGACTACATATTGAAGCTTGAAACACATCATATCGATCCTCAGAACTGAACTACAGAATTAGATTCTCAAGGCTAGATAGTCTTTACTCAATTTTGTTACCATGAGCAAATAACGAGATTATATTGAATGTTTCGCAGAATTATGTCTTTCACACTTAATTAGTAAATACGGTCTAAATAGCCTATTAATTAGCAGATTATATTTTCCAGGAAAATTATAATAATGAAGGCTTCAAATCAAACTAAATTTTAATGTATAAAATAAATTATTACTGGCTATAATAAAAAATTATCTCACATTCAAAATGTAGTTCTTTTGTTAGTATAACATAATATCACGCATCTATACCATTCATTTCATTTATTTTCATTCATTTCCATTCACATTCACGCATATTTCGTCAGCTAAGTTTAAGTCCCATCATCCCATGTAATAGGTGGCGAGCCTATTGCCATGAACCGGGCACAAATTCAACTCCATGGCTCTCACTGATAAAAATTCTGATGGAAAACCCAATAACACTTTGCCCGGCCTGGGAATTGAACCCAGGACCTCATGCTCAGCAGTCGCGCTTGCGATCACTCAACCATCGAGGCAATGTTAGTACAAGTCATATAGTCCAAACCATCAAACAGTTCTGCGCTCGAATGTTAAAAGGGAAGTTTTCAAACTTGCACGCTCTAGCGACATTCCACACGAACACCTGAAATTTATTTTCGAAACTTCAAAAGAATGTAAACTAATAAATATTAAAAGTCGAATCATTAAACCGGTCTAAACCCAACTCCACCATGACTGTTCTATCCGCTATGGCAATGAATAATTCGTTCGAAGTTCCACCGTGCAACTTTATACAAATGGCAGGGTGGGTGCTGTATTACAAACGGAACAAGTTATAAGTGACAGTATTAATTGGGAAGTCACTTCAGGAAAAAAAAATTCCGCTTTTAATGTTGGGAGAAAACAGAGAAGAATGGGGGTTAGGAAAAACAAATGGGGGAGGTGCTGCACGTTGTGGTGGTCATATTTTAGGGACCCTTGTTTAAACAAGTCGAAGTCGAGTACACTCGGGACCAACGACTAAACGCGCCTTCAAAGGAAATTCTGAACGCACGTTTTAGTCTTTGGTCCCGCAAGTGATTTGTAGTCAGAAGGCCGTAAGTCTAACAACTAGTCTTACTAAGGCGTATAATCATTATTTACAAACTACAAATACATCTAAAATAATAATAAAATATGTACAAGTATCAAAATTACAGGGCGTCAAAAAATTCGTCCACATCGCTGTCAACAGGCGTATTGTATTTGGTTACTCCTAGTAACCAAATAGATGTGGAGGTCAGATAGGCAGTCGTACCATATAAAATACTGATATTCAGCTGCATCTGGCTAGATTGGAATCGGTCTCTAACATTTTTGGATCATGCCCAGGTCTATGATGAAGTTTGTACAGTGCAGCCAAGTATAGTCATCCTTGCAAAACTTCTGTCGGCCATTGTGTGGTCCTGAAACAAATAATGGTATCTCGTTGGCTGCTATATTAACAACAAAACTACAAACTCTGTCATTTGTGAGAATTATTATTTCCTTTGACCTGTCTCTTCTCAATCCAAAATAAAAAGTCATTTATTCAAATTAAACCGATAATCAGCACTTTTTGAACGTCAAAATAACAAGAAACAGTGTTTTAGTTGGGAAGAAGACGTGGCGGAACAAACTACCCAGCAACACATCTATCTGTTATGTTATAAGAACCAGATTCTATACTATATTGTTCAAGTTAATATCAAAGAAAGAATAATAAATAATCCATATACATTAAAATAATTTAACTAGAAAATTAAAACTAAAATAACAACAAATTATAAAAGGGCGTAAAAAACCCCTCAACGTTGTCAGCTGGTAACGTGCCCAAGAGACTGGCAACTTTGCCACGTTGTATGGCAATACTTACCCTCTGGCTAAGGCACAACCCAACCCTTGGGTCACGGGAAGCGTAGACGTTTGGAAATTTCCTTAAAAAGGCTGTGAGTGCTCGGACCCATAGCCCTAGTTTCAATCCCAAATGCCTCGAAATCATGGCTTCCACTTTCCACAGCCGCAGCATTAAGAATCCATTACATCAAATTATGTGGCACATGTCAGCTAGCACACACCAATAATAAAATAAAATATTAAAAATTATACTCAAGAATAAATAAAGCCTCCAGACATAGAGGGCATGCCCGCTTACACGTGCAATGTTGGTTTATACATATAGCTGGCAGTAACTTCTAGCCACAGATGATAAACTAGGACCACAGAGCAACAAATACCTAAAATCTAAAATAAGAACCATAATTACTAACATTAACATAAACCGACCAGGTTTATGTTACTGAGTCGTCCAGTCACCACAATCAGCACCCGTTCACGACCATAACGCTGAGATCACCCATCCCCCCCCTCCAAGGGGCCATATTTGAGGGACGGAGGTAACCCAACCCACGACGCTACCGCAAGCAATGACGTCTAAGGGAAGCATGACAAACTTGCTGCCGGTTTTAGAGGCAATAACTAAATAAATAAAAGTATAAATTAAAATCAATAGTCGGGGTCGCATCACACATTCCTAATCCCCATTCAGAGTCCCATTTCGTCAACAAAGGCTGTCAAAAAGACCATAAAAAGCACAAACGACAAAATCGCCGCTCGCTTATGTCCTCAACTTGTTCACTTTGACAAAATTTACTGCGTTTTGCACGATTGTTGCAATCCAACATTTTGGGTTATTCTCCTGCACCCATTCGTGGTTCGTTAACTTTGTTATACGAGTATTCGGTGCTTAGTTCATGATGCTGGAGCGGTCAGTGTGGTACAAAAACTAGCTAGAAAAGGTTGGATTTGTGTAGCGTTACTTTTTTGGCGGCACCTGGTTTACAATTTGTGGTTCTGGGCTTTGTTTTCCTGGTAGCGAAGTGGATTTTGTAAGTGTTGAATGAATTATGTACTTGGAATTGGAGCTCATTAATTTTGGGGAATTGTTTTATGTGTCATGACGAATCGTGTTTTCTATTTCGTGTTTAATACTCTGAGATCTGTGTTAGTGTTGATGATGCTAGCTAATAATCAAACTAAGTTACAGTAGTTTTTGATTAAACCAAGGTTAAATTGATATAGGTATAAGACAGAACAAAAGAACCTTTTGTATTTAATATCCAATGAAATTGCGTAATTGAAACTGATTGTTAAAGTTGTTGACCTCATCTTTTAAGATTTCAAAGTGCTCATCACAAATTCTAACAATCTTCGTGGCAACAAAAATCGAAATTTAAAACAGACTTACACATTAATTATACTAGTCTCCACTCAAAATTGTTACTATAAAGTTGAGCAATATGTACGTGTGCATATACAGTAATCTGTGAAGTATGCGTAACTGCCTTTATGTGATTTACTCCCGAGCAATTTTTCATAGGTATCTGACACAGTTAAACTCACATACACAAACAGCCAGACCCAAGACAACTATCTGTAAGGCCATACAAATATTTTAAACGATGCTATGAATAAATTTACTGTAGTTTTATATTAAATCAATTTTGGTTTTAAAATTCTGTATTGGAATTATTTTGCTTTTTGCTACAAGGAATAATTGCTTCAATAGAGAAAATTTCTCTATTTTTATATGGTATTAATAATCGCATGCCCTAGTTCAGGTTGAAGAAAGAAAGATAAAGTAAAAGATTTCAATGAATTGTATTTCATTGTCTACTGATAAAATGCTAGAAAGAAAAGGTAAATTGTGAATTCAAGACTTTGTGGTCGCTAGAGTGAAGGTAGACAAAAAAAAACAAGATTCCTTGATAAAATTCGTACAGATATTTTTGGTAAGTATTCCCGTTTGTTCCGGTGCCATGATATAACTAGTACTAGGTACTAGGTACTAGGTACTAGGTACTAGGTAATAGGTACTAGGTACTAGGTACTAGGTACTAGGTACTAGGTACTAGGTACTAGGTACTAGGTACTAGGTACTAGGTACTAGGTACTAGGTACTAGGTACTAGGTACTAGGTACTAGGTACTAGGTACTAGGTACTAGGTACTAGGTACTAGGTACTAGGTACTAGGTACTAGGTACTAGGTACCTAGTAATTAAGTGGAAGCGCCCGACAGGGTAGCCTGTGATGTTCAAATTTACTTACGTTTTTTGCAATTCGCAGGTCAGTTTTGTGTTGTATTTTGAATAATGCAGTGAAACTAACAAAAGTCACCGAGTTCCGAAAGTAAAGTATTTTTTTTTTTTTAAGTGAAACTTCTTACGTGACTTCCAACAAGTTTAACGCTACCATGGAGGGGGAATATTTTCTAAAACTCACTAAGAGATGGCAGTATTACAAGATTTGTGACTACGTAGTTCTACTAGGTACGCAAGCTGGCGTGCAAACAGTCATGCATTCGACTCTTGGGTGTGACCAGCCTTCGCTCAATTTCCATGGGTAGAATAACCCCGATAAACTTAAATAATAATAATGTAATAAAAGTAATACAACAAGAAAATAATAAAATATTTATTTAGAAGCTCAATAAAATAAAGAGAGTGAATGCGTGGCACTCGATCGCATGCGTGTAGTATTACAAATTTTCACTTCTTCCACGCGGAGGGACTCCAAGCACTGTTTTTTTTTTGGAAGTCTTTTAGCTATTTTTGCAAAAAGTTTTTAATAATATTGGACGTGTCAAGTTGTACACTACTTACCATAAATTTTGAATATTAAATATCGTTAAACCCATTCACTACATTGTTTTTAACAAAAATATCTTAGAAAATAGATGTCAAGAAAAACGACATCGATAAAATACAGCTTTATTAAACGGAGAGATCTTTTAGTCTCATCGATGTAGATGCTACTAAACCTGGAGAAGTTCCGGTACCTAATTAACGTTCTCATCGTCTAACGATGTTCAGTTAAATTCTCTTTTTTTCACAATGATATCCTCTTAGAAACGCTCAAAGGATTTAATTATTACTCGTCGGTTCTATTTTTCCGTTTGCTGAAAGGGTTAAAATTAAGTGGTAGGTTGTGGATTGGTACTTTTGTGTTAAGTTAGCCTTTGTTTCTTACGAATGTTATTATCATTTATAATCTGAAAACTATTTATTTTTTATGGTTGTAGGTGTATACTTAGTTTTTTTTCAATTTGGATTAGCTTGGGTTTCAAAATACAGTTTTTCTCATAAGTCAGTCAGTCACTCATATAGCAGTAATATACTAGTGGTGTGACAGTCGGACTGTACAGTCATAGGTCCCAAGTTCGAACCCTAGACGCAACTCTAAATTTTCGGATTCATTTGCGTATTGTATAATTAACTCTCCCTCGGTGAAGGGAAACATCGTGAGGAAACCAGCATGGCAGAGAGATATTCCTCGACGGCATGTAAAGCCAAGTCAGAGACCCATGGGAGGCATAAAAACTCTGCAACCAGGTTACCATAACCACATGATAAAGAAAAAAAATTTTTGGTGTCAGCTTCCAGTCTCAATGGATGCATTTGTTGGTCTGTCTGGTTGATCTTGTTAACTGTAACTACAAACTGTTGCTTCAAATTAGAAAAAAGTTATTTAATTAATCAGGTGTCTTTTTATTATCATGCTTCAATATTACTTGTTACAGACAGCGTTAATATGTGCCAAACCCTCTACAGTCCCGCCGAGAACGCCAGGGGGGTAACTACTTAATAAAGCTGTCTATACCAGTAGTTAGCAAATAACGATACATTAATATTTTTTAATTGACATGGGAGAATGGAAGAAAAAGTCGTGTTGCGCCCATCCCAAATAATATGGGTCTGAGGCAGGAAGATGATAAGTAGTTATCAAACAATATTGTGTTCCGAAAAAAAAACATACTGTTTCGACTAAAGTTTTTTAAGCCTATTTCCGAAGAGACATCAGATATTAGGTATATCTGATGTCTTTTCGGAAATAGGCTTTAATAAGTTTGACCTTAAATAATTACATTTCAGAACTTCTTATTTCTCCAATACCGAAACACGCGTACCAAAAATACCAAAAAAATATACTTTTACAAATTCTCAGTGACATCGATAATTGAATTTCGTTCCTAAAAGCCTTCTTATTTAAACTTTCAAACTTGAAAACCTGTACACAAACATAAGCACTGTCGGTGATGCGGATATCAGGAATTTGTACATCATATCCTGGGTGTACCGGCAGCATCCGGCGGTGTGAGCTTTACATCCGGAGAAAAGCGCTAAGGCGCGACGGGAATGACGTAAGCGAAGATTGAATTTATTTTTGGTACTTCATTTTGGTGAGGAGCTCGTGGCTAAAAATAACAGCCACACGGGTCGATCTTTAAGATTAAGCCGTGCTTGCCGAGGTTGGTCCGTGGATGGGGGACCATAATTACATACCGAATTTAAACAAAAAGGTTCAATCTTTCCGATCGGCATTTTTGTTACCTCTACGCACAATCTCGTTAGAAAAAAAATATTATAGATCCCATCCTCGTCGCCAATGGAACGTCAATGAAAGGCGGTGGTTAGCGACAAACTGTTTATTCGGGCCACAGTACCCGACACTGTTTATATTAGTCTAAGCTTACCTCAGCATTGGTACTTCGGTCGTCACACTCCGTGCCTCGGAAAACACGTTAAGCCTTTGGTCCCGGCTCTCATTTGTAGATCTTCGACAGTCGTTACAAGCAGTCAGAAGCCAAGAGTCTGACATTCAGTAAAACCAAGGAGTATCGTAGGTATTACCCAGTAACTGGGTTGTGAAGGTCAGGTAGGCAGCGGGCCTGTGGACGGTGAGTAATGGGCTAGCTCACCGTCCGTCCGTCTTACGACGACAGGCCGTGCCGACGGCGCGTTTGTGTTCCACGCGCGCCTCGGCACGCGTACTTCCGGAGTGTAGTCACCATTACGGCTGTAATATAACTTTAGCTAGAAGCTTTGTCTGAATAATTCTTGACATTGGAAAAAAAAACTTCGAACGTCCTTTCTGCAGCCAAACTCAAAACAACTGAACACCTAGGAAATCGCTACACAAAAAAAAAACTACCAAGTCACGCTTGAGCTCATTTATTAGATTACTAAGTCCAAAAACTTTGATTCTTAATTATTCTCCTCCAGCTTTGGACGGGCGCAAATTGTGTTAACGTCGGGAGATCACAAGCTTTATCCGGATTTCATTTAGATAATTGAATGAGAATCTATTCTGACTGAGAAAAGGTCTGAAGCGAGTGAGTGGCGGTGGGGCTATAAAAGGAGCGTTTTAGTTGTGTTGTAAGTGATCAACATAACATCACGCCTGAAGAGTAGGTAGGGTAGTAGGTAGAGTTGTACCTATATTTGTAGTTTACCTAAATTTCATCAGTTATGTTTAAGTCCAATGTAAGAGGGATGCTAGCTTCTTGTCATCGACCGGGCACAAATCCTAATTCCATGGCTGCTACTCAGGAATTCCTGAAAACAATAACACACATAATAGTAATTTTAGTCGAGTGCAACTAGACAAAAAATACTCATAAGTTAGAACGAAGTTTATAGTGGTCAGATTTTTATGGGACTTTTTTTTTTTAGTTCCTAAGGGTGTAGAGAAAAAGTAGAAAAAAAATCGAGGCTCGCGATATTTTTTTTTAATTTCCTTGGGATATTTTTTTTGCGTTTATAAACAACTTGAAATTCGAAGAATTTATATGGTAGCGTAATAGTGTGACCTGAGTTTATTCATTAAACGCCAAACTTCGTTCCACTGACAACTCGACTATTTGCATGACCGAACCCAGGACCTTCTACGGAAAGCTAGCTCGCTCGCTCCCTACGCTCCTGCGTAACCACTAGACCAACAAGGCAACTGGCAAGTCATTAATAAACATTGTATGTATACTACTTATCTCAAAGTTTAAATCTATCGAAATATTTACTGATAAACTGGAAACATGTGTGTTCCCTTCTATTTCACATATTACCCATTGTAAGCCTTTATAACAAGTGTTAACATTAAATTTCTAGGTACGCTCGTCTGCATATTTTATGTTTCCTTTAATTTGGTGATGTCTTCGTACTGGTATTTCAATTTTCTTTTTGATTTTTGTTAAAAGAACTCTACAATTTTTTTACATATAATATGTAGGCAATATGTGTAGCTCGTCATGAAAAATTACTTAGAAAAAAATCCTTTTGATGTTGTTTGAGCGCAAAAAAACACGCCTTCAAATGTGAAAACGACATTGGTTTGCCGCTGTCTTCAACACAGAGACAGAATTTCCAAGATCATCTAGATTTTTGAACTAACCTGTTCATTCGCCGCTGCTCGCTCCGCTACTTCACCCGCTGTTCTCCTAGCCCCACATAACCAAACGCTGACTACAGCGCTATCACACGGCGTCCGTGTGATTAATTCTATACGTTTACCTGATCCGGTTCCGCAGTTAACCGCGATCACTAACAAGACCCTTTTTCTTGGAGATTGGGTAAGCGGTAATGCCTGATAGCTTCACGCTCGCTCTATTTTATGGGTGGGCAGATTGCTAATAAGTATTCTTGTATTAAATGGGGAAGCGGTGTGGCCTTCCGTTTTTTGCTTACTGAAAGTGTCCCTGAGTTACATGAGTTCATTTGTTTTATTAGAAACAAATTAACTCATGACATGACATGAGGAGCTCGTGGATAAATAATAACAGCCACACGGGTCGATCTTTACGGTTAAGCCGTGCTTGCCGAGGTTGGTCCGTGGATGGGTGACCATAATTACATAACGAGTTTCCTCCGTGCCTCGGAAAGCACGTTAAGCCGTTGGTCCCGGCTGTCATTTGAAGAACTTTGACAGTCGTTACGAGTAGTCAGAAGCCAAAAGTCTGACATCCAGTCTTACTAAGGGGTATCGTATTACCCATGCATCCGGTTAGAAGTCGACCCCAAGATAGTTTGGGAAAAGGCTAGGCAGATGATGATTTATTTTATTAGAAAGTAGGTAAGTTAACGGTATTACCTAGGTACTACAATGCTCGCTGAGGATCGACCACTTTACACCCTTATTCCCTGAGTAGTAAGGGTGAATAGTAGCAGACCGTCAGTGAACTTGGTAGTACTCCCGACGAGCGATTGATATCGACTGACATTTTTGTCGCCAATAAAGGCGCCTGATGATTTTCTAATACTCGCACGCCTGCGTCTATTTTTCTAAAACACATCGCTCAGTAGGAGTCCTTTGAAGTTAAAAGTTATTTTGTTTAAAGTCTAACACATGTATTTATAAACAAGCTAAAGTGATTACTTGAGTAAAAAAAAAAGTGGTGTTATAGGGCGAGAATCTGACGGGCCGTTTAACACACTGTTGGTTCACACTTACCGATTTCCGTGAATAAGAAATAAAATTACTTAATTACCCATTTTATTATTGATTCGGGACGAGAATTATTTGAATAGTAACCTCCTTGAATTTGCAAAACAACTACTTGTATACGAAACACTAATGTAATCAGCTTAAGTGCTACCAAACTAGCTATAGGCCTAATGTCTGTCTTAATTAACAGCAATGTTACATGAACAGTGGACCATGTAGGTACAGTCAGCTCCACTGGGCCATAAATGGTTGAGAAATGTCCTAATTGGACAATTAGGCTGATTATCTCGCTTATTGTTTCGCTGTAATTAATTAAATTGATAACTGAGGCAAAAGGATGCACTGTTCGCTAATTAGGGATCTACAGGATTTCGAATCTTATTCTTTGTTCATCATCTTCTGCCTATGGGGCATTTAATATTTTATTTTTTTACTCAAAATATATTTAAAAGAAAATCAAACTGTTTACACAAATAAAAGTACTAATTTTAAGTAACCCCACAGCTGAACAGTGTCTCGTAAGAGACAGGTTATCCTATTTTAAGAGGCAGGGCTCACAATATCTGTAAACAGACTTCTGCAGCATTGTTAGCATCTTGTTAACCAGTGTACAGTACACTAATGTATGATTCTTTGTGACAATAAACTATTTTTTTAAATTATTGTTATTATTTTCTATTTATTTTTTTAATTATTATTATTTTAATGTCGTGTCCTACGTGTCCTGTTGTTTTTACATTACAGGAACTGATGAGATCTGATAGTGGCTCAGTTTTGGGCTGACACAATTTGGATTGCCATCGACACGCTAAGAAGAAGAATGTCTGCTTAAACTGTTCCCAATTATGTTGGGGTCGGCTTTCAGCCTAACCTGATACAGCTGAATATTAACTGAACTCCTTCTTTGTTCCGGAACAAAAACAAGCAAGATTTTGGTCAATTTTTCTCAGCTTTGTGTACGAGTATATTTTATGCCTAAATTGATTAAGTTTTCTTACTGAATTTTTTGACTGAATCGCATAAAAGCTTACTTAGATTTTATTCGGAGTAAGAGTCTTACAGAGTCTTTATCACACCCATAATTGATCTGAAAAGAAAAAATATTGTGAAATGTCGTCCTTTGACTGAAAAACACCCTTAATCAATTCAATTATTTTTTCGTCCCCAAATACTGGTCGGATTCGGAAATGAAATAAATTGGTCGATAGGTTTACTGCAGTCATAAACAAGTCTTCTTTAATAATAATATTGTAATTTAAATTTAAAAAAAAACTAACATGGTCACTAACTCTATCAATAACACTTGTAACGGGATATTTACCATGTTTATTATTTGTTTTGAGTTCCCGATATTTCGTCGCTGTTGCAAACGCCATGATCACGGATAAACTAAAGTTATTGCGGGTGGGTGTTTGTGAGCAGACAAATTGGTCTATCCTCTTTCTAGTTCATTTATTTGCGCTCCGTACCACTACCACTGTCACTCACAACTCGATTCTGTTCCCGACACAAGAAACTCACTGTGTCCACTCGCGAACTTTTTACGACCCTTTTTCGGTTTTCACACAGTTGAACCACTGGAGTCCAGGCTATTGACAGTTGAAACCCATCCTTACGGTTGAAGTTCTTATATTTAGTAACAACACAAACAAAAAACATGACAAATAATAAACATGGTAAATATCCCGTTACAAGTGTTATTGAATATTAATGTTGTTCGAGAAAAATTCGATTCACCCATGTCGGTGAAGATTATTCCGCTGCTCAACTCCTATTACATAGACAATTACTGGCGTCTCTATAGGATATAAAATAATAATACTGTAATAAGTTAATAACTGACAAGGCTTTTATATCTAAAGGAACCACGGGTTCAAAACTCATTTATAATGCAGATTCATATTTTTTAATTCTAAGTCTTTTATTTCCGTAAATTATCTGGAACTACAAACCAGATTTAAATAATTATTTTTGCATTCGATAGATTAATATTATGAAAAAGTTTAAAGGTTTCAGCAAAACTTCTAATCTAATGCACTTAGAAATCATCGTAAGTTGTAAGCTTTGTCACCGAACTCTTAATAATTATAATCAGCCATGGTCCCATTCGGAGAGCGGCGGTGGCCCAGTGGTGGCAGCCCCGACTTACGAGAAGTAAGCCGTGGGTTCGAACCCAGGCAGGCGCATCACTTTGTGTAATTTATTTCATCATCGCTGCTCTCAAAAACGGTGAAGGAAAACATCGTGAGGAAACCGGCATGTCCTAGAACCAAAAAATGTCGACAGATTCCAATTCCGATAATAGTCTCCAAAGAACTTGGACTTTAATCAAGATAGAATTGTTATTAATTACGTTAAACTTACATCTTTCTCGTAATTAGTACTGGGTAATTGGATTGAGCTTGTCCCTTAAAATAATGGAATTAATAAACAAAATTGGAGTAACTTTACAAAGTCGTAATTTAGAAGTAGAATTTTTATTATCAACTCGGCATGGGCAAACTCGGGCAACTACTCAGAAATTACTAATGACAAAACCTAATTAAAATTTTTGGTAATCGAAACCAGGATTTAATGCTACAGAAATAGCGTTTGCGAATAACTAGACCAACGAGACAATAGGCTCAAACCCTATTAACTTTAACATAACTGGCAAAATCTGGGTGTACTATGGTACCTATGCCTTTTTCTTCGGAAAAACACGCGTAATGTTACAAAAAAATTGGTTGCCTGTAAAGTCGGTATACGGGCGAAAGTTTTACGTGACAACGACTTTGAGTGGTGAAATAATTTTAATGTGAATATTCATTCGTATAGTAGGAAGAAGGATGAAATAATAGTAACAATTTAAAACATTTATTTGCGCGTGCCTTTCACTTTTTATGTCTGTCTCTCTCGCTCTTAGGCGGGCTAACCATGCCCGAGTGGAAGGGACGCGTGCCTCTCACTCGCTCTCATTGTGAGCGCATAACGTGAGCGGAGCGTAACGCAGTTTCTTGAAGTGTCACCCGGCAAACCAATTTATAAGACGTTGTCACGTCAAAATTCGAAGACATGTGACATCTACCAACCCCCACTGGGCCCGCGTGGTGGATTACAGCCCACTCCCTCTCATAGGAGAGGAGGCCTGTGTCCCAGCAGTGGGAACATTATAGGCAAATGATGATGATGATGATGGTCCCATTCCATCTCATGATCGCCCATTCAATATCAGTGCTGCCACCATATTCTCGTTTAATCCGTCTAGGTGCACCGTTTGTTCCGTCGCGTCGTTTGACTCTTATTAACTAGCATTCAATTGAATATAATTATTTAAAGCATCGAAATAATCTTACTATCTACGCCTAATACATCCAGAGATTCTCTATTAGAGAGGGTCTATTCTAAGTCAAAAGTTTCAAGATGATTTTGTTGTTATTAAGGAATTCATTATGTTTAAAACTCTATTACAACTAGAATGACTGGTCTCTTCATAGCCCAAAAATGTTTTTTTTTTTGTAACTGGCGTCTCGCAGCTCAACCAAGGAGGTTGTCGTCTCCTTGACTGGACTATCCTGTGGTTGCCCTGAGTGTAAGGCCTCCAGCAAGGACATAAAAAAAAACTTATAAACTAAGCGCCTACACGCCAAGGGCACCCCCTGGGGTACGAGCCTCGGCTTAAGGCGTCGCTGGGGGAGGGCAGCATGGAGACAGGCGTGATCTGAATGATATCATCATTTAAAGGCTGATTTAAAACTACTGGCAGAGCATCGCGGGCTGGCTCGAGCAAGGGTTTGGGAGGGCAAAGAGAGTTCGCGACGGACCTCAAGGGCTAGGTCGGAAAGACGGCGCGTTGTGTCTGAACTCCAAAAATGTCAAGTATATTTTGGTATTTAAATATTAAATCTTAGTTGTGTGCTCTTTTTATTTACATCATCGAAGGATTAGTATCAGCCATTACATCGCCCAGGATTATTCCGGCTAGGTGCACCGTTTGTTCCACCGTTCGGTTATAAATAACTAGCAGTCAATTCAATACCTTTAAACCATGAAAATATAATCTGACAAGTCTATTACAACTACATGATTAACCAAAGATCTATTCTCGGTTCAAAATTTAACTAGCTGTTGCCCGCGACCTTCGTCAGTGTAAATTATCATATTAAATATTACTAATATAGATCGGATTTTGTTTTTTCGTAAAGAATTTCATTAGTTTAATTTTATTGGCCGAAACCCTAATCCATTTTTTTCAATAAAAGTAGCTTAAGTTATCCTTATAACATCAGTTATCTGCTAGTAAAAGTCTAGTAAAAAACGGGCCCGCCGTTTCGGAGATTAACCATCTGGCATCTTTTACGCCTGGAGAGAGCGCATCGGTCCCTGCTTAAAACAATGTCATTCAAACCATACAGATTTCCCACAAAGACATTATACGATTTGTGTCGGGTATTGACAGTAAGATAACTTTTTATTTTCCAGATAATTACAAAAAAACACGTATCTACCCCATATGATCCAGGTAATCTTCAAAATAAGCGAACAACTCCAAACGTAATTGAATCTGTGATGTGTCACACGGCATTTGCAAGACGACAAAATGCTTTTCTTTCTGTATATATATACAAAAAAATCAATAGAATCTTAAATTTTTTATCCGCTAACACTACACGAATGTCAACCCATAATAAAAAACTGGCTCTTTACTCTTGATTATGAGGATGTAGAGAAAATAATACATGACGGAGAAACGGGCTCCGTTCCGTTTTTAAAAAGCGTGACGTCAGCATAGCTGACGTCACTGACACTATCTTCATGGTGATCACTCATCTTCAATCTTCCAAGTAAAACACCACAAGTATACTGTATGCCTCGTTTATTCAAACCGACAGCGTAACGACTTATTTACATAGATCCGTACAGTACGGCGGCTCAAGCAAGACTGCCTAACTGCGTTTTTTTTTTTTTTTTGAATGGCATCTCGCAGTTCAACCTATGAGGTTGTCGTCTGCTTAACCGGACTATCCTGTGGGTGCCTTTAGAAAAAGGCCTCCAGCCAGGGCATAAAAGCTTACAAGCGACTGCACGCTAAGGGCACCCCCTGTGGGGTACGAACCTCAGCTTAGGGCGTCGCTGGGGGAGGACTGCATGGGGACAGGCTGGATCTGAATGGTATCATTATTTAGGGGCTGATTTAAAACTACTGGCACAGCATCGCGGGCTGGCTCGAGCGTGGGTCGGGGAGGGTATGGACCGGGACGTCGTGACGGACCTCGACGGCGGGGTCGGAAAGACGGCGGTTTGAGTCGGAACTTTTTAAGAGTGCTAGTCTCTTTGCTACTCTCCTGGAGGAGGGTGATAGCATCATCTGGAGTGACAAGGGTATGCCTAGGACGGCGTACTGTACTAATGCGCGAGGGTTCGTAACGGGCGGCCGCTGCGATCAGGGGATTACGGTGTTTTATGGCGTTATCGAAGAAACGCTTCGAAAGACGTTTCATAAACTGAAGAACGGTGGGCATTCTAAGGTCTACGTGTAGACGGTCATTACGGACATAAAAAGGGGCTCCCGTGACTTTACGTAAGAACCGGTTCCGTAAAATTTGCATCCTATGGATGTACTTAGGCTTGGTGTGAGCGTACACGACGCAAGCGTACGTCATAATGGGGCGGATCACCGCGGTATAAAGGCGCAACTTGCACTTGAGTGACAACTTGCTTTTTGCCGAAATCATGAAATGAAGCCTACCCATAGCAAACGCAGCTCGGTCGCGAGCTGCTTTGATGTGCGCCGCGAAAGACAAGTGGTTGTCAAGTATGACTCCTAAGTTCTTGGCTTGCTTCTCCCAAGGGATAGGTTTACCGTACATAGTGATCGGGCTGAGCGCGGGTGGCTTAATTTTACGCTGTTTAGAGTAAAGTACTGCCTGGCTCTTGTCGGGGTTCACCTCGATTCTCCATTTTCGGAACCAAGCGCCTAAGACGTTGGCTGAGGTTTGGAGGGTGCTATAGATAGCGTCGTGACTGCGGCCAGTGTAATAAATGGCCGTGTCGTCCGCGAACAGGGCTAACTGAGCCTTCTTGCTCTTGGGGATGTCACTGGTGAACAGAGTAAAGATAAGGGGAGAGACGACGGAGCCCTGAGGGACTCCGGCTCTAATGGGGTGGGGGGAAGACAGTGCCTTCCCGATGCGATAGCGGAAGGTGCGATCCGACAGAAAGTCTCGTAAGATGAGCACGAGACGGTCCGGCACTCCCAGTTTGTACAGCTTATATAATAAGCCGTTGTGCCAGACTTTGTCGAAAGCCTTTGCTATGTCGAAGAACAACACACCCGTCATCGCTCCTCGCTGGAAGCCAGCGCTCAAGTGCTCTACGATGCGATGGGCCTGTTGAATGCAAGAGTGTCCGGTCCTGAAGCCGAACTGCTCGTTGGGGATGAGACTCTTAGCCTCGGCGAAGTCTTTGAGTCGCTTATAAATAAGTTTCGGTATAGATAGGTCTGTAGCTCGAGGGCTCAGACTTGGGTTTGCCTGGCTTGGCGAAACCGATGACAGTGGCCTCTTTCCATATTTGGGGAAAGGCGTTGTTGCTCAGGGCGCCATTGAAGATGGCCGCCATTAACATGACGAGCTGAGCGGGGAGGAGTTTTAACACCCTATTGGTGATTCCGTCGGAGCCGGGTGCTTTCCGCGGTTGAAGCTTATTAATGATGTCTTGCACTTCGTCAGCTGTGACCGAAGGCAGAGGATCATCAGGGTCTTATACGGGGGGGAGGGCGGCTTTACGTTCGACGAATGCGTTCACCTCATCGAGATGTCGCTTGTCTACTGGTTGAGAGCTGGGGGAGCACTGGGACTCCAGGCTGTCGGCTAGGCATTCGGCCTTTTCAGAGTCATCGAATGCGACGCTCTTATCGGGTCGGGTGAGGGGAGGCATCGAAGCCTCTTCGGTGGAGCGCAACTTGCGTTGCAGTTGCCAGAAGGCTAGGTGGGTAGCCTCGAGCTCGCTAAGCGTCTTGTCCCATTGATCTGAACGATGCTCACTAGTGCGCTTCTTTACAGCACGCTGTAAATAATGCATGTGAGCTTTGTTCGCGTCGCAGGGAAAGTTGCTGTAGGCACGGATGGCCGCGTTCTTCTCGGTTATCAGTTCACGTACGTCAGCGGGTAGAATCCAGCGTTGATCGCTCATTGCTGGAACTTCCCGTGAGCAATCCTTTAGTACGGATTGCACGTGTTCTGTAAACGAGTTGATGGCGGCCGTCGTGTCTGCGACTGAGACAATATGGTCGGGGATGGCCTCCAGGTGAGGCGACGTGGTGGATTTCAGCTTTTCGCTGACTTTCCTCCAGTCGGTTATCACTTGGGTCGGTGGGGGCTGGCTAGGGTCAGAGGGACCCGAGCGGGGAACTAAGTGCATGAGCACTGGTCGATGGTCTGAGTTAAGCTCATGTAAAGTCTCGATGGAATGCAACTTAAGGTTGACATTCTTGAGTAGCGCTATGTCGAGAACGTCCGGACGTTGGTCGGGGTCGTGGGGATAGTGAGTGTGCTCCATAGGAGCGATGGGATCGAAGTTGAACTGCCTTAGCGCGCTCTGTGCGGCCGTTTTTATAGCGTGGCAAGCACGTGTACTTAATTTTAGGTTAAGTATTGAATTATTTGAATCACAAGATTTTTACATTACAATAATCAAACAATTATTAATTCATGGCTTATGAACTAATTTTGACTTAATCAAATTATTAAACTCATTTATTAATTATTAATTATTGTTGTTGCGTCGATATACATAAATAATCACATTCTAAAAGTAACACACACATAGAACATACTTTTCATTCATACACCTACTCTTACACAATCACGAACGGGAATCCCACCCACACGCACACGTAGACACCTCCCACACACACACACACACTCAGCGCGATATTTGTATTAACTTAAGAATAAATTATATTTAATTTTTTTTCTGAATTCCTTTTGTTTTCATTTTTTATTGTTATTATTGTTTTATTTTGTTATAACACTTCTTCTAAAATTGTTTTTTGTAGCACATTTGTTTGTCCATTCCTATCTTGACATTAGTATTTAGGCCAAATAAAAAGGGAGAGGGCGCTGACACCTGACATACAGGTACACCTAGTTCAGTTGAAATACAAACAGACACTTTTTCATTTGTTGGTATAGATTTGGGATAACGATCTGAACTCATTTATGCACTTGAATAGGTTATCATCTAACTCTTAATATCATCACCATCCGCCATGGTCCAGGATCATACGCTACCATCTTGGTCCCGTTTATTCCGGCTAGGTACACCGTTTGTTCCGCCGTTCGACTCTAATTAACTAGCAGTCAATTGCAGGACGCCTTCAGACATAAACCAGCCGGGCGGGGCCAATTATACGCCAATTAATTTTGCAATAACAACAGGGTTGGTAACGTTATACTTGTGTGGTGTAAGTGAATAAGATTGTGTTGGTGGTTAGGTGGGCAACAAAACGGTTTTCTTAGTGGTATTGAAAATGTTGATGACATTTGGGTGGACAGGCAGACGCTTCATGTAAAATACTGGTACTCCGTACCGTAACTTTAATATATCTAATATACTATTATAAAGAGGTAAGATATGTCTGTTAATTGATAAGTTTGTATGTAGGGGGTAATCTTCAAAACTTCAGCTCCGATTCCCAAAATTCTTTCACCAACAGGAAGCTAGATAATTCTCGAGTGTCATAGGCTACCTTTCAACCGTTTCCATGGATTAATTACCGCACATCACGGGAGCAAAGCCGCGAACAAAAGCTTAGTAGCTTTTTCGGCTTAAGCCTTTTAAGGAAATTTCGAAACGCCTAGTTGACGCTTCCTGTGACCCAATAACTGGCTTTAACTTTGGCCAGAGGCTAAAGACGGAAACATACTTACGTGTCGTGGCGTGTCGTGTCGCGCCAGAAGCAAATCGGTTTCATACATTTAATATGGTTAGGGACATATTTGCATGGCGTGTCGTGTCGCAACGATGTATGAAATCGAATGCTTCTGGCGCGTCACGACACGCCACGACACGTAAGTGTGTTTCCGCCTTTAGTATTGCCATTCTACGTGGTACAATGCTGCCACGTTGAATGGCAATACTCTGATATTCCTCATAGTTTCGGATTTGGCCATCCACGCCCACTTGAAAAGTTCTGTATAATTATAAGTTCCCTTTTATGAAAAGATATTCTCAATGTTTTTGTAACTTTTAACCCGTTTTTTTTTGCTGGTATACCTGTGTAAATGGTATATTCATAGATTTTTCGTTCGCTTTTTTCTCAATATCCACATATATATTTTCTTGACAATCCTATATAAAAGAGTCCAGACTCGAATTTAAAATATTTACTGACTTTATAGATTAGATTGAGCTCCGTGAGCTGTTGCGAACTTCCTCAAAAGTTGCGGTTTGAAAACCTCACCACTACTTGCGAGATCTCAGTCATTAATCTTTTACAACATTTCAAAGAAGTGCCCTCTAACTTGCGACACTTTCATGTTTACTTCTCAACACTCTAAAAACTAAGTTCAAACCTTAAGAGAAAACTTCCAAATGGAAAACTACGTCAAAATCAAGTTCTTTACGAGGTAAGTTCGTCTGTCTATAGGTTTACGCCTTTTGGAGTTAAGGAGATATTGTTATCTCTGTATAAAGGGTGTAAAACACCTCTTAACGAAGCCGAAAGGCACTGGTTCTCCCTGTCATTGCGATCATTTTTTTGTTCTTCACCATACCTGGGAACCTTCTAGTTACGGAAATATTAGGGGTCAAAGTTCCAACTTTTTGACAAGTATTTTTTTAAATACAAGTTTTTAATGTAAGATTTTTACTTTAATCACCTCCACGAACCCCGAACTATTCAATCCGTCCATCAGCACAATGTTTTGAGTGCGTTACATTGAGTTCTACCACAAAACATGATTTTACACCCCCCAAAAAAAAGTCGTTTCCCAGCAATAATTTTTGCGTAAAGTTACTTAGTTTCATGTACAAAATGCTTGGTTGACGGCTTCGTGATGAGGTGATTTACACCGTGTATTATAGGCTATGATAAAACGTTAACTCTATTAGTTAAAACTTGGGTTAAACCAATACCACTTGATAATCCACGTTTGTCGATAAAGATGTTATGAATTACTCAATTTTACGAATTATTTTCTATTTTTAAGGTTTAAATTAATTTAAACTCTTTCTCTTCTTATGAAACATTTCTTTTCTATTTCAACCTTTTAATGGATGCCGACTTAAAAGAGAACTTGATGTTTTAGTATTAAATAATATTCCAAATAAACTATAATTTCACATCAGTTTATTATAAACCCTAAAACGCGGTCAAACTCAACAAACTCCACATCCAACAGCTAAAACTAAAACATAATTTTCTACAGCAAGCTTAATCAAATTAGAGTGTTTTGAAACAAACATTTTCGCTACTAATGAATTTTTGACAGCAACCACGAACAAACAATGCTATGTTCCCTAACGTTTAGAAGTTTGTAATTAAGTGATCTATGTTAATAGTGGTGAAATATTCGATACAACACTTAAACCTTGGCCACGAAGCACGCGTCTTGCGACAGCGACTGTGAAGAAACAAAATCGCGACGTGACTATAGCAATGGTACTCAAGTGAAGGAAACAATTGACGTTCGCACATGTCACTTGACACAAGTGATGAAAGCTCGTGTCGCTTGACATAAATCGTGGCGCAAGTCGCATTATGCGAGGATATTGAACGGGCCTTAAGTACTTAGTAAATATTTGCTAAACATTTATTAGTTTATTCACGAACTATGCGAGCTCAATGAAGTAGAGATAATTCAATTAAATTGTGTTTTCCAATAAATTAAGTACTACCACAAGTACTGCTTGTTACTTTGCGGTACTAGAGGAAAATATAGGAATTATTAATTGCATGTTTAAAGTGGAATATTTATGTGAGAGCTTCTGTTTATCGTTAAGTACGAATATCAAATCACAGTCTACTATAATATACTATTTTTTTACAGATAGAAAATCGTGAATCGGTTTGGAACGAGAGACGGGTATCTTAACTCTTTGAGCATAAAATACCATGTTTTCATTTTATAGTAACATGGTTACTTTCTAATTGCAGCCATTTTCCCTGTTAATAGCTAATAAGCAAATCAGATTTAATGTAGGTTCAAGTAGCATCTTGACGATTTTTATTTTACGATTAAGATATTGGTCTCTTTTAAAAATTATTTACAATTTAAGTAGTGGTGTGACCGTCGGACTGCCAAGTAATAAGTCTCGAGTTCGAACCCAAGACACCTACCCCTAATTTTTCGGATTCATGTGCGCATTGTAGGTATAATTATAAAATAAATAAAATGTCTGTAAAAAATATAGTGAGGAGACCAAACCAGCATGCCTGAGAGATATGACGGCATGTAAAGCCTAGTCAGAGGCCCATGGGCGGCATAAAAACTCTGACACCAAGTTGAGCATTAACCGCAAGAAAAGCAAAAACTAACAAGTTATTCCACACACCTAACCCTTCATGTTAAAAAAAAACCTTCAGTATATATCGAACCAACTGTCCCGCACAACTTCGTCTGCGTCACATTTTACCCGTTTTGGCAACATCAGCTTTCATTGCTGCTACGCTCCTATTGGTCGTAGCGTAATGATATATAAACTATAGCCTTCCTCGATAAATAAGCTATATAACACTGAAAGATTTTTTTAAATCGGACCAGTAATTCCTGAGATTAGCGCGTTTAAGCAAACAAATAAACAAATTTTTCAGCTTTATAACATTAAGTATAGATATAGACGGCTCGTTTTTTTGGCCCTCAGAAAATGACCCCTCACTCGACAGCCAGACTCTTGTAGCAGAGACTCGTAGCTACCATTCGTAGACCGCTTCCCTAATGCATTTGTTGTGTTAATTCCGTATTGCTTATTAAGAATTCATGGCAATTTACTTTGACATTATTCTGAAACTCGAAACCTTAGGTGAGGAGACGTTTGAGTTGGGCCTTTAGAATAGCGATTGTGAAAGTGCTGTTACAAATTAAATTTTAAAGGAGGTTGATTTAAATTGTTAAGCCCTTTTTATTTCAAAGCTGGTGTAATCTTATACAATCGTTGGATTAAAGATTGTTTCATGTTATTTAAATTAAATTATTTATTTTATTGTATTTTTACGCTAAGCTTGAGAGCACTTTTAATATACACAATACAATGTTTTTTTTTTGTAACTTAATTTAAAAACAACGTAAACATCTTATATAAAATAGGCCTAGTCTTGACCAGAGAGATAACAAAATTTTGCTGATCTTCAAATTCAAATTCATGGTGGATCCATGAATGTAAACTTTTTTTTTTTCGTATTGGAATTCATCAAATGTCTTCTCCCGCTCTGGGCATTCGGAAGGGAGTGTCAGACTTGTACTGACTAAAACCCATCTATGTTCCTTCTTAGCCCTTTGTGTTCCAGGGCTACGGGTATGTCACGAATGTAAACCTGAAGTAAAGTTACCTGGTGGCAATGTTAGTGTCTACGTTTGAAAGTTGAAACCATAACTCAGACTTTGACATCATAAAAATACCCCCCTTCCGATTTAATCATCTATTTTTTTATGATAAATAGGCTCGCGTTTGACCACTATCTCACCTGATGGTAAGCGATAATGTGGTCGACGGTGAAGCACGCTTGCCTAGAAGAAACCTATTCACTCTTGACTTGAAGACCCCCATCGGTTGTCGGGTGTAACCGACAACCGTCTACATCTTAGCCTCGCGTTCTAAGGCCTAACATAAGAGACGTGATACATATTATATTGGAGCAAGGCGCGCACTCAAGTATCTTCCTACGTCGACACACTGCACTGTCGAAAGCTTTGAGCCTCATTTTAAGTGTTCTGCGAATTTCATGCCAAGAGTTACGTATAGTCGGATACAGAAATATTGATGAAGATCATCCTCGTATTTCTTTTTTCAATGCTTTTTATTGCAGCGTATCGGCTCGTGTAGAGGAACTCGTGGCTAAATAATAACAGCCATTCGGGACGATCTTTAGGTTAAGTCGCGCTTGCCTAGGTTAATCCTTGGATGGGTGACCACACATTACATACCGAGTTCCTCCGTGCCTCGGAAAGCACGTTAAGCCGTTGGTCCCGGCTATCAGTTGTAGATCGTTACAGGTAGTCAGTGGCCCGAAACTGGCAACCAGTCTTACCAAGGGGTATCGTATTTCCCAGTACTAACTGGATTGTGGAGGTCAGATAGGCAGTCGCTCCATGTAAAATACTGGTATGAAGCTGCATACGGTTAGACTGAAAACCGACTCCATAGTTGGGAAAAAAACTAAGCAGATGACGATTTATTGGAGCGTATCGGAGGACCATTATTTTTCCCAAAAAATATATCGGTTTTGAGTGTGGTGGCTGAAAGTTTTTGTTTCAAAAATAATATAAAGGGTGTAAAACACCTCTTAACGAAGCCGGAAGGCACTGGTTCTCCCTGTCATTGCGATAATTTGTTTGTTTTACACCATACCTGGGAACCTTCTAGTTACGGAGATATTAGGGGTCAAAGTTCCAACTTTTTGACAAGTATTTTTTTAAATACAAGTTTTTAATGTAAGATTTTTACTTTAAACACCTCCACGACCCCCGTACTATTCAATCCGTCCATCAGCACAATGTTTTGAGTGCGTTAAATTGAGTTCTACCACAAAACATGATTTTGCACCCCCCAAAAATTTCCCAGCAATAATTTTTGCGTAAAGTTACTTAGTTTCATGTACATAATGCTTGGTTGACGGCTTCGTGATGAGGTGATTTACACCGTGTATGCAGTGGTCGTGGTGATAGTTTTAGGCCATGATGGTCAAATGCCAGTATATGTTGATACTTTGACGTTGTCCTTTTTTTTGTTGGATTGTTATTTTATTCACACTTTATCTTTACATATTATTATCTGTTTTTATAAGTAGAAGTAAAGACGCTTGGAACAGGCTGTCAGTCTCACGTCCTATTTTTAATCTGTTTGTTATATGGAAGTCTTGCATAGATGATAACTAAATACATATTATATTTTGATGTTAGGTCTTGGTATCAGATGTGGAAATAGGTATTATACGAAATGTATTGCTATATTTGATGGCAGTGACACTACAAAGTCAAAGCATTTATTTCAATTAGACGATTACAGGCACTTTTGAAAGTCAAAAAAAAAACAAAATAAAACGCGAAGCTACAGTCCCAGTCATAAGGAATAATAACTTATGAAATACTGTAGTTGCCCATTCCGTAGCGTAGATCTCTACGGAGAAGAACGGGCAAGAAACTCCATGGACACTCTTTTAAATCAAAATATATTACAAAATCTTGGTTACATCATTCATGTTAAGAATTACAAATATGTGAGAACAATGTAGAAATGCGGGCAAGTTAAGAGCGTCCAGAGTAAAAGATTAAATCAGTAATTAAAAATAAAGTAATTAAAATAAACCGTGGCAGCTAAGAAATGACCAGTCACAACTGACAGCGCCCGTTCACGAACATGACGCATGTATCAGCCATCATTCAACTCAACCATTTTGAAGGGAACTAAACGACCCGACACACCCGCCACCATCAGCGTGACATTTAAGTGAGCATGACATTCACTCAACCACCAGGGTAATTTCGCGTCAATGAAAGATCTAGGTACTCATTAAATGGTGGCTTTGCAGTACATAGTACTCACACATGTGATTGAATCTATACAATGCAAATATATTTTTACTATCTTCTGCAGCTTTCACAATAACTTCACTTTGTAATTCCGATTGCCCCTATGGTTGTGGAGCAGGACCAGAATTAAGCCAAGCATTTTTATCATCAATATAAGCCCCCAACATAGAACATGCTTGCCTACATAGTGTGCGTTTTATGCAAGATTTAAATTTCGTTTCATTCAGTTGAAGAATGGGGGGAGGTATTTTATTGTAACATTTTAAACAGTACATTATTAGCGATAAAATTAAATTTGGCTCACGGCTTCTGAAAAACCTACTTATCTGTGCAGGGGGTGAAACACAGAATCACAATTAATGTTCCATGTTTGACATGTGGATGCAAATGTTATTAGCAAGCAACGCCTCCTTGAACTGCACACTTAAGATGGTCATACTTTATGTCAATCCTGTTGAAAGTCTTTGCTCAAAACTTAAATGCTTTAAAAGCGATCGTATCGACCTGTTTTTTTATAAGAAAATCCAATTCAGGAAAAACCTTTAAAAATTTATACTTTTTAGAGCAAACTGTTACTTATCTTAAGATATTTTCTCTTTTAAAGAGATTAGACACGATTTCTACCGCTTAGTGGAAAACGATTTTTAACCGACTTCTAAAAGGAGGAGGTTATCAATTCGACGGTATGTTTTTTTTTTTTGTGTGTATGTTACGCGATTACTCTGCCAATTGTGGACCGATTTTCAAAATTCTTTTTTCGTTCGAAAGGAGATACTTCTGAAATGGTCCCATATTCACCAAGTCGGAATCTTGGCGAAATCGAGGGAACTCTTCAAATTTTATAGGAAAACGTACAGCGATTTTGGTATTTTCTACAACAAGTGAAGCATTTGCGTCAATAAGAACCATTCTATCATCAGATCTGATGATGAATCCCAGAGACAGGCACCGGAACTCGATAATAAGACAATGTATCGTAGCTGTGTTTGGGCTTGTTGGAATTGTAACGGTATGTACTTTCTAGGTGTAGGTACAAGTAAAAATTAAAAAAAAAACTTTTTCTTTTGTTAACCGACTTCTAAAAGGAGGAAGTTATCAATTCGATTAGTTTTTTTTGAATGTACACCGATTACGCTGAGATTTATGATCCGATTTGCGTAATGCTTCTTTAGTTTGATGCGGAATAGTTGCTATTTGGTCCCATAAAAATGTGATATAGTTTGGCCCCGTAGTTTTCATTTTATATGTTTTTTATTTTAATTTTATTTGTATGTAAATTTATCACGTACACCTATTTCTCCGTGATGACTGGACCGATTTACATGATTCTTCATTCATTTGGCAGAGAAAGCTTGCCCGGTGGGCCCATATGAATTTTATTATCTTTGCTTAGGTACTTTTTGAGTTATCCTCTTTATTATGCATTTTGTCCTTTCACGTATGTATGGACGATGTGCTGGTGTCTAGTTACAAAGTAAAAATGATACTAGATAAGAATTTAAGTAAGATACCACAACTGAAAACGGTAAAATAAAAACTTTTTACAAAAAAATATAACCGACTTCAAAACAAAAAAGTTGAAAATAATTTTACTTTCGGAAGTCGGTGGCAAACAAGTACATGAAACAAACAAGTCACCGACTGACGAAAGTAAAATTATTTTCAACTTTTTTGTTTTGATCTTAACAACTTGAAACTTATGAGCAGTTTGCAATGCTTGTAATATTGGCAAATCTTAAAGAAAACCGGCGAGAAAGTTGTTGATGAAATTATTAAGCGTCCACGTATGTCACCGTGATAGATACCGACGAAATAATTTATAAATTTCATAAAATCAAGCTAAATTCTTACCTCTAAGTCCGGTAAAAAATCGTCATTATTGAGAACTGAATTGACTAGATTTTTGATGTTAATATTGATAATAAATAATCATGGCTTCCATTTTTTTCCTTTCTTGACTTCATGACTTTTGGCTAAGGTAAAGTAGGTTATTCAAGTTACATAAAATGCTTGGCTTAACGTTTTTCACTTACTAAATAATAATTGGTCTTTTCAATCTTGATTTAATTTCCAGGTTTTTTTTTTGTTTTTGAGAACATTATGGAAGAAACACACCGGATCAGCATTGCCTCAATCAGAGCTCATCTTAAAATCTATGTCTGTAAGAAATACATGCTTAAGCATCGTAAAGACTTCAACGGGGCGATAGATGGTTATTAAAAATGAAGAGAGGGTGCTTATAATGTCATGTGCTATGCTTTATACTTTTATCTTGGTGAAAATGAAACAAAACCATTCTTCGAAAAACATTTCATAAAAATCTTGCACTACCCTCTCATAACCTCCATATAATCTTATGGAAATGACAACACCCTTTAAAGCTCAACCAAACGAAAATCAATATCCTGCTGCTATTTCCTTAACCTCCAAACGCGTGCAGGTTGACAAAGCGGTGTATAAAAGTGCAAAGCCATTGAAGGCCAGATAATCGCCCTGACAAGGGTCCCACGGTTGGACACCTGCTCACTTGAAATATTATGCGGAGGTCTGAAAGGATTTGGCAGAGGCATTTGAATTTTTTCGGACGAATTATAAATATATGAAGTTTTGAGGTTGAGATGGGTTCTTTTGAAATAAAGATAACATGATTATTAAAATGTGGGTCAACTTTTTTATCATTTATTTTCTGTTAACAGACCTACCTACAGCCTTTCCCATGACAAACAGTCTTCGCGGGCTGCCTATGCACTAGTATCACCCAAAAAAATCCCTTTGCGAATTAACTATGTCATAAAAACCTTTCTAACAAAAATCGTTTGATCGGAACTGTCACTAACTAAAGAACGAACGGATGTTTTTTTGAGTACCTACAAAACGAAGCAGGAGTCCCACTGTTGCGCCATCATTTACGTCCATCATCTTAGATTCAGCTCCCACAAAGGAGGAGCTCGTGGCATAATAACAGCCGCCCGGGTCAATCTTTAAGGTTAAACCGTGCTTGCCGAGGTTGGTCCGCGGATGGGTGACCATAATTACTCGTACATACCGCGTTGCCTCCGTGCCTCGGAAAGCACGTAAAGCCGTTGGTCCCGGCTGTCATTTGTAGATCTTTGACAGTCGTTACGAGTAGTCAGAATCCAAAAAGTCTGACATCCAGTCTTACCAAGGGGCATCGTATTACCCAGTTACTAGGTTGTGGAGGTCAGATAGGAAGTCGCTTCATGTAAAATACTGGTACTCAGCTGAAGCCGGTTAGACTGAAAGCCGACCCCAAGATAGTTTAGGAAAAGGAAAAGGCTAGGCAGATGATGATGATCTTAGTTTCAAGTCCCACAAAAATTCAAAGACGACATACTCCCAAGATCTAAGAGCCTGTTAACAACAGCCACTAAAACGCAGCAGTCAATAAACATCGTATTGGATGCCAACAGCCTGACAGGTGAAAAACAAACGGCACTCCTTTATCGCCTCACGTCAAATCCACCGGTACTTTAACTGGCAAATGGGCCATTACGTCAAGTGTGGGTAAACCGGACGATTTTGTTTGACGAATAAAAATTCCCCTTTGTTTGGTAGCTGACAGATAAGACGGGTTTGTAGAGTGTGTGGTTGTTAAAATGATATACTTACTCGCGTACCGGGTAATCCTCCACGTAGTAGGTATGGATATTATTATTGGCAAACGAGTGAATAATGCACCTAATAAGTGTTTTTTTTTTCAAAATCAAAATATTTTATTTTACATAGGCCTACATGTGCACACTTATAAAACGTCGACATAAGGTGCACGGTTCGGGTTGGTCGTTTCCTATGGAGAAGAACCGGCAAGAAACTCCATGGTTACTCTTTTGAAATCATTTGGTTTTACAATATTTGAATGTTATAGCGTTAGTACTTATTTATGGGTAGACAGCGTAGGCCCGACAATAAGTCTTTGCTAACTACAAAAGGTAGAAAACATAAAAAAAAACTACGAATGTACAAAGCATAAAATGTCCACACACTCACAAAAAATATAAAATTTTAAAGCCCTACGTATAATATTTATAGCATACCATAACATCAAGCCTGTATTTCCCGAAGGCTTAGGCAGAGGTGTACCTAAGTCTTAAGTACACCTCTGCCTAAGCCTTAGAGTATACCCACATTTCACTAGTTCTGTTTTTGTAAGTCCCGTGTAATAGTGAGCAAGCCTATTGCCATCAGCCGAGCACACATCTAGAATCCGTGGCTGGTACAGATAAATTCGTAATAGAAAATCCGAGTAACACTTTGCCCGACCCGCGAATCGAACTCAGGACCTCTCATGCTTAGCAGTCAGGCTTGCGACAGACCAGTGACGCAGTAATAGAAGTGTGCTCAGCATTCACGTTTTCGAACACTAGACCAACGACGCAGTAAAATAAATTAGTGGTCCTGGAAATGGTGCGAAGTACACAAACATAAACTAAGTAAGTACAAATTGAAGTCTTACAATATTTTTAAAACAATCGTTTCTATACAGGGTTATTTTTAAAACACCGACAACCTCTCAGAACTATGTTACTAACATTATAACGAACAGCTTTTGTTCTATGACTTTAAAAAAAACATCATATTTTATTTCATCACATTTTCATACAAAAATAATAATATTTAAATTTAACGCTCTAAATGTTACGAATTCTATACGAAGCAAAAGAAAGCGATAGTACAATAGCGAGGGGAGCATATTCGTAACATTTAGAGCGTTCAATTTCAATATTTTGATTTTTGTATGAAAATCTGATGAACTAAATATGACAAATTTTTAAAAGTCATAGAACAAAAGTTGTTTATTATAATGTTAGTAACGAGGTTGTCGGTGTTTTACAAATAACCCTATATAACATCTCAGAATATCTTGTCTAAACAAGGATCCATACACACGGTCCATCACCATTTGCCCCAATTTTGGTTGCGGTCAAATTTAGGTCAAGCAAAATAAAGCTGAGAACACAAACTAAAACAATCACTTCAAAACCTCAGATGTACACACACCCTAACCTAAGCTTATTTAAACTAATAAAATTCTCAGCGAGTTTCTCGGAGGCTATTCCTACGAAGTCCTGTAACCCGTCCCTGTGAACTTGTGTAGCCTGTTGCTTTTATTTTCATTTACCCAACCTAACCTAATAAAGTGGTATTCTGTGACCACAAAGAGTTGTGTCATTTTCATTAAAAAATCATATTTACTAAGAGCTTTTGTTGTTTAGAAAACGTGATCCAATTTGATATTCCTAAGGTCTTTTTGTACGTAATGTTTTAGAAAAAGCTTCTTCTCATGAATCTTTCTGTGGAGATTCTTTGACTCTTTGGTTATACATTGCTAATGGGAAACTGAAATACGTTACATTTATATTAAATAACATAACATTTCATCATGCCTGTAATCCCCGATGGGTTTGGCAGAGTTACACTTGTGTACCACGACCTGCTAGTACTTTTAACAAAATTTTGCCAGTTACGTTTAGGTTCCATGTAATAAGGGTCAAGCGTATTGCCATCAATCGGACACAAATCCAAATTCCATGGTGGGCTACTGAGAAGTTTCTGATGGATAAACCCCATTACACTTTGTATTAAATATTGGCACAATAACACGAAGGAAGAGCTCGGGGCTAAATAATAACAGCCCCATGGGTCGATCTTTCAGGTTAAGCCGTGCTTGCCGAGGTTGGTCCGTGGATGGGTGACCATAACTACATAAGTTTCCTCCGAGCCTCGGAAAGCACGTTAAGCCGTTGGTCCCGGTTGTAATTTGAGGATCTTTGACAGTCTTTACGAGTAGTCAGAAGCCAAAAGTCTGACATCCAGTCTTAAAGGAGTATCGTATTAGCCAGTTACTGGGTTGTGGAGGTTAGATTGGCAGTCGCTTCATGTAAAATATTGGTTGTCAGATGCATTCAGTTAGACTGGAAGCCGATCCCAAGTTAATGAACAAAATGAAATATGATGAACAAACACAAATTCCGAAATTTTGCCTAAACTGAAGGAATAAGTTCTAGCGTGACTTGAGTTGTCTTGTAGTGTGATTGTTGTGTTGTTTTGTTTGAGAAAGAGGACTCTTTCCCAAACGATTAGCCTACAATCACACTAGATCGCGAAAAGTTGAAGAAGGGGAAGAGAGGCCTTTGCTCTGCAGTGGGACAATATAATCTTATAATAAAATGAAGAGGAGGTTCAAGTAAAAACGAAAAAGAAAATAAAGTCTATTAAATAATAATCTTTACTACGCGTTAAAACATAATATTCTAGAGGGCTTAGTCGCAAAGTAACCTACTAGTATTAAAACGTGACTTTCATTATATTTCGAAATGAAAAGGTTCATACAGAAACCTCACAACAACAAGAAATGAGATAAAAATACTTTTAAAAATACGTTTTGATACATATTATACCATATTTTCTCGTAAGGGTCATATTTTCAACTAAAGCATTTATATTGTCGCCATCGACATAAAAATAGTAACGGCGCTACGTAAACGCATTTAGCACTAAACACTAACAGTAACTTTTTGTTCCGACAGCCTACTATGTCCCACTGCTGGGCAAAGACCACATGGCTTTACAATTTTCTTTAATGTGCCCTGGCGGTTGAGAGTATGTCATGCTCACTCAAATGTCACGCTGATGGTGGCGCGTGTGTCGGGTCATTTAGTTCCCTTCAAAATGGTTGAGTTGAATGATGGCTGATCCATTCATGTTCGTGAACGGGCGCTATCTGTTGTGCCTGTCCATCTCTTAGTTGCCACGGCCTATTTCGAACTAATTATTTTATTTTTAATTGTCTTTTTTGTTTTTACTATGAACACTTTTAACGTGCACGTCTTGCTACATCGTTATCACATAATGTACCATCTCAACATGAACGATGTAACCAAGGTTTTTGTAACTAGATTATGATTTAAAAGAGTGTCTATGGAGTTTCTTGCCCATTCTTCTCCATAGAGATCTACGCTTTGGAATGGGCAATTACAGTACTTTCACAGTTATTATGTCTTGTGACTGGGACTTTAGCTTCATTTTTACTGTTGTTCGACTATTCAAAAGTGCCTGTAAGTGTCCTACGTGAAATGATTTTGATTTGATTTGCCTTCTCTGACCAATCCATTATGAACGAGTCCATATGATCACGTCACCGTTTCTTGCGCCTGCCTCGGCTACGACAGCCGTCTTCAAGCAACCGCTGTGTGAATATCTTCGCCACTAGCTACAATCATAAAAAAATAAAAGACACTCGCACATATTTCACGTTGATGATTTACTAGGGGACTTAACTGATAGCTTTGCACAATGAAGGACTACGAGTCCTTTATTGGTCCTTTTTTTAGGACCTCTATTTTGCTAAAAATGCGCCTTACACGCCGTTTAAATACATGTTTGGAGTGGAATTTCTGATAATATCCTGTTGTGCTATCATTTCTCAAGTTTGATCATAAAACTTACATTTACGTATAAAGTCGCGAAGACGCGGAGACAATGAACATTTTATGACAAGCCTTCACTGAATTATAAATAGAGATTTTTGTTTTACGGTCTTTCTTTTTGTGTAGTATGAATAAATTGAATGATATTTTGATAGCGTTATCAATTTTGTATAAGTTTTATTAAAAAAACATTGTCTAGTCTGATATTCATGAAATCGGTGCACAGTATAAAAGGGCTATGATTTTTTTATGGATTAAAGTTTGCCAAATATTTTTAAGAAATTGGCTCTGTGGTTTATGTACTTTGACAGCCACATGCTCGTATGTGACATTTTTATTTCAGACTAGCTTTATTTTTATTATAATATAATTTTAAATTTTTCTAAAATAGAAGCAGCCTAAGTTACTGCTTATTACATCAGCTATCTGCCAGTGAAAGTCCTGACAATCGGTCGTGCCGTTCCAGAGATTAGCCGAAACAAACAGACATACAGACAAAAGTTGTAAAAATGTTGTTTTGGTATTTGTACCGTATATACATTCATATGCATGTATTAAAAACCGGTTATTTTAATTTTACAAACAGACACTTTTTCAGACAATTTTATATATAGATTGTATACATCACTATTTAATTCTACCATATAACCTATTTATTGCGGTGATAGCCTAATGGTGTATCCGCGTCGGACTGCAAAGTGATAGGTCTCAAGTTCAAACCCAAGACACGCACCTCTGATTTTTTGGATTCATGTGCGTATTGTATAATTATCAATTGAAAAACTGTGAGGAAACCAGCAAGCGCGAGAGATTTTTGTCGACGGCATGTAAAACCAAGTCAGAGGCCCATGGGCGACATAAAAAACGCTGACACCAGGTCAGGCACTAAATACGATAGAGGAAGAAGAAGACTTATTAATTTTAAGATATCACTATGTTTGTTACTTGAGCAGACGGTAATGGAAAAGCAAGAAAAACCCGCTGTCTCATCATCATCATCATCATTTCAGCCGAAAGACGTCCACTGCTGGACATAGACCTCCCCCAAGTGACGCCACATTGACCGGTCCCGTGCGCCTCGCATCCAGCGGATCCCCGCAACCTCCACCAGGTCATCGGTCCACCTAGTAGGAGGCCTTCCAACGTTTCGTCTTGCGGTTCGCGGTCGCCATTCCAGAACTTTTCGGCCCCATCGTCCATCCGTTCTGCGAGCAATGTGCCCTGCCCACTGTCACTTAAGTTAGGCAATTCTTCGGGCTACGTCGGTAACCTTGGTTCTCTTGCGGATGTCCTCATTTCTGATTCGATCACGCAAGGAAACTCCGATTATAGCCCTCTCCATTGCCCTTTGGGTGACTTTAAGCCTTCTGATTAGGCCCATTGTGAGCGACCACGTTTCGGTCCCGTATGTAATCACTGGCAATACACACTGGTCATAGACACTGCGGTAAGTTGGACGAGAACATACTACGCAACTTCCCGAACGCTGCCCAGCTGAGTCGGATTCGCTGTCTCGTCTTCACAATAGAAAACAAACGAAAAACGCGTATTTACACGTAGTCTATTTTAAAATCCCCTTTTTTATCATCTTTGCACAAACTACACGACCGGGACGTCACCTCCTATATAAAAGTTTTATGGTGTGGAAGAAAGGGGTTTTTATCAAGAATGTTAGTCCAAGTTTTTGCATCAACTTATATTTTTTTTACGAACATTTTGTTTGCCGAGATCAATTATACGGAGTGTAAAACTTTTACGAAGTTTGTTACCTCGTTTTTTTTTATATATAAGGGGTGCAAACGCCCCTGTGACATTGCAATGGGGAAGTGTTAAGGCACATAAAGTGAAAGACTTTGAAAGTGAAGTCAAAATGCGTGAAATTCTAGCTTAGTTACCTACCTACTTTCTTCCGTTATCAGTAAATTGTTATCGGTTCTCTAGAAAGTAATTTATCTTTTATTCACCTATTTATAAAAATTTGCTACATTTTTAAATATTCTTAATAATAAAAAATAAAAAAATAAACATTTAAAAATATAAAATAATAAATACACTAAATTTTTTTTTAATTTGTTTTTCTGCATTTAAGTAGATTTTTGACGAACATGTTGTCTTCACAAAGTTATCCGAAACTACCCAAACGATTTCAATGAATGTGAGTGTGTATGCTCGGTTGCAGCCTGAAAGATAAGATAGCTTAGGGAAAGTGTGAAGCAGCGGCGGGTAGCTAGCGTATTGGTCTAAGCTCTAAACAATTGATATTAATTTCTACTACAGTCTCAAGAATGTACTGGTTTACAAAAAAAACACTACTACCCTAGGGTAGTAGTGTTTTTTTTGTAAACCAGTATTAAATATTTGAGGAGGTATGATGGAGATCTAGATCTCCATCATACCTCCTCAAATATTTTAAAAGTGTTACAACCTACCAACTTCACGCATAGCATAATCGCTGTAGAAACTACGGAAAAATCGACATAATGACATTAAGGCAATGACAATCTGTCATTTTGTCGATTCTTTCGTCGACATAACCCGTTTCTACAGTAGTCATGCTACGAGTGCTGCTTGAAAATTATCAAAAAAGGCACGTCCCATCCACAGGGGCAGAGTTTCCTTCAAACAAACGTGGCTTGAAGTTAGTGCACGCTTTTAAATTTATTTCTAAACTCGACAGTGGGTTCGACAAAATGTTATCCTCCTGAGTTCGATTGTGGGGCACACGAATTGTGTAGGCTTTTTCTTCTTTTTGCGTGGTGAGTGCCTAACCTGGAGTCAGAGTTTTTATGCTACCCATGGACCTGTAACTTAACTTAATTGTGTAGTATTGTGTGAGATGACCGAACCACTATTGCGAGCTACATGGTAATACCTTACCAAAAGGTTCCTACATTAGATTAATCAAAACTATAATATAGTAATAATAGTAATATAATATCATCATCTGCCTAGCCTTTTCCCAAACTATCTTGGGGTCGGCCTCCAGCATAACCTGATGCAGCTGAGTACCATTATTTAACATGAAGCGACTGCCTATCTGACCTCCACAAGTCCCAGTGCCTGGGTAATACGATACCCCTTGGTAAGACTGGATGTCAGACTTTCGGCTTCTGACTACTCGGAACGACTGTCATAGATCCACAAATGACAGCTGGGACCAACGGCTTAACTTTTTTTCCGAAAAACGGAGGAAACTCGGTATGTAATTATGGTCACCCATCCACGGACCAACCTCAGCAAGCACGGCTTAACCTTAAAAATTGACCCGTGCTGCTGTTATTATTGACCCTCGAGCTCCTCAAAAAACAAAACAAAATATCATATCACTACATTAGTTACCCACAGTAAAAAAGTGATATTTTTGTTCAATAAAATCTCCCTTTATTTCAATCCATTTTTGATTGGATATTAATCCTTAATTCATAGTTAAAGTCGGAAACTTTTGGACCTTACTGCATATATGCAAGTTCATAATTAGCAATCGTCACTCGTAAACAGATTGTATGTACTCTTCTTCATGAATGTCACCTTCACTGTATCTTGACAGTGTCCACTAAGTGGCATGTCTTTTTGGAGTATTCCCGTTTGAGCACCTAGAGCACCTATTTTTTGAGAGCACCAATGCATTGTGCACCGAATATGTGGCACTCAATAATAAGTGCTCTAAAAATTAGTGCTCAAACGGGAATACTCCGTCTTTTTAAATGCTCACGAATGTAGGTATGTACCTAAAACCACTAAACCAATCAATTCAATATCGAAAATGCCCTGCACCAATGACATTAAATTAACTATGACGTGAATTAATTCAGGTGCTAACTGGAGAAGTGAGTGACATTTAAACGTTATTTCCTACTCATATTCAGTATCAAGACAAGCTTTTCAAGAAAACTGATCCGAAAGAGTAGCTGCCTCGGTGGTCTAGTAAACGCATCGCAAGCGCGACTGCAGAGCACGAGGTCCTGGATTCGATTCCCGGGTCGGGCAAAAAGTTATTGGGTTTTTTCATCAGGAATATCTCAGGAACAGGCATGGTAACTGCATTAGTGCCCAGTTGATGAATAGGCTCGCCCCCTATTACATAGGACTTATACCAAACTGTCACAATGTGTGTGTACTATTAAGACACTTCTGCCCAACCCTTCGGGGATTACAGGCGTGATGTTAGGTTATGCTATGGAACGGCTGTGTAGAAATCCTAGTATGCCAGACCTAAATAACAAGGAAAGTATGTTCATGTAACAAAAGACAACTTATATTATTTTATATGTATGGCATCTCGTAGTTCAACCTAAGAGGTTGTCGACAAAAGACGCCGTTCTTGACGCCCTGTAATAATCAATTACAGGGTGACAAAAATTCGTCCTTATCGCTGTCAACGGGGAAAGTGCACAGATGGCTAGCAGCATTGCCTCGTTGGATGACAATGCTGGTACCGACACGAATCAACATAGTTCAATAAAACATAGATATAAATCACCACCATCTGTACCGAGTAACATAAGTTCTAAAATACTACAATAGGTACAGTGTGTTTGAAATTTTTTAAAAGAATAACTGCAATGTAAATCCCAGAGCACTGTGTACGTGGCTGTCATACATTCTTGTATTGGTGAATTTGATATTTTAACTTCGATACTAGTTCTACTATATTTCACGCAAGCTTTATAAAGGCGTGTTTACAACTTTGGATGTGTGGTTTAGGCTTCGTTCACGACCACAGGCGATGTAATTTGTCCTAACTGTCGTAGGAGACCTAGCGTGAAGTTATTAGTCAAGGGATCAAGGAGGGTAACTACACGTTAATGTCTACTGTAGAAGAGGATCAGCTTCTTTGAGGTCAGGTTCTAGTCTAGCCGGATGGAGCTGAACATCAGTATTTTACATAGAGCAACTGCCTATCTGACCTCCAAAACCCAGTTAATACTGGGTAATACGATACCACTTGGTAAGCCTGGTTGCCAGACTTTCGATTCACTGACTACCTGTAACGACTATCAAAGATCTAGAAAGGCAGGCGGGACCAAAGGCTTAACATGCTTTCCGAGGTACGGAGGAAACTCGGTGTACGATATCCCTTGGTAAGCCGGGTTGCCAGACATTCGGTCCACTGACTACCTGTAACGACTATCAAAGATTTAGAAAGGCACGCGGGCCAAAGGCTTAACGTACTTTGCGAGGCACGGAGGAAACTTGGTATGTTATAGACGGTCACCCATCCACGGACCAACCTAGGCAAGCGCGGCTTTACCTGAAGATCGACCATATTTGTTATTATTTAGCCACGAGCTCCTCCTTTTCCATTATCTTTATCGCTTACTAGCTGTCCCGCGCAACTTCGTCTGCGTCATATTTTCCCCGTTTTCGCAACATTTTTTATTACTGCTCCGCTCCTATTGGTTTAGCGTGATAATATAATATACACGGTGTAAATCACCTCATCACGAAGCCGTCAACCAAGCATTCTGTACATGAAACTAAGTAACTTTACGCAAAAAATATTGATGGGAAACGACTTTTTTTTTGGGGGTGTAAAATCATGTTTTGTGGTAGAACTCAATGTAACGCACTCAAAACATTATGCTGATGGACGGATTGAATAGTACGGGGGTCGTAGAGGTGTTTAAAAATCTTACATTTAAAACTTGTATTTAAAAAAATACTTGTCAAAAAGTTGGAACTTTGACCCCTAATATCTCCGTAACTAAAAGGTTCCCAGGTATGGTGTAGAACAAAAAAATGATCGCAATGACAGGGAGAATCAGTGCCTTTCGGCTTCGTTAAGAGGTGTTTTACACCCTTTATAGCCTATGTCCTTTCTCAAGTTGAAATCTATCTTCTTGCCAAATTTCATTAAGATCCGATCAGCCGTTTAGTCGTGAAAAGGTAACAAATAAACATACAAACAAACAAACAGAGTGACTTTCGCATTTATAAAATTAGTATGGATGGATAAAGTGCCATTTTGTCCAGGCCCTCTGGTTTCTCGAAAAGTGCATACTGTACAAGAAAACTAGCCAAAGCAGTTCAGATTCAATATTTTAGGCCATCTGTCAAAGTTATACGGAAAAAGCGAAAAATTATACCTTTATAGTACTGCTAACGGTTTTATTATTTCAATATATCGAAACAGACAGGTTTACGATCGTTTTATAGGCGATCAAACTTAACTATTGCGAAATTCAGGTTTTTTCTTCGTCCATAAAAGTATTGATTTGGTTTTTTAGTACCTAGGGATAGGCTTTAAAAATAGGCTTACTTTATTTTTAGGTACGTTTAAAAGACAATAGTGGGGTAATACGGCTTATTGTTCTTTGGTGTTTTGGTAGTCCTAATCGAGCTTTTATTTTCTACAATTCAATTTTAGTAATCGAGTTATGCTTGTGGTAAAAAAACCAATCAATATGTCTGAATAGTTTTCTATTAGACACAAATCTATAACCAAGTTGCCGCACTTCTGTACCTACCTTTCTGTCATCATCAAGCCAGCAGAAATCAAGTTATTAAAGTGAAACTTTATTACATCCACTCAAACTTCTTCGTCTGTGTGTTGCATGTCGTGTGACGCTCGGCCGCGGAGTAGGGATACTCCGCGTTTTATACGTTTTATACCCTTAATGGAATATTATTCCAAATTTTTTTAGTTAAATGTCTATAGTGTGAAAAAAAGTTTCACTTTTACCGTGGTTTCATAAAACGACACAATCCTTTTTTTTTATAGACGACGGAGATGGTGGAGAAGACAACAATGGTAACACTTGCCATACGAAAATTATAATCAAAATCGCTAGGACATGAAGATGCTACCAATGAATCTTTTATCCGAATCACTGTAGGTACTTGTGTATATTGTGTTGTTAGATTAAAGTAAAGATTTTAGGTATCACACTTAGTCTTTGAACCTGTATTGTTCCACTGCTGGGCAAAGGCCACTCCGTTATAATTAAAAAAAAAACACTTTTCTCCCTGTGTCGTTTTCTCCGGCTAACGTTTTCTAGGCCTCCCTCGGTGACGACGCCTATATTCTGACATCTACTGCATGACAACTGTGGCCTATTGGTCCAGATATCAAACTAGGTAATTTAAATAAATATACCTAATTCAATTAGGTGCTATAGCTATCATCATCATCATCATCATTTCAGGCGAAAGACGTCCACTGATGGACATAAGCCTCCCCCAAGTGTCGCCACATTGACCGGTTTCCGTACAACATCCAGCGGATCCCCGCAACCTTCACCAGGTCATCGGTCCACTTAGTGGAAGGTCTTCCAACGCATCGTCTTCCTGTTCACGGTCACCATTCCAGAACTTTTCAGCCCCATCGGCCATCCGTTCTGCGAGCAATGTGCCCTGCCCAACACCAGACCTACCTGTGTACTAGCTATGTATAGCGCAAACTTTAATACATTAGTACGAAAGCACAAAAGTACTCAAACAAATAGAAACCTTTCCTGATTATACCCAAATACTCGAACGAACTCATCCCTTTCCTGACTAATCGGATATACGATTAAAGAAAATAAAGGAGCCACTTCACCTAACTTGTAGTACTAGTTAGGAATACAAACGGCAGTGAGAGTCTTAAAAATATTTGCCCGGTAGGTGGGCCAGTGTCCCCAGTCCCAAAAGGGTCGTTGGACGAAAGGCTTTTTGAGGGGCGGCCGTATTCTGATGCTCACTGTAGCGGGATTTTTAAGATTCTTTTTTAATTTAACTTGAACGATTTTTACAGAAAGGCTAAAGGATCATCATTATCAGCCTAGCCTTTTCCCAAACTATCTTGGGGTTGGCTTCCAGTCTAACCGGATGCAGCTGAGTACCAGACTGCCTATCTGACCTCCTCAACCCAGTAACTGGGTTATACGATATCCCGTAGTAAGACGGGATGTCAGTCTTTTGGCTTCTGACTACTCGTAATGTCAAAGATCTACAAATGACAGACGGGACCAACGACTTAACGTGCTTTCCGAGCCATGGAGGAAATTCGGTATGCAATTATGGTCACCCATCCACGGACCAACCAACCCAGATTTCTTTATAATATTAATGTATCATATACATAAACCTTTCGGGATAAATTCTTTAAATAGTGGGGAAATTACACAAAAATGCGTTGCGTATTTGAGATAAATAACGTAGTCACATAGACGGGCGCATTTTTTTTTATAAAACGATATAATATAGGTATTTGAACTTCCAAGTAGGTACTTTTGTCAACACACAGACCGGACAGATGAACGGACATGACGTTACCATAGTTCAACAATACTATTGACAAACTGGTCCATTTAAACTATTAATTCGGAACGTGACCTTGAAACACCAATTCCGGCGGAAGAAACCAAACGAGTTTAACTTTTTTTTCTTTATCGGTATTTAGTCTTAAAAGACAACTTGTTGAGTTTACTTGGTCAAGGTTACAAAGTGAATACGAATCAGTGTCTCATCTCGTCTATAGAAATTAATCCTGATCAAATCTCTGAGTTAGAGAGTAAATACTTTACATAACATTTGCCACCATCATCGGTTTGTCCACCCGGACCGCTGCCATGCCACTTTTTAATAGAATTTGATAAAATATGATTGTGATTATTTTATGTTATTCCTTTACTCACTTTTATAAACAAAATTGAAACATTTTTAAATATTCCTTATAAATAATATAAAAAATTAAAAACATAATTATTAACATAATTATTATAGTTATTTTATGTTTTCAATTAATTGTTACTAACAGTAGATTGTAAGCTTGCTATTGTACTAACAAATATGGATGTAATTTTCTACGGATGAATCTGAAATAAATGATTTATTATTATTATTATAACATCACGCCTGTAATCCCCGAAGGTTAAGCAGAGAGGTATCCACATTACGCCAGTTATGTTTAAGTCCCAAGTAAAGGGGGGTGAACCTATTGCCAGCAACCGAGCACAAATCCAGACTCCGTGGCTGCTACTGCTTCGTTAGTCTAGTGGTCGCAAGCGTGACAGCTGAGCCAGAGATTCTGAGTTCGATTCCCAGCTCGAGCAAAGTGTTGTTGGGTTTTTCCATCAGCAATTTCTTAGTAGATACTTTATTCACAAGAAAATGGTTCCCTTCACTGAGACGACAAAATGCCGATACTCAAAATCAAAATATTTTTATTTCACATAGGCCTACATGGGCACTTGTAAAACGTCGACAAAAGGGTACTCGGTTCGGGTTGGTCGTTTCCTATGGAGAAGAACCGGCACGAAACTCCATGCGGTTACTCTTTCAAAATCATTTGGCTTTACAATTTTTCTATGTTACAGCGATGGCACTAAAGGAAAAAGGACTAACTCACTCCCGTTCTAGTTTACAGAATAACCCTCAGAGTGAGTCCCGACTGCGGACAATCCGTATTGCTGTTTTGATTAAATTTTGACAGAGAAATGCAGATTGTTCTTTTTATGCAGCACCGGAAAAATTGAACTGGACCGAGCTAGAAATATTTTTATTGACAACCGCTTTTGACTGCAATAGGGGAGGGGAGGAGTTCTGTTCAATGCATTTTCTATATTGCAAGTCTTTCATGTTGTTTATACTTGTGGGTACTTTTATATGCCACGATCTGTTGTAATAGGGTAAATTAGGCTACGACTTACTTGTACGACCACTACACCAAAGGAACAAGTATACTTACACCTAAATTACTAGAGTAATTCTAACAAAATGATTTTAGTTCCAGGTACTTTAACAGGTATACGATGACTCTCGAATCAGCACAAGAAGCTTATTTAACAAATAATTTATTTGCTACATACTCGTACATCTAATAATGTAACAACTACGACAATGTAGGAATTAATAAAAAAAAGATATGTAAGGGAATTCAACAAGACGGCATTTTAAAGCGTATAACGCCTTCTAAAAGTAGATTAAATTGGTTGAATTAAGCATGACCATGACAACAAAAAATTTATCGCAGTAGTGCCTGCACGTAACGGTTCATCGATTTCTCTCACATCAATCTAATCCAATATCTGCAACGACACACTAAACCATAAACATTCAAGTACTAAAAACTGGTTTCATTTAACACAAATCAATGTCAAACCGTTAGACAGTCATATGTAAAGTTAATTCTAATTTCCAATACACCTGCAATAAGTACACAACTGTATCAAATCACAATGAAATCTAATTTGTACTGTCTCAGCAATCGGTGTAACGCTCCACCGGTTGTCTCGATCTTGTCCCTGAAGTATTGCGGTGCTTGCCCAACGCTTTCCTCATCATCCAAACTAAGAATAAACTATAAATAGCTTCGACAACAACAAATCAGCACAGTCAATCAACAAACATGAAGTTGTTAGTAGCAGTGGCACTTCTGTGCCTAGCCTCGGCCTACAGTCGTGAATTGGGTGAAGACGAGAAGGATCTCGTAGCAGCAGCCAGTGGCAAGAGCCATCATCATGAGGAAGGTGGCGGTCATGAGCATCACGCCGAACACCATCACGAACATGGTGAGAAAGGACACAAAGGTCACAAAGGACATCATCATCACCATAAGGGCGATCACGGTCACCATGGCAAGCACCACAAGGAAGGACATCATCACGAACATGGTGGCCATCACAAGAAGCACTGGGATGAACATGACCATCACGGACATCACCACGAGCACGGTCACCACCACAAAGGAGGCAAACACGGTGGCCACAAGCACCACGACAAGGGTGAGAAGACCGACGGCTACCACAAGAAGTACCATAAGGACGAGTTCCACAAGGACCATCACTTCTACGATGACGACCACAAAGAAGGCAAACATCACAAGCATGGCAAGCATCACGGACACCACGAAGACAAAGGGGGACACCACAAGAAGGGAGGACATCACGAACATGGACACCATGAGCACCATCATGGCAAGCACGGACACCATGACAAGCACCATTACGACGAAGACCACAAGGGGCACAAAGGTCATCACGGCCATGAAGAACACCATCATCATCATCATGATCATGGCAAGAAGGGAGGTCATCACGACCACAAGGATTGGGGTTTCCATCATGGAAAGCACTGAATTGCCAAAAATATGCTGTGATACTATTTTATATTTTTGTTACGGGTTTTTGTTAGTTTTTTATAAATTATTGAATAAGAGTCGATACAAAAATGTGCGAATAAAGTTGTTATATTTTTATTGATTTGTTTGTTTCACCTAAATTTTACTGACAATATTGAATATAAGTTAAAAAAAATTAAGCGAATGAACTAGGCTACTTCATTCGCTTGAAACTTTAAAGAGTAAACTATACGTATAAGTAACAAATTAAAATATTGATAATATCACGAAAAACAAAGCTTATACTACACAGAAATATTTTATAATTTAAGAAATATTTGTAGCATAATGTGTGATTAGGATGACAGACATAATGCAAGTAAGGGTAACATTTTTTAATATGAATTGGCACAATATTAAATTATGCTAAATTCTGAAATGATCAGTGACTATAAGGACGGTAAAAGAGCGAAGTAAAGATTGCTCAATCTGATAATAATAATCTCAACAGAGACACAAACAATAATTTAAGAATTATTATCTTGCTTTACTTTCTTTTCCTTTCTTTAGATGATATAATTAGGTGACAAGTCGTAATTATCATTAAATCTTCTCGATTCTAGAGTCACCCGGTGAAGCGGTTCTGCTCCAAATATACTTTCACTAGAATTTTCAAAGTCACATTAAACCAATGCCAATAAAATGTGGTCGCACAAGGTTCAATGTTGCCAGAGCTTTTCTTTTGGTTATCTTTCTCATTTAGACCAATAATGTGTTAATTGTTTGATGTCCTTTTAATGTGTTGAATGTTATAAGTGTCCCGTAAACATGGGCAGTAAATACTGTCCATATTTACGCACAACTACACACATCAAAAGTGTCTAGGGATCAACATATATTTTTGCAATAACTTTTCTCCTGATTGATATTAATTAAAATTTTCTTTAAGGATTCATCAAATAAAGTGTTTTCGTTTGTCACAGTAACGATAAACCAAGTCACCTTTGCATTAATAAAGAAATTTGCCATTTTCTAATAAAGGGATTTTTGACATTTGAACCACTAACATTAAAGTTCGAAAAAAAGACTGAAATAACAGTTTTCTTTAAAATTTTATTGGGTAACTTAAACAATTAATAATCCGTGTTTCTACCGCGAACACTAACAACACAAGAACATCGGTTTGGCATACTCAAAATGAGTTCATCCAAATCACGCTGTGGAATGGCCGCCCATGTTCGTTGCAACAACAAAAAAAGGTCTTTTTGCGACTGGATACCCTCCATATTCGGCAGAGCTCTTCTCTGTAGCATATCCCATGCATGCTCAATCGGGTTCAAGTCTGGCGACTGAGCAGGCCAGGGCAGGACATTGATGTTAGCTGCGGCGAGAGTCTGTCTTACAACTCTTGCGGTGTGCGGTCGTGCATTATCATGCATTAACTGAAATAAGGGACCGATTTGCACTTGTAGAGGAACGATGACGTCTGATACAATCGTCTCAGCATAAATTTGAGCGTTGAGGTTGCCTCTGATCCAAATCAACTCAGTTCTTCCGCCGATCTAAATACCCGCCCATACTATGATGGTTCCACCACTATAAGGATGGACTTCCTGGCAGGATTTTAATCGCTGTTGGCGTCCAGGGGTTCTCCAGTGTCGTATACGTCTTGTATCCGGTCTCATACCAAAACGAGACTCATCAGAAAAGCACACGAAACGCCATTGTTCTTCTGCCCAATTTCTGTGTTCAAGAGCCCATTGATATCGAATCCTACGATTGTGCATTGCTATAGGTGGTACCCGTAGCGGTCTTCGGGAATGAAGGTTCACTTCATGCAAGCGGTTTCTGACTGTTTGGTCGCTAATTAAGTTCCCTGAAGAGTGATGAAGCCTCACGGCTAACATCATGGCGGTTATTGTTGGAGCTCTTCGAGTTAAGATTTGAATGTATCGGTCTTGTCTCCGTGTGGTGCAGCGATACCGTCCTCCATGGCGCTCAGCCACGGTACCAGTGCTTCGGTAACGTGTCCAAAGTCGACTGATAACACTCTGACTTGTATTCAGAGCTAAAGCCACAGTACGTTGCCGGGAACCAGCTTCTATCATTCCCACGGCTCTGAGCATTTCTTCCCTGCTTAAATGACGTCGACGCTCCATAATAACGTTGGTTTTAATCAGTAGTAGGGAAACAGTAGCACTAATAATGTCTTCAATGCGTTGTATGTTTTTATAGGGAAAATATTGACAGCTGATTTTCATCTTTTACTCGAATTTGATTCACAGTTCCTGATTCAAATTATGAAATGCACCAAAAAGGATCCATATAAATTTATAAAATCATAAATTTATTACAAAGCCACATCTCAATCTCAAGAAATCCGCATAAAAATGCTTGATCCCTAGACACTTTTGATGTGTGTATTTAAGGTAAAGTTGAGGTTAAATGACAAAGGGAAAGGTACATACACGCTGGTCAGACTAAATTCGTACCCCTTTAAACATCAAAGTCTAGGAAGCTGTTTATGTTACTGAAAATAAAAGCTGGTGGACAAACATCACAATAGAGAAGATCTTGAAGCTATGATGATGTGGTCTTAACCCTCAGTTTTATTGATACGGCGCAAGAAAGACGAGGAATGATGTGTGGAAGTTTACCACTATTATTCAAAAAGTGTGCGTCCACAATGCAGGCCTAGCGCGGTGCGACGGCGGGCGCGAAATATCAAACATGAATCCGCCGCTTATGGCTACACTAAAGTGACACGGGTGGCGACGTGCGACCGTCTTGAGCGACTTAGCGAGCGTAATTTTCAAACGTTCTGATCCGCGCGTTATGGCCACACTGCGGGCGACAAGTACAAGCGACCCAACGCGCTGGTGTTAAGGGTATCAAACCATTTCGGTCTTATCGCTCGGCACATGCGTGTCTGATTTTTTTTTAATGGAAACGTTCCTTATTCGCTATGAGCGATTAAATGTAGGGTAATAAACTATAGATTCGCGTACATATAATATTTATTTCCATCCGATGTATTGAATTAAACACCACTTCTTTCCATATTTAATTTGAAAATTACTTAAATAAATATTACCTATTAAATAAAGTAAATTTTGTTTTTTTCATACCTCACAGTTACGAACAATTTCTCTTTAGGACTAATAACTAATACTTTTGCGAAACTTTGTACGCAAAAGTGTAGTAAGTGGTATCTTCTCTGGTGATTTTGGGTGATATTTTATTGAGGATGTAGTCAAATGTTGACACCGACATTCGAGTGTACTCAAAGAATTTTGTGGAGTCTTCTTAACCTCAGTTCTTCCATCTCAAAGTAGGAGTAGGAGGAATGGCGCTGAAAGATTAAGAAAACTGACCCCGTGTAACGGGAAGAGGCGAGGGCAAAAAAGAAGATCATCAGCCTGTAGTGCAGACAGTTGCTTCTCCTAGCTAAAGGACATCCCGCATTACGCTAACAAATTCACGGTCTCCACTCCAATTAAGACATAGAAGTCTGTTGAAAATTGCTCACAATTAAGGGTACCCCTATTCATTCCACTTCTACAAAAGTTAAAAAAGTTCTGTAGTGTTTTCCCCTGTCCCCTTCTTCCTTAATCTACCACGTCCCGTCTGGATATTTCAAGGCTCCAGTCTTATGCTATTATTCTCTTAGCAGTCCCGTTTAAGTCTTTCAAGTTTTTAAACTACATTGACAGTTGTATTTTGCAACTAAAATAATGTGGGTTCGAATCCAGTCTGGATGTTAGTCAATGACTAAGGATAAGCACAATATACCTACGCAACGAACCGGAATAATTAGAATTTAGAATAAGAATTACACGTAAATTGCATTTCTTGATTTTAAAACTATTAAAAGATCTGTTAACAATAATAATTGGAAAGACGTTGGTAAACTTCCAAATGCTGCTAATAGAGTGTTTTGTTCGGCGTATGCGTTTGTATGTTTACGTAATTTCTATTTTCAAGGTTATAAACTTTAAAAGGTGGCACAATAAACGTAATATTATTTTCTAAAACAGCAAAAATTTTAGTTTTATAAAATAAACTACTAACTAAATTTAAACTAACTTAAAAAAACTGGTTATAATAAATTGACCAAAAAATAATGGTTTATGTGGTGACGGTGTATTGAATTAAGTACCTAGACTTAGGAAATTAATATTTTGAGTACACATTTTCTTTTTCTTTTTTTCTTGTTTTTCACTCGTATAAAACTTAAAAACATGGTACTATTATTATTTTAGGGCACGTGTAAAAAATGTAGCATTTCGTTAACATTTTCTAACAACACATGTAAAAAATGCATGCAAAAACAAACATTTCCATGCAAAAAAATATCTCGTTCTTACAATTTAATTTAGTTTACACACTGATTACAAGCAGCAAATCGGAAAAGCACACTGAAATACTGAAGACTGTCAAATTAATTTCGCCGCGCGGAAGCCATTTACTCTTGACCCTGAAATGCCGCGACGCTTACACAACGCTTTCCTCATCATCTAAACTAAATTAATACTATAAATAGCTTCTACAATAGGAGATCAGCACAGTCAACCTGCAATCATGAAACTGTTCGTAGCAGTAGCACTCATGTGCTGCCTAGCAGCAGCCTACGGTCGAGAGTTGGGAGAAGAAGAGAAGGATCTGGTGGCAGCAGCCACACACCACAAAGGAAAGGGAGGCGGTGGCGGCGGCGGCGGCGGCGGCCATCATGAATCAGGCGGTGGTCATGAGCATCACGCCGAACACCATCACGAACATGGTGAGAAAGGACACAAAGGTCACAAAGGACATCACCACCACCACAAAGGCGAACACGGTGACCATGGCAAGCACCATCACGGAGAACACCACCACGAACACGGCGGCGACCACAAGAAGCACTGGGATGAACATGACCATCACGGACATCATCACGAACATGGCCATCACCACAAAGGAGGCAAGCACGGCCATCATGAGCATCACGACAAGGGTGAGAAGACCGACGGTTACCACAAGAAGTACCACAAGGACGAATTCCACAAGGACCACCACTTCTACGACGGCGATCACAAGGAAGGCAAGCACCATAAACATGGACATCATCACGGACATCATGAGCATAAGGAAGGACACCACAAGAAGGGCGGTCATCACGAACATGGACATCACGAAGGACATCATGGCAAGCACGGACACCATGACGGGCACCATCACGATCATGACGATAAAGGACACCACGGTCATCACGGTCATGAAGAACATCATCATCATCATCATGATCATGGCAAGAAGGGCGGTCATGGTGGCCATAAAGACTGGGGCTTCCACCACGGAAAACATTGAGTCAACAAAACTAGACTGTAATTGTTTTATAATTTTGTTACGTGTTTTTGTTGGTTTTTTATAAATTATTGAATAAGCATTGTTGCAAAAATGAGCAAATAAAGTTGTTATAGCATTAGTTTTTGTTTTTTTAGCTGTCTTTCCTGAATTCAAAAGTTGCTGGGAGAACATACGATTGAATAATATATTCAAAAAATATATAAGCCTGCTCATTCATGCAACATAATGCAGATATTGATTTGAAGAACATAGACAAGATATAAAATTATCTTTGTGTTTTGCACCTAATCATACAACTAAGTAGAATGAATTCAAAAAAATAATTAAACACCTTGAAAAAGCATGAAATGTCAGTACCTTTTTTTACTGATAATCATCAAATCGGATCGGAAGGGAGTGTCAGACTTGTACTGAAAAACAAAAAAAAAAAAACAAAAAAACCTATCCATGTTCCTTCTTAGTAGCCCTTTGTGTTCCAGGGCCACGGTATCTCTTTCGAACAGTCCTGCAACCCTGGCAGGCATCGGCCCTATCAGGCCCCCTCCGGTTTGCTGACATCTCCTTGAGGCGCGCGTAGAACACGAACGCGCCGTCGACAAGGCCTGTCGTCATAAGACGGACGGACGGTGAGCTAGCCCATTACTCACTATAAAGAATTAAATGTTAGAAAACACAAACAAATCTTTTTCTTCCATGATTTACAAATTCCAAACAAACCTACACTGCAAATTAAAACATAATTAGCATGAAAATTAAACAGGCTCCACATAATTACATTCGTAACACGCTGACCGTAATCAATCTTGCCAAAAAGATCACCTGTCCCTTTGGATTAATAAGGGGAATTCGTATGTGGCTAATTTCAAATCCGGGGTAATAGATGACTGTGTAGCATGGGCAGTCGTAAGCTTAACTGGATTTAGAGATTTTTTATGGAGTTATAGACTTTTTATTTGTTGGTTAGAGTAGGTTATGGCAAAAAAAGTCACGCGGAAAGTTTTCAAGTATTGATGTGGATAGCTATAGGAGTAAAAGGAGAACCAAAAAAACCGGCCAAATGTGAGTCGGAATCGCTGTAGCGTCTAGGGTTGCGCAGGGTAGGCTGCGCAGGCACAGGCTCCTGTGGGGTAGGCCACAGGGAGGCAGGTAGGTAGGCAGCGCACTGGCAGGGCCGCGCAGGGTAGGCTGCGCAGGCACCCGTGTGGTAGGCCACAGGTAGGCAGGTAGGTAGGCAGGTCACGGCAGGGCTGCGCAGGGAAGGCTGCGCAGGCACCCGTGGAATAGGCCTGGGCGAAGAGCCACGTGCGCAGGGTAGGCTGCGCACTGGCACAGCAGTAGGTAGCGAGCATAAGGTAGCGTGCAGTAGTAGGCAGCGTGCAGGAGTGGGCCAGAGGCACAGCCCCAAACACGTGGGAAGAACCCCTAAGTCGGGGCACAAAGAATCCTGAGGTCAGAGGATAGATTCAGCTAAGCCAACGGGAACGAAAATGACAGAGCCATAGCGTCACGTCAAGAACTAGTGTTGTACCGCGTTTTTAGTGAGGTCCTTAGTTACTTACTAATAGTGACATTTAGAATCACTCGACTAATTTCAGTTGAGATCCTCACAACGCTACATCGGGCACGAAGCTTTTCGTACCATTATTCATAAAAAAACCGGTCAAGTGCGTGTCGGGCCACGCGCAGTGTAGGGTCCCGTAGTTTTTATAACAGCCAAGTGCGGGTCGTATTTGCTGACTGATAGTTTCGTTCCATGCTCTAACTAAAAGCCAAACATGACTACCTACCTAATTTGACTTCCTATACAAATCCTCACCTGATCCGACAATTTTGCACGGAAAATTTTAATTTTTTGGCGCGCACAGCGTCAGAAATAACTAACTACAGTTTTATTCGACAGCAACTTTTTTTTTTTAAACTTTTTCGAATGAAACAATAACGTGATACAACTGACACTTAGCGCCGTCTATCGATATTTCTAAGTAGTTGTTCGAAATTTTCGAGTCAGATACAATTGATCGACTATTACTCGTAAACTTGTAAAGCCCACTTATGTGTGATAGTTTTCCTTTAAACTTCGTTATAGGTCTAAAAAGTTACTAAAAAAAATTTTCAGCATGTGTTTTAAAAAAAGAGATAATTGGAATTTTCTGTTTCTATAGAAAATTTATAATCGGTCTAATTTAACTGTAACATTATTTTTCGAAAATGTTTTTTAGTAACTTTTTAGATCTGTGTATCCTGCTTATGTGTACGAAGTTTTATTAAAATCAGTTTAGTCATTTCGGAAAATAAGGACTTGAAAGTTTGTATGAAATGCCGTAAGGTGTAAACGCTCTTAAACACAACTCGCAAAATGTGGGTGTCCTATTAGGTCACCTCTGCCTTACCAATAGGGGATCGGACTGGGTAAAGAAAACGACATTCTATTTTGTCCGTCAGACAGGTAATACAAAAATATTAGACACGTATTTTTTGTTTTATCAAAATATCAAAAAAATACTTAGTTAGAACTCATTAAAGTTGGAGAGTGGGGGCTTACTACGTCACAAGTAGGTATAAAACTTACCTACATGTGACGTCATGCGCCATTTCAACTCAATATATCTCCGTAATTTTATGACCACGTGAAAAAAGAAAAAATACGTGTCCAATGATTTTCAATAAACTACCCGACGGACAAGGAAAAAAAAATAGGATTATCCCCTATTGGGGGATAACAGTCGTGATATTGTGTCTTTTAGAAACATAGCACAATATGACGACTAACTAGTTATCTAACACTGGCAACGGTGACCTATCATGCACCAGATAAATATATACTGTTAAAGCTTTGTTATCTATCTCCACTCAATATTCTCTAAGTAACTTACAACTAATTGCCTTAAGTGTCGATCCAATAATTCGCTCTTTATCCAATTACTAGATCCTAACAAGATCCTAAGAAAATAGATTGGAGCTAAATTGACAGAGGTCCAAGTGAGGGTACTAAGCTAAAATAACGTTGCAGAGTAGCCGTAGATTACAATATAATACGTTTAAATACATATTAGATCATTCTAGACCTACCTATCCCTATTAAATTATGGTGCAAATTACAACTAGTGGTAGTACAGCTGTTTGATTTGTATGGTGCGATCCTTAATTGGAGGAGCAGCGGTGGCCCAATAGTGGCAGCGCCAACATACGAGCAGTAAGCCGTGGGTTCGAACCCAGGCAGGCGCATTACTTTGTGTAATTTATTTCATCACCGCTTCTCTCAAAACGGTGAAGGAAAACATCGCGTGGAAACCGGCATGTCCTAGAAGTAAAAATTCGAAGACATGTGACATCTACGAACCCACACTGGGCCCGCGTGGTGGATTATAGCCCACTCCCTCTCATAGACAAGAAGCCTGTGTCCCAGCAGTGGAAACATTATAGGCTGATGATGATGATCCCTAATTCAAACGGATCCCCCGTTTGTACTAGGCCCAAGGCTTAAAACTCGGTACTTAATAAATAATTTAATCCATTTGTGGTTATGGTTTTGTATGTGCTAGACTTTGTCTCGTCTAAGTCAACAATACAGTCTAGGTAAATACAGTAATCCAATAGGACGTTTTCGCATACTCCAAGAAGTTCCACATTAAGAGCAAATACTTTTTTTATTTATTCTTTCATTTTCATTTTCAAATTAATCTCCTTGTGTTGTGTTGTTGGCAGTCCCAGTAAGTTACAATAGTACTTGTTTCGCTCTTCCCTTAAATGGTATCTTATCAATGATAAAAGTGAAGTCAAAGAAAGGAATAAAAAGAAATCAAATAAAATGATAGTTAATTAAGCAGCTCTCTAATGTGTGAGGCCCCCACGTATTTGTATGTGCATAGCTGTGTGTTTTGTGCGTGCGTGTATGTGTGTGTGTGTTTGTGCGTGCGTTTGTGTATGTATAATTGTCCAGCATGTAGTACCCTGATCAGAGTGTATTCTTTTTCTTCATATGTTAGAGATTTTACCCAATCACCTATTGTTCTTTTATAATCGTATAACCGCATTGGATATATTTTACACTTAAGATCCAGTTTATTTTAGATGTAGGTGGATTGTGTAATATATTGGCGTCTAGCAAAAGCTGATCGAACCCCTGGAGAGTAGACCACAATATCGCTGCGCCTTCTGGTCTGAGTAGCAGGGTCAAAACGAAGACATTTATGTAGGGTCACATTTAGAACACAAAGTTTTCTAATCGAAGGCCAATCCCAAAAAAACCCAATCACCTATTGTTCTTTTACAATCGTATAACCGCATTGGATATATTTTACACTTAAGATCCAGTTTATTTTAGATGTAGTTGGATTGTGTAATATATTGGCGTGTAGCAAAACCTGATCGAACCCCTGGAGAGTAGACTACAATATCGCTGCGCCTTCTGGTCTGACTAGCAAGGTCAAAACGAAGACATTTATGTAGGGTCACATTTAGAACACAAAGTTTTCTAATCGAAAGCAAGTTGCTGACTTTATAAAGGGTGTAAAACACCTCTTAACGAAGCCGAAAGGCACTGGTTCTCCCTGTCATTGCGATAATTTTTTTGTTCTACACCTTACCTGGGAACCTTCTAGTTACGGAGATATTAGGGGTCAAAGTTCCAACTTTTTGGCAAGTATTTTTTTAAATACAAGTTTTTAATGTAAGATTTTTACTTTAAACACCTCCACGACCCCCGTACTATTCAATCCGCCCATCAGCACAATGTTTTGAGTGCGTTACATTGAGTTCTACCACAAAACATGATTTTAAACCCCCAAAAAAAGTCTTTTCCCAGCAATAAGTTTTGCGTAAAGTTACTTAGTTCCATGTACAGAATGCTTGGTTGACGGCTTCGTGATGAGGTGATTTACACGGTGTATAGGTCTGTTGTGGGGAACGTAATTGGTATAAAATATATCACCTTGATAAGTGATTGCTGAGCTCTTTCCAGATCGAGGAGTATACTACTACTACTCGATTTTTTGTTTTTTCTTAGTCAAGCCTGGTATTTCTGGGACTGCCCTCGTATTTCATCATCTTTATCCTGTCCTTATCCCAATTTATTTGGGGTCGGCGCAGCATGTCTTCTTCTTCCATACTTTTTTATTACTCGTAATCGCAGCAGTCACCTCCTTTTTAGCCTATACTGCCCTCGTATTTATCTCACCAATATTTTTTCGAGATTTGTACCCGCTGCAACTCCAACCACTCTAAACTAATACAGCGTAGTCTGCCGCCAAGTTCAGCCATTTACTAGCAGTAACTGCTAATGTTTGACCCTAAATCTAGTGACGTTGTGTTAACTTCATCTATGTACCTACATTATTTAATTGCTATCTATAAACCTACATTATTTAATTGCACAGAAATCAGAGGACAAGTCTGCAGGGAAGATTGTTGGTTTTTTAATACAAGCCAAAAAACTTAATCTTTCTTGAACGTGTTGTTAGTGTGGTTAATCTGGTGTCAAAGTTTTTATGCCACCTGTGGGTTTCTGACTTGGCTTTGCATATCGTCGTCAAAAATATCTCTCAGGCATGCTTGATAAAAAAAAACAAAAGACAATAGTGATAGCCTAGTGGTGTGACCGTTGGACCACCAAGTCATAGGTCTCAAGACCGAACTGAAGGCTAAATAGGAAGATAAGAAGCTTACTAATTTACAATATAGCTTGCTGGAAATGACGATTCGATTCATGAATGATCAAAGAATATCACATTATTTATTAATACATTTGTTTCGCTGAAATTACACAATTTTCCTGATTCATTCCCAAATCAGCATCTTTTGCAAGCAGTCCACATGAAAAGTGGTCATGTGGACTGAAAATACGTCAAAAACTACTATACTCCGCGCCACGAGAACATAGAAATTTTGTAAATACATGGAATATTTTGCAACCTTGGGATCAAATGATAACCTAATCTGCGAAAACCAACTGAAACGCATTCAAAACTCAAATTGCGGCCAGTAAGTCAAACGCGTTCGAATATTACAAAATGTTAGATGACAGAGCTTTATATCGCAAAAATATAACCTGACCAAATGAAATTACTCGTTAGTTTCGTACTACGCGTATGGCACATTTAGTTGCTTGAATTTGGGTATATTTGGTTTTTGATTGAATTGTCAAAATCTTTGTTTACAAAAATTATATGTTCTCGTGGCGGGAAGTATATAGAACTCAAGAAACCAAAAAACAAATGCCTATCAAAATCAAGAAATAATGCTATAAGTATGTAAATCTCTAATGGACTGCACTTGGACACAGTGAATTCTTTGTGACATACGCAAATAGGGATGGCACGTGTAGACTGTCACACGTGTCCACCATGTACTCGCGAATCCATTTATGCGCTTCGCAATGTGAGTTATGTAAGTCATGAACGCTAGCGAGAATCACAGGCAGATCCTACTAATATTATAAATGCCAAAGTTTGTGAGGATGGATGGATGGATGTTTGTTACTCTTTCACGCAAAAACTACTGGATGGATTTGAATGAAATTTGGCACACTGGTAGATTATAACCTGGATTGCCACATAGGATACTTTTTATCCCGATAGAATGTTTCCGTGGGACAATTATCGTACACCACGCGGGCGGCGCCGCGGGCATAAGCTAGTTGTTAATAATTGTCTTCTGCGTATCTTGTCTCAACAATTGCTAAATATTTTTCTCTTGTATTTCATGTCAACTGTCCCGTTATTATTTACTTCAATACAATCATCATTATTCTTATGACCTCAGAAAAGTTTGTATAGGGTCGGCGTTGCTACGTCTTCTTCTTACATACTTCTTGCTTGCTAGGCATGTGATCCTTCACACAGTCCATCTTTCATTTCTTTTAACTTCCCATACTTTTTCAAACTTACTTCACAACATTTTCCTCATCCCTCCTCGACACCACGACAACAGATTACCACACAACTTTTCAAATGCTGTTTATTTTGCGGTCGTTGAATCTTCAAGAAAATAAAGATATAGTCGATTCCTCGGAGCCAAAAGAGTCAGTGCCGTAAGAACTAAAAAGGTAGAAAAAAAAAAACGGGTTGCACTCTGGAAGTTTTGGAATGGTTAGGGAATAATTTTGCCCGAATTGCTTTAATTATCAGTATAAAAGTACTATCATTTATGTGGTAAATTACAATATTCATTTATTGCGCTATCGTACACAGACATGACAATTTCATTACATTAAAAATTTAACACTTCAGAACTATTACAATCCGTCCTACGAATTTTACCTCTTTGGAGAAACCGAAGGTTTTGTTTGTGTATAAGATAATTATCCAGTTTTGGGAACCCAAACTCAAAAAGACAGATGTCATAAAGTTCAAATTCCTTCGTAACCTAATGTCAATCCGTCTTACGAATTTTCCAGTTTTGGAAACCCAAACTCAATGACAGATGTCATAAAGTTCAAATTCCTTCGCAACCTACGTGACTTAACGGTCACGTGTCCTGACGCGATACCTGACGCGTGTTTAACATTTTTTACCCATCACAAAAGTGCACAACGCCGCTAAAGAAGTTATCAGTTCAAAAATATTTTGAATTGACTAAACACTTATAGTTTGTACCACTGTCGACATCCAGAGCCTGATTCATAGTACGCACGGTGTCATAGCAACATGAAGCATCGTTCAGGCGTATCCTTTGAGTGCGTTCACTTTGCTCATTGGCACGAACTACAAATATGCATATTATGTTCTGTTGTACGATTTCTCGGTATTCGCCGTGTTGTATGAAGTAACGGATGGAGCAATCAGTTGGAAGGAGATAAAAAATGTTTCTCAACCTTTGCTTTCTCCTTGGTTGCGAAAGAGTTTCCTCGGAAAGCATGTTAAGCCATTGATCCCGCATGTCATTTGTAGATCTTTGACTATCGTTAGGTAGTCAGTGGCCCGAAAGTCTCACAACCAGTCTTACCAAGCAAGGGCAATACTACGCAGTACAAAAGTGGGTACTCGAGAACAGAGTCGCTCCATGTAAAATACTAATATTCAGCTGCATCTGGTTAGACTGGAAACCGACTCCAATATAGTTGGGAAAAGATTAGGCAGAGGATGATGACTTTTCAAATGCTGTTTCTTAGTATTCATCCAAAAAGCTCTCTTCACCCAAATCTTTAGAGATGACGTGACTGATCCCCATACAGTTTTTTTCACAAGTTTACAAAACACACCACAATATTTATTTCCAATTGGTCTATCATCTCTCAAAATACCACCCCTCTGAGAATTTGATTAAATCTACTGTATTCGTCTTAAGGAACAACTTTATTGTACCAATACTAATGAAATCAGTATAAGTTACAGACAGTTGTCTGAATCCAATAGAGTTAAGTGGCCAGAACTGCATTACTAGTTAACTACTTTTCCGATATTTATACCTATTGCTGTTCTATGTGTATTAGTCGAAACACTTTAGTTGTATTCGTACTCGTATCTAGTTTTCTGCTTTAGATTTTTTGTTGAATTAAAAAATAAAACCTGGCATTTTCTTTGTCAGGGTTAGGTTAGGTTAGGTTAGCGGGGCTGTTTCCGCACTTAGCCTCTTTATTGGGCCATTGTACGTATAAAAATCCTCTGGTTACTCCAACCATCCCAGGTCCTCCCAGAAAGCTAGCAGCCTTTTCAGGTTGCTGCAGGTCTCCGGAAGCGATGCCGGCGATTGGAGAGTACGTGCCCGTTGATCTGCCACGCTGCTGCACTCCATGAGCACGTGCTGTGGTGTTTCTTCCGCCTCCATGCATCCTCTGCACAGAGGGCTATCCGTCACACATATTGTAAATAGGTGTTTGTTCAGGGGACAGTGGCCGGTTATAATACCGATAACTTTGCTAATCTTGTCCCGTTTCAGTCTAGTGATGCTGCGAGCAAGTTTCTTTGATGCTTCCGGAACTGCATTCTTTGTTTGCCTGCAGGTTTCACTGTTTCTCCATTCCATTTGGTGTAGTTGTCAGGGTTAATGTTTCATCTGCAGGAAGCCTTGCTGATTTCACTAATGTGTGTGCCCAATGATTAAGATTTTGAGAGATATAACTTCTTTTTTGTTTTGATTGAAATGATAAATTGGACGTATATGTATCTAAATTAGAAAATTGGAACAGCGGTGGCAGAGTGGTGGCAGCCCTGAATTACGAGCAGTAAGCCGTGTGTTCAACCCAGGCAGGCGCATTACTTGTTTCATCACTGCTGCCCTCAAAGACGGCGAGGGAAAACATCGTGAGGAAACCGGCATATCCCAGAACTAAAAATTTGAAGACATGTGACATCTAGGTACTAATCCGCACTGGGCCCGCGTGGTGGATTATAACCCACTCTCTCTCTGATGCTGATAAAATGATGATGAAATATCTAAATTGTAGAATCTGACCCTCCATTGTGAAATATCTAACAATGTGAGTGTGACAGGAATTAATAGATTTAATTTTACTCGTCATTATTTTATTGATATTATCGTATTAAATTCGTCTTAGCTGTCTAGCCACCACTTGCGTCTAGTATGCTCGTCTATACAGACGTTACTTTTACTCTGTCATCATCATCATCATCATTAGCCTATTATGTTCCCACAGCTGGGACACAGGCCTCCTCTCTATGAGAGGGAGTGGGCTGTAATCCACCACGCGGGCCCAGTGCGGGTTGGTAGATGTCACATGTCTTCGAATTTTTAGTTCTAGGACATGCCGGTTTCCTCACGATGTTTTCCTTCACCGTTTTTGAGGGCAGCGGTGATGAAATAAATTACACAAAGTCATGCGCCTGCCTGGGTTCGAACCCACGGCTTACTGCTCGTAAGTCGGGGCTGCCACCACTGGGCCACCGCTGGTCTCTTACTCTGTCGCCAGTACCAAATCAAATAACACCAACAGGAATACTATGTCTCAATAGTTGTATTACAGAAACCCAGGGATTTGCCATACAAATTGCTTTTGCTATTAAACTGTAAGTCTTATGCACATTCTGAAATCTCCAATTAAATGGGCTGTTTAACAAATAGAGTCGGTAATCGTTTCGATAAGTTTAACCTGTTAATTTTATTCACTTTTGTGGCAATTCCATTGCAAGCAGCATCCTTTGTAAATCGGAATAAATACATTTATGACGGTAATTGTTTTGGTGTCTGAGTAGCTCGTGGCTAAATAATAACAGCAACTCGGGTATGTCTTACCTAGGTGGATTGGAGGAAGGTGGTGGCGTTCGTGATACAACCTAAATATAATTCATGACAAATAGCAAATATCATGTCTAGGATTTAAACCTCCAACCTCATGATGCACGTCAAGCAGTCTTTAATCCTCCGAACTATTTTAAATACGTTGAAAGACCTTGTGTTAATGTTAAGCCTATTATTGGTAGTCGTAATACTTAATAATAAAAGTATGAACGTTTTATCGAAAAAAAAAAAAAACAATATAAAAGAATACAAGGTCAAACTTATTTATTACCTAAAACAATAAATTAATTATAATAAAATGTTTTTGCAAAATACAAAAACCAACTAGGCCCAACACGGATTTGAATGCACATGTCTTTTGGGGGGGTAAGAACTTAATAGAGCTCTGTGAGCATGAAATATGGTACATACGAGTATTATGGTCTTATAAATAAAAAGGTTTCACATATTTCGCCGACTTATTTCAGCATGCAAACTTAAAATTAAATTAAAATACCTAACAAAATCTAGTCGTCATTTAGGTATCAAACTTCTAGACGTAGTTACAAATTCTACAAAACATTAAACGGAAATGCCCATTTGATGAAGAGGTTTTGGCCAAGTGACGCCCATGAAAGAAACCAACTATAGACATTAGGGTTGACATCACAGATCAAGAAAAAAACACTATTTTGTACATAGAACTCGGTTGGACTATTATAAATCAGCAATAAGAATTGGAGGTTAGAGAAAAAACATACTTATAGTTTTCTGATTTTTTTATTCGTTCTCATTTAAATAAGATTTTTTTGAATTCAAGCACGTCATCTAATAATTGGGCTGGGGGATTTATATTTGATTGAAACCTTGCCCAGCCCAAGAACCACACAATTGTCATCACGTGGGCACAACAGCCTACTGTCCTCCGACCAGATATACAATTGCAACAATATTGCCGTATTGCTCCTATTCCAGTTTCGTCATTTTTTAATAATAATCGCAAGCAAAGTCGTCGGAAAATCAAATAGAAAAACGCAGGAGAAAAAAACCACGAGTCGCTAGCGAACAACAAACCAAATAGCAATGTGAAATGTCAATACCAATCAGTTGTCAAAAACGAAATGTCAATTACTATTGTAGGGATGTCGAAATGAGATCGATTTATCGAAGAATCGATTATCGATTATTTAATTAAATAAAACTGGAAACAAGGCATCGGTTCATTATATCGTATTTAAAAGCCCAAAAACGGAAAATCATTTTTTTAATGAAAATAACAAAAGCGAAAGAAAAAAAAATATTTTCCGACAGTCGATTTTTGGTAACCGTTTTTAGTTTATCGATTTTTTTAGGAAAAGGTGCATCTCTACTTCGACAGGATTTACTAACGACCGGAAGTGTCAGATGACGCAATAAACGATTGAGTTTCTTAATTTATTCTGCTTTTAATTCCGGAGGTTTCATTACAAATAAGTAATAGCAATATTTTAGTTACTAAATGGATTATTTTTCTGTACTTTCCACATTGGTGGGCAAAACATGGCCAAGATTGGGCGTTTCCCTTTTATCCTTGATGATAATTTTCTTATAGAATTTAATATACTTGTGTTTTGGAGCTCCATTAAGTTCTTGCCAAATTACCCGATTGACTCCTAAGTGCACATTATACTCGACCAATTCACTGTTTTCATTTTTCTAGTAATTGAGATTTTTAAATAATTTGTGTCATATATTTTTGAACTTAATTTAGTCCGCACTTTATATTCAAAACGCGTTTTATTTTATTCTCTTTAATGTCTATAACATACGATAAAATATGAATAACATAACAAACATAACACTCAACGCTTCCCGCAAATAAGTGCAGTTGTTTTGTGGTTGAACCGTGGTCAGTCACAGTTAAACCACTGTTAACGATGGCCGTATTGCAATGATTTTGAACCGTTGCGTTTTGATACAAAAGGTCATTGGAAATAGGGCGTTTAATTCAACGTTAACGTTCAAATGGTTAGTTACGACTACGAGAGGCGTTAAAACGAGTTATTACATGTTGTTAAGTAACGAGGCTTTTGATATAATGGTGTAAACGTGGTTTTTGTAAACGAAGCAATGGTAATTTACAAAATGATTAACTGATAAAGCTTTTTTTTATTTTTATAAAATCGTTTATAACTAAATTTATTATTATAAAAACGTGTATTATAAAAACGCATCCTTCCCCCTAGTGTGGGGTCACAAGGATTTCTACATGATGTCTGACATCCAATCTTACCATGGGGTATCGTATTACCCAGTTGCTGGGTTGTGGAAGTCAGATAGGCAGTCGCTTCAGGTAAAATACTGGTACTCAGCTGCATCCGGTTAGACTGGAAGCCGACCTAAAGATAGTTTGGAAAAAAGGCTAAGTAGATGATGAAGATATAGAGGGCTAGACTACTGCCTTCAGCCGGGCACAAATTGTAACTCCATGGCTGCTACTGAAAAGTTCATTAGGGAATAACCCAATAACACTTTGCCCGACTCGTAAATCGATAACCCATGGCCTCAAGCTGAACAGTCGCTGACGACCATTTGACCAACGATACCGTTGATGACATTATAGGCAAATGACGTTTTCTATGTACAAGACGTATGTCACATAATCAACAGACATCTTACGATATTCCTGACCCACTCTACTGATTTTAAACTATAATTGTACAAAGGTTTTTTAGTGCATGGCAAGAAACAACAACATACATTTATTTTCAGGCAACTTTGACCCATACATATATACCCTACAGACTAACATACTGTAAATTATTAAACGCAATTTGTGTATTACCATTACCTAATGAGAGAACCACCTCTTTTATTGAAGTCGTTTAAAAAAGGATTAAATAAACCTGACACTGACTTGAAATAGCGAAAAACGTAAGATTTGAAAATTTCGCAGGCTTTCCTGGCGCTCCCCTCTTATCATATCAAAGCGAATCATATAGGTATTCTTAAAAATGTCCCATCAAGTAGCAGTCATAAATCGTCGTATGCCGAGAGCACCATCTAAGTTTACCCAACTTAGTCCTCGAGGGCATTGTATAACTTAATGGAAGTAACTTGGAAGATAAAGGTATATATGGTCGGGAGGGGTGTTAATAGGATGCAGGATATTGAAGATAAACTGAACCTAGTAGATTCTGATAATATTGTCTGAACATAGTGAAATATGTAATAATAGCAACTCTATCTAATAGAAGAAAAGTAGTAGAAACCGGGGCTGTAGTCAAATACTGATATTAAATTGCATGCGTTTAGATTGGAAGCCGACCTTAAAACAGTTGGGACAAGACTGGTTCCCTATCCATTTGCATAAAAATTTAAGACCTAATATAACTTAGCATAATTTTGATTGGCATAATTATATTTTGGCATAATATAATTACGCATAACAGCTTAAGCATAATTTTTTTAAGCATAATTTCTCTAACCATAATAATGATTAAGCATAATATTCTCAAGCATAAATTTATTAACCATAAAGTTCTAAAGCATAACTTTTTTATAAGCAAGCATACAGCATACAAGCAAGCATGCAGCATGCAAGCAAGCATGCAGCATTCAAGCAAGCATGCAACATGCAGCAGGCAGTGTTTCTGTCACGGCTCCGGCGCTGCGGGCCTCTGGCGGCTCCACGCGTGCTAATCGTCGCAGAGAACATAAAATTTATGCCTAAAAAAATTATGCCGAAGTATTATTATGCCAAAACCAATTTTGCCAAAATCGTTATGCCGAAGTATATTAGGACAAAGAACATTATGCGAAAAGAAGGGATCCCGACAAGACAAGACAGATAATGATAATGATGAATAGTAGGTGCTTAAAATATAACACACGAAAGAAACATAAAAGAACCATGTTTTAAATCAAAATAATCAAATCAAGTAAAAATCATTTATTTCAAGTAGCCCAGTTACAGGCACTTTTGAATCGTCGAACAACAATAAAAATGAAACTACAGTCCCAGGCACAAGATACAATAACTGTGAAAGTACTGTAGTTGCCCATTCCAAAGCGTAGATCTCTATGGAGAAGAAGGGGCAACTCCATGGATACTCTTTTAAGGCGACAATAAGTGCCCGCGACCTTGAGCGAGTAAAAGTGCATGCGTAACGCTTCAACGCGCACCAAGATTATTCGAAAAAACAACCCACCTTGATTTATCAAACACGATACAAATAAAAGTCATATACTAAAATATGGGTTGTTAAATTGTCTTTCAGATGGTAAAAGTTTCATGAAAATACGTCCGATAGTTTTTGCGTTATTATCGTTTTTTTGTCCGCGTTAGACATGAATTTACAAATTAATTACACTATGTTATAAAAATATAATTTCACATTTTCACATATCAATTTATAAAGAAAATTGTCTAGTATAACATATATTTTTTTCAAAGAAATTAGACCAGAAGTTTAGACATGATGTTCAATTTAAAATCATTAAAAGTCGTATATCTGCGCCTTAAATCAAAATCTTGTTACAAAAACCTTGGTTAAATCATTCATGTTGAGATGGTACACTATGTGAGAACGATGTAGCACGACGTGCAAGTTAAGTGTCCATAGTAAAAAAGAAAGACAATTAAAAGATAAAATAAATAACCTATTACCTCATTCGGTTTCTTTTAAAACTTAAAAAGATAAACAATAACCCTATATTCATACCATTTCTTTTTAGGGCAGTTGAGTATAAAAAAAACGTTGTAGACCTAAGCCGGTAGAATGTGAATGATTGACGCTAATATCGAAAATAATCCATCAAATGTATTAATGAACAGTGATACCAATCATCACTATTACGACACACAGATCTTAATATTTTCAATAACCCAGGACTAAAAAAAAAGTTTCCATGCATAGATAAACGTTGCCTAATTTTAAAACCAAGACAAGACCTACCCCCAATATTCACAGGTAACAAATCCTCCTCGTCAAATACGTGCTTACACGTAATCAATGGAACAAAGTGCACTTTACAGAATACGTGCCACCTGTGGAGAACGAGGGATATCGCACGTGTACACAAACGCCGCCTTTTATTCCCCCGTGTGTGTGCTAAGCTTTATTTAAACTTTTTCGTTTTATTCGACAGTGCGTTCGCACCTTTTGTTTTTCGTACAGTGTTTGTTGTGGAGTGATGCGGGTGCTATCGTGTGGGTTATTGTTTAAGTAGCTGCCTGCCTATTCTATGCCGTTTAAGTTTGCATGGAACGGGAGTTTTCACTTAAAACGATATTTTTTATTGCATGGAGAAAACGGTGTTTTCTGATCGTATTCAATAGTATCGAGAAACGAGTTGTTATTACCTTACTTACCTTGTTACTGGGTACTTTTATTAGGTAATAAGAGACGAGGGCAGAAATATGATAATTGTTCGGTGGTTGGTTGGTGCTCACTTCCAAAGGTTTACCAGTTTATCATCAACATCCACAGCCTAAATACATCCACTGGTAACCTATTATACCTATCTTATATTTGTTTTTATGCCATTCTCTACGTCCCCGTGCCAGCCAGTGTTTTTTCAGTTTGTGTAAAGATTATATTTTCTACGTACTCACTTCTCTCCATATGCAACTAAAATACAGTTCATTAATAAACTAAGAGATGGCGCTACATTCATAATAATGCTTCACGCATTTGACCCACATACATAGGTATTTTCCAACACGCTTCGCAAGACGTTTGCGTACATCTTCTCTTCATCTTTTGTTAATACACGAATAATAACCGTAACGACAGGTATAATGATCGTCGTCAGTTTTAAGTTCAGTTCAGAAAGAAGTCATCATTTAATTAATTTAGGGTCGGCGCAGCATGTCTTCTTCTTCCATACCTACTTCTCTATTACTCGTCATCTCACTAGACATCGCCTCTCTTGCCATATCATCCTTCACACAGTCTATCCATAATTTTTTGGTTTTCCTCTACTCTTATAGGTACCACACATTAAGTTAAGAAAGAAGTTAAAAGTTTAAATAAAAGTGGTTTTAAGAAATCACAGACATCATTATTCTAACACACAGTTGACTTTTATCTGCACTGCTTTATATTTTTTTCACATTATTATTTCCTTCATTTATTTTTATACATATTAATTACATTTTTAAATATTTTTACAAAATTATATACAAAAACATTTAAAAATATAAAAATAGTAGCCCACCGGTATCGGGAACAGGGTCCAAGCCACCGGCGGTCAGGGCTCCAGAGAAAGGAACCTCCTAACGATACGAGCCGTGTCCAGGAGTACCGCTTTCTGAATCAAGCCCTTGATCCAGCTGCCTAGCGAGAGCCTCATCAGATATTGGTCGAGGCTCTTGGCAATTAGGCCATTGGCTGATACGACTATCGGCACAATGATCGCTGAATCAACATCCCACATGTCGACAACCTCGCGAGCCAAGTCAAGATATTTGATTTGCTTATCTTTCTCGGCTTTCACGAGGTTCTCGTCATGTGGAACCGTTAAGTCAACAATCATTGCGCGCCGCTCTGATCGATCCACCACCACTATATCAGGCTTATTGGCTACAATAGTCCTGTCACATTATCATTATTACCTCTTTTATTTTGAAATAACTTTAGAAGTGAAACATCTTAGTTCGATAGATCCGATTTTACGACTAACGTTACAAGACATTCATAATATAGATTTCTCTGAATCTTACAGTACCTCGAAAACAGTAATAAAATTCGATATATTTTCGAATCGTACAAAATGAGCAATCATAAATTTTATGAAGTATTTGGCGAATTACGAGCAATCAAAGTACGAAATTTTATTTTTAAATTTTTTTACACGCACCTTAAATAAAATTATTTATTTCCATTGACTTCAATTTGGTTTTATCGTCTACCTGTGTATTAAAGCAATTTTATTTCCATAAGCCATCGTAAGCGTATTAGACTTTATTTTCCAATAATTTGAAAAATTTTAATATAATTTTCCTATTGGCGTAAAATAACAAGTTTGTTTATGTCACGTTATTTCCGTAAACCAAAACAACACTGAATATACTCATTGTAATCCTCAAAGGTGTTTGATGTCACGTCCTGCCCCCCTAGCATGACCCTTCTATCTCTATTCTACCAAGAAACGACAAGAAATCTTTTCTATACAACTTGTCATTTCTTCTGACCGAGTATGGCGCGCACCGTCGACTCGCGTTTCTACGAAGACATAGACAGAAATTCTTTCCATAGCAACGGGGACGTTGCTATGGAAAGTTAAAAGGTAACGTTTAGTTAACAAAAAAAAGTTGCCAATTGCACGAGTTTTTCATTTTTCGTGGGCGGGATGGTGTTGCTGCATCCTGGATCCAGGCCTGGATCTTTTTCGCGTAATTAATCCTAAATATTTTATATAACATTTCAACCTTTTGAACATAACTCAACGCAACCACGAAACCTATTTAGTTTTTAATTAGACTAGTTTGACATTTGTTAGAAATAATTCTACCCCAAATGTCAAAAGAAGAGAAAATATGGTCGTCATGCTCGACGTTGTAGACTTGTGTCGACTGAAGAAAAGAAACATTTCTTTTCTACATTCTTAATATCGCCATGCTTGGGACGATAGAAATATCTGTCAAATTGTCGATTCTTCCGTAGACATAGCCCGTTTGATTCTCGAGCGAATTGATAGTACCATCTTCTTGGCATTCATGCAATCAGTTTGATGTTGAATGAATCGTTTTACGATGTATTTAATCTGCTTGCCTAATAATTTTCTTGAATACTTATCATTAAAATTATTTATGTTTGGCACGCCAAACATAAATACTCGTAATTTTAGAACGTAGAACCCCATATCTCTATGAAATAGAAAACAATTTTTGAACATCGCCATTCTTTTGTTAACCACCTTCTACTGGAACGAAATTCCTCAGCTACTCTTCATATCATCATAGCAAGCTACTTCATAAATTACCTTTGCATTACACTAAATAATGCATCAGATGAACGTGCGGCTGATAAATGTTGCAGAGTAGCGGATTGCGAGTGTAGGGAGCGAGCTAATCAAATATTTTTATGATCGACGCCATTTTTACGGCCGTAGAGGTGAGTTGTGGTGTGGAGGGTAAGAATATAGCGGATTTATAAAGCGGGATGGATAAATTATTTTGAAATCTGAGATTGAAGCAGAATGTTTTTTTTTAAGGTCTGCCTATCGCTTGCTACTTCTTACTATGTGTGGCCTTTTCCGGCCAATCGCCCAGATTAAAAAGGTAAGGGGGAAACTTTCCGCGGGCCTGTGGACGGTGAGTAATGGGTTAGCTCACTGTCCTTCTGTCTTATGACGACAGGCCCTGTTGACGGCGCGTTCGTGTTCCACACGCGCCACAAGGAGATGTTAGCAAATCGAAAGTGGTCCGACAGTGCCGATACCTGCCAGGACTGCGGAACTGTTCGAACGAGATACCCTGGAACACAAAGGGCTAAGAAAGAACATGGACAGGTTTTAGTCAGTGCAAGTCTGACACTCCCTTCCGCTCCGCCCAGAGTGGAAGGGGTCATTTGATGATATGCCATCCGCAAAAAAAAAGGGGAAACCTTTTCCTAGCAGTGGAAAATACAGGTTCAAAAGATTTTACGAAACTGCTTATTTTATGGTTATAATAGCGGTCTTATCGCTAATAGCGATATCTTTCAGCTAACCTTAGAATCTCAGTTTTAGTTAAAGTGTGGAAATTAAAACAGAGAAAGAATGAATAGCCATCTTCTGGGTAAGCTAGGTAAGTCATTGATCACATTCATCGCTTTGTACCAGGTGAAATCGAGATTCGTACCAATGGGGATGGTAACTGTGAAACTAATGGTTCTAGTATAGCTGGTTCGAAGAATCGTCATTAGTTCAAAATCTGGTAATGTCATTCTATATTTCAAAGTAGCTTGACCTCTTTCGCCAGCTATAGACGCGCCATCTACAATGAGCTTAAGGCCTCTGCCTCGAATCTTGCGGGCAGCGGGGTGGCGGCGCGGGAACGGCAGGATCTAATGCGTAAAATCATATGGACCGGTCCTCGAAAACAGCGGCGCGGCAGCGGCGCGGGGGCGGCAACGAGCGGTGCACTCTAGTCAAGCGGTGACCGCCCGCGCGTCTATATTGCAGTGTTGTGCAAGTATAATTTTTCTGCTGGAGATATGTACCTCTATATCTTATTGGATTAATTCCAGACTCTAAATCGCCCTTGAAAGCTTCAAGAATATAGTCAAAAGTTTCTACACTCATTCTGGTGTAGTCGTAGAATTTGTCAGAACATTGTCTCTGTTCTTCATAATTTCGATAAAACTCGCCTTTTCTTTTCCTTGCCCTATAGTAGGGATTCACTTCTTCTTTTACCCACATTAAATCGAACGATAGGAATTAATTTGAATCAAAAAAATGTCGCCAGTGTTCAGACATTTCGTTCGCGAATAAAAACAAATATTTCGACGATACAACCACGAACACAACACTACGCCGCTATAGTGTCGCGCGATCTGCCCGCTGGTTTCGAGAACGGGTCTGCGTTGCCCGCGCCGCTCCCGCGCCGCTGCCGCCGCCGCCCCGCTGCCCGCAAGATTCGAGGCAGAGGCCTTAAACGGTCTTCCCCATTGACAAAGGCGAACGACTGGCCAATTTACGCAATTTCTTGTGCCTTACACCAAACTTATATACACAAGCGTTCTTCACAACGATTGCTCATTTGTGTACATAATTTGTTTAAGGAAATAAATGTAAATAATTCAAGCGCCGCTAGGAGACGGGTTCTTGTCGAGATTTTAATTTTGACAAGTACCCTTTGATGTTAGGTACTTGTTGTTATGTTTTTTATCTTTCAAAATGTAGATTATTATAACGGAAGTGTGTGTCATTAATCCAAGGTGTTTAAGCATAAATAAAACAGTAGGAAGAGCTCATTAACCTACTATGTTTATAGTACCTACTGCTGGTCTAAAAACATAAATAACGGTGAATTATCACGAGTAACGAGTATCTTAGCACGCTGGACGCATCTCGTGGGTTTTTCCATGGAAACCAACCATTATAGATATTTATTTAATTTGCCATAGTATTTACTACTATTATACAATCGTTCTAACCCAGATTCTAGTGTACAGTCACGGACTTTAATTGATCAGCCACTTGCCACTGTTTGTATTTTAGCCGTGTAATGCAAATCGGGTTTAGTCGGCTATATTCGTACATAGTACAGAGTGACTAAACAAAGTCAACCAATTGCAGATCTAGCAACCGTTACCTAGCGACAATTTGTTTTAGTGTAACCATAGTAACGCTTAGCGTACGGAGAAATTATGATTGGTAATTTTGACAATGGAAAAACTCGCACCCACGATTTTATCCGAACGCGTGGCGTCCAAGATGATGTTCATGACAATTATTCGATTCACCAAAATTCAAAATAATCGTCTCTGTCATCGACATTTCAACTGTCTAAAAACCAATCCAATGTTTTCAAAAATAAAGAGTATTTAATGAGCTCTAGTTCAAAGGAGGTCAGTAAAAAATAGATTGGATAAACGTATGTAACATTTTATGGATTTTTCATTGACAACTTCTAAGTCTTTCTTCAACCTCTATTGATAAAACTATTTCCGATTATTACTAATATGACATCTTGTTTACACGAGCATGATTTTGAGTTCGGGTTTAATCGTGTTATTTCGTGAATGGTAGAACTGCAAAATTGGAAAGTTTAAAAGTGGCTTATCTATTAAAGTCCGTGACTGTACCTATGGCAATCTAAATCCGGAATCTGCGTCTATCAGTTCCTGTAACGATCCGGCAATATGACAAGTTGGAGATGGTTAACGTTTTCACAGGCAGACTCTATAAACTAGAAACACATCATCTGTCCAGCCTATTTTTAGTATGTTGGGGTCGGCTTCCAGTCTAATCGGATGCAGCTGAATACCCGTTTTTTTAATGGAGCGACTATCTATCAGACCTCCACAACCCAGTTAGTACTGGGGAATATAATAACCCTCTTTGTAACACTGATTTATCAGACCTTCGGGACTGACAACGAAGTCTACAAATGACATGTCAGGACGTCTTTGTTTATAACCTTCTTAAGCTATCCAAATAAATAATTTGGTATTTGGACTTATGGCTTTTGGCATTTGGATTAATTGAAATGCTTTATCATTTTTTGAATTTCAAGAATCTTCACACTTCTCATGCTCAAATTATTGACTCAATATTTTTGACTATAGAATGCCAACATGCAGCTTTTTTTCTACGTTGAAGTGGTTCGATTGAGTTTTTAGCAGCTAAAAGCGTTAGAGATACTTTTTTAAAACCTTTCAAATAACTACTTACTTATACTTTAAATAATTTTGAACTTTAAAAACTTTTTTCTGCGAAAGGCCTGAGCGATTACCTACTGCGCTGCATGTCGCGGATTTGAATCCTGCAAATCGAAATACTTGTATGGCCTACAGGTAGTTGTTGCGGGTCTAGCCATTTCTGTATGTGAGTTTAAATGTTTGTAATTACACTCATGATATAGGAGAAATTCCTAGTAGGTCAAAGCCAAAAAAACAGTCTTTTAAAAAACAATATCATCACCTACATTGCTTGTTTCTGTGTATTGGGAGCAAATTTCAGTGAAACACCTGAATACCAATTTTTACATGAAGTTACAGTACTGCTTAACTGATCTCCAAAAACTGGGTAATACCGTAACTCTTGGTAAGACTGTTTGTCAGACTTTCAGGCTTCTGACTACTTGTAACGACTATCAAAGATCTAGAAATAACAGCCAATACCTAAGGGCTTGACGTGCTTTCCGAGTCATGGAACTTGTTATGGCAATCAATGGTCACCCATCAACTGACCGACCTTGACAGGCACTGCTAAACCTCGAGAATACCCGTACGACTGATATTATTTAGCCAAAAGCCTCCACAAATATAACATACATCACCCAACAAGACCACCAACATCTACTTAAAACTTCAGCCACCCAGACTGTGTCTAATACACCCAAGGATTTATACCCACCCAAAATAAAATTTCCTTTTTAATAATTACTTAGATTGCACATACAAATCTACTGTGAACAGTTCATTCGTTAAGAATTACTTTTTGTACGGACGGTGACCCTGATCGTTCGGAGCATTGACGTGTTCCTTTGTCAACGATGATGTAGTAAGATCACTGACCCACAAACTTGCACATAAAAACGTTGTATTGCGCATTTTGTAGTCTGTGAGTGTTTTCAAGAGCACGTCTGGGAGAGAAGTCGTATATTCTTTGCAAGTACAATTAAGAAACGGTATTTTGTTTTAAGATCCTTCTCTCCTGGTGCCAATGTTACAAGAGCCAGTGTTCTCTCCGGTACTGTCTCTTGTAACACAGCTATATTTCATTTTCAGCACAGGAGTCAGGGACTTTACACAATTTTGTAACCACTTTCTTGTGTAATAAAGATTATTGATATTGATATTAATTATAACTCTGTTCAGAATACATAAAATCGGTGAGATCAGATTGACTACAAGTATTAAGTTGGTACCTATATTATCTGTTACAGTTTGGTGTCCTGACTCCACAGTTGTTCCAGCGAGCCAACCGTTTCTAAGAGTATGGTCTCCGTTTGTGTGCCTCGGAGAGCACGTTCAGCCGTTGGTCCCGGCTGTCATTTGTAGATCCTTAACAGTCGTTACGAGTAGTCAGAAGCCAAAAGTCTCACATTCAGTCTTACCAAGGGGTATCGTATTACCCAGTTACTGGGTTTTGGAGGTCAGATAGGCAGTCACTTCATGTTAAATACTGGTACTCAGCTGCATCCGGTTAGACTGGAAGCCGACCCCAAGATAGTTTGGGAAAAGGCTAGGCAGACGACGACGGTTTCCATTTGTGTGTCTATCGGTCACATGTTTCCATTTCAGCTGCAAGGTGAAGCATATTATATACGTGACTATTGCTAAGTCCACTAAAAGAAGCAACATAAACAAACACGGCAAAATCCATTTTAAAATTCGCCAAATATTTTCAAGCTTGAATTTTTAAAATTATAACAAAAAACGTGAAATCAAAATTAATTGTAATGACTTTTGGGGTTTTCGAAACAGCCACGGTTATTTTATTTTTATGAACTTGAAACGATATTTTATTTCTTTTAGTTCTTGAAATTGTGACAGCCTTGAACTGAGCCACTAGTTTGGCGCCTTCAGTAGCGTCAATTAGTTCCTGTAATAAACAAACAGCAGACAACGCAGGACACAATATTAAGAGTAATTGCAGAGTCATTAGTGAATCTCCACCTGAGCAGGTTTTCCTTGCTGCGACCTACTTGGGTCCGGAGTCTATCTTCTATTTTTCTTTTAGCTTATTCACTTGAACTACGGAACCACTAAGATGATATCGACACCATCACTCATTGATACATAGCATTATGTAGGAAGTGGGACATAAACCATGGAGCACGTTATAAATCAGGACATGTTTGCATGCGTTGCCCATAAAATATGAGATTACGGAGGATAATCCTGGCAGCAGATTTTTATGGGATATTTAGGGCGTGTTTTCTAATTTGTATTTATGATTATGTTTCCTGAAGGTTTATAATCCTTAGTAGGGGAGATGGTATGTGAAGGCTTGTGTACCGAACTCTTTGCACAGTAAATACTTTTTAAGCCCTTACGTTTATGCCTGCCTGATCCAGAAATTTTAAAGCTTTATTTGAGTAAAGTTCAAAGTTGGAGAAGTTACGCTTTACTGGAAGGTTGGTTAACTGACCACTTTCAATTAGACAATATTAATTAATAAAAAAACGCAGCATGTTAATTTAATTTTTAAATTAATTTTCATCGACGAACAAACCAATCACTCCGACCTCACATAGAAATTTTTCATAGGCATTTTTTTTGTCTTATCTTCCAAACATTTTGACCGTGTTGGTAATAGGGATGGTGACTCAATTTTTTTTATTTGTCCATCGGATAGATTATTAAAAAGTATTTGACACGTATTTTTTCTTTTTCCACGTAATCGTAAAATTACGGAGATATTTTGAGTTGAAATGGCGCATGACGTCACGGCTCAGTACATTTTATACCTAGTTGTGACGTAGTGAGCCCCCACTCTCCAACTTTAATGCGTTTTAACTAAGTATTTTTTTGAACACTTGATAAAACAAAAAATACGTATCATATATTTTTGTATTACCTGATTGACGGACAAAATAAAATTTCGTTTTCTTTACCCAGTCATCATCCCTATTGTACTTACCTCCACCTGGTAATTTAAGCTTTCATTCCTTATCAGCTTAAATTGTAGCAGCGCTATTTCTATTTCTATAAGGTACCGTTTGCCATAAAGGGCGATATCACAGTAACGAAAAACCAACGACACTGGCTTTTCGACACACACTTGACCGCTTTTTCTCTAAACATCAATAGACGGTCGAGGTCCAAGATTTTGACCAACTTTTTCTGTCCTCCATTTGAGAGAAAGTAACTAGTTTCAACAATCAATGACTAATGATAAAACAGATGGACAAGACGCACCTTTCTCTATTCACAATTAAGAACCAATTCTTCTATTTACTCGAAACTAACACTTCTGTGTGAAAAATCAAAAATTACTAGTTTATACCCATTTTCAAGGGTAATAACTCCAAAGAACGGTACATTCTAGTCATGTAGTTTGAACAAAAACTTTACCTACATATATTAAATTATAACAGTAAATCAACACTACGCACTTTCATTTTTGGTTTACGTTTTATTGCTTAGGAAAAATCAAATCATTTACAAGCCCGCGGATTTGCTCGTGAACTTTGTCATGTTATCTACGTTAGCCTATGTGTGGGTGTACTCCAGGTCAAATTCTAATAATTCTGAAGGGTCTTGCTGTTTCTGTATGTGAGTTTAAATGTTTTTAAACGCACCCACGATACAAGTAAAAAAAATGTGTGCAAAACTTAAAGCCAGAAAGAGTTACAAACATACCCACAAATTGTAAGAGGATTATCCTGTTGATTTCATAGTAGTAAATTAACGTATAATTAGACTTTACAATATTAAATTAAACTGACAGAGGTATAACCGACGACTAACAGCGGTCTATATAAGTACGTCTACCATGAGTTGTCATAGTTAGATCGCTTGACTTAACTGCAATAGTTCCGTCAATACGCAAATACTATAGTTAGCTTTTTCAATGGTACGATGAGCTGTGATTAGCTAATTCTATGCAAATGAAGCCCAAACTTGCAGTCGCTGTAGTATAGTTTACTACACGGTGACGTAGGATAGATAACTATAGTGACTCATACTGCGCGTTTTAGTACCCAACTATCCGCTAGAGGCGCTGTAAAAGTTTACATACATTTTTTTAACTACAGACGCTAGCGAGTATAGATTGTTAAAACTCATGGTAGACGTAAAGATCTATATTTTCATACACGAAATATTTTAAGAGTAACTTCTGTAAATCGTAAAGTCGCCATTACAACGAAAAAAGGAAATTTTTATATAAAGGTTTTTGTTCTAACGATAGATATTATTATAATTCTAAAATTTCTTGAGACATTTTTTATAAAACCTTAATTCAATGACAATAGATAAATACGACGTAGCAAACTAGCGTAAGGGATGTTGCAAAATAAGGGGCCAGTATTTATGGGTCTAGTAATTTTATAATTTTTACTTTTTCTAAAATATACTTATATAAAAAAAAATCGCTTGAAATGGCTTCGATAAAGCCGTTAGATGGTTCTCTGAAAATATTTCGTGGATGAATACTTAGACCTTATATTTAGCAATAAACCTGCAACAGAATAAAAACCCTGCAAGCTATATCCACAGTCACCCGTATTTATAGTCACATCCACTCTATGACAAACTCCATTATCAGGCAACGCCGTATGGCCACGGGAAATATTTCCCTTTCACCCCTTTGGACGCCGGCCGGCCGTTTTTAGCAACCCCTTTGTCATTGTCAATTGTATTGATTTTCACAAGCCGCTCTTGAGCGATTTAAAAAAAAAAAAAACGTAAATTGAATTGTGTTGTGTATGCCTGTGAAAGCTGTAGGTATCAAAATATGTGTGTGCTGTGAGGATAGTTTTTGGCGGTATGTTGCTGTACAGAAGTTTTTAGGCTGATGTCTGCTACAGCTTGGAGTAGTCCGTATAGTGAACATTAAATTAAAAATAAAATAGCATTGAATGGTTATAGTTTTGTAAGTAAGTTTTGCTCGTGGCTAAATAATAACAGCTGCACGGGGCTATCTTTAAGGTTAAGCCGTGCTTGCCGAGGTTAGTCCGTGGATGGGTGAGTCCCTTACGTTACATACCAAGTTTCCTCCCTGCCTCGGAAAGCACGTTAAGCCGTTGGTCCCGGCTGTCTTTTGAAGAACTTTGACAGTCGTTACGTGTAGTCAGAAGCCAAAAGTCTGACATACAGTCTTACTAAGAGGTATCGTATTACCCAGTTACTGGGTTATGGAGGTCAGATAGGCAGTCGCTTTATGTAAAATACTGGTACTCAGCTGCATCTGGTTAGACTGGAAGCCGACCCCAAATTAGTTTGGGAAAAGGCTAGGCAGAATATGATGATGATGAGTTATAGTTTTGTAAACAATGCGGATTTTTTATTTTTTTGAACAAAATTCTCCCTCAAATGCATCGTTGGTCCAGTACTCGCAAGCGCAACTGCTGAGCATAAGGTCCTCGATTCGATTCCCTTGTCAAGCAAAGTGTTATTAAGTTTTTCTCTCATCAGAAATTTCTCAGAAGCAGACACGAAGTCTGAATTTATTCATGGTTGATTGGAATAGGTTCACCCGCTTTTCGTTACATGGGACTCGAAAATAACTGGTGAAATAAGGGTAGGTTAACTTTTAGGTCCTCCTCTGCCTAACCCTTCGGGACCTACAGGTGTGATGTTAAAAAGTAGAAATATAAAAATAGTCTGAAATCTAAAAAAAAAATTTTAGCGTGGAACACATTGCAATTCTGGTAGAATCTCATTTGTTTACGAAGGAACTTTGTCCAGCATTTTGCCACAGTCAACGAAAGGGAAACAGTAAAACCCTATAAAAGATTCTTATCAAAAATACCACTGCGATTCACTAGGATTGCTTATGAAAATAAAATTCAAGACATTATTTGATTCTGTATTTTCAAAATAAACTCTTTGTTAAATATGACTTAACGCTTTATTTAAATAAATGAAAATCTCTTACAGGCTATAAAATTAAATGAATAAATAGTCAATCTTACTGCTACAATACCTACTTGAGCTTTGTATTGAAAAAAAAAACCGTAAGTCAATTACGAATACTAAAAACTAAACCTTAAAATAAATCTGCACACCAATAATTATTATAATGCGGATAAAATAAATTGTATACCATTGTAAATAGTCATTCCAAGCAAATATTTTTGTACTATGAAGTTCCACAAAATATTATACATAACATTTCAGTATCTTGTGAACCCCTTTGTCATAAGGGGACTTTTTATCGTACACATGGCAACACAGCAAGCTATATATTTCCAGTATATCATCACCTAGCTTTATATAGATTTCCAATACAATAAGATATCCGATAAAGTGGTTTTGTATAGCTTGGTTGGTCGCTGTGCTCACCTACCTAAAATCTTATTCTTGTTTGTCATTAAAAACATATTATATTCTTTGAATAATAAATATATTCATTCACTTTCATTACTACACCCGTGCTTTAAATCTGAGCCAAATATCGCGGTCTACCACTCTTCCAAAGTTATGGTCCACCATGGTCAACTTTGATGGCGTCTTGGCACATGGTTCGATTTCATATTTCTTCAATAACGCTTTACTTACGTTCCTTATTATTTTCAAAGCCAGCTGTTCTCCTGAAACAAGAAAGTTGAGAGTGAATAAAATATTGGTAGTGTAAATATTCTGTCTAGACCTAGTCTAGGTTGCATTTGTATCCGATTGATGATAATAGGCTGACTTTTTATAACATTGGCTTTAAATTTGTTCTTACAAAATGTTATTAATGATACACTTTGCCGAAACCCTTCGAGGAAACAGACGACATGGACGCGTACCACGAGGGCTGGTTCCAGGTGGCGCGGTATAGAGACTCTAGCAAATACTTGTGGGGGGTTTTTGCCCAGTAGTGGGACAGTACAGGCTAGATAAAAAAGGTAGGTGTGTGTATTTTCAACATTTATATATCAGAAAAAAAACGATAATGTGTTTCCAAAAATAGAAATATAACACAGAGGAAATTAGCATAAATATTTATAACTATCGAAAGCAAAATAAATTATTTCTACGAAAGCGAAAGCAAAACAAGTTTTTAACCCAGAGTCTTATGTTTATTTATAAAACAAAATTGGTGGTGCTATAATGTAAATGTCTCAAGTAGGTGACGCAGGTTTCACAGATCGATTAAAAAACTCTTCGACTTAACCGTTTCATTAGGTGCTGTAATATTTATTTTAAAAATAATAAATGCACAATTTATTTATCCCACACTCTTTTGGTCTTTTTAACATATACTGTAGACAACAATATGAAATTAACGTTAAACAGCAACCATATAAAAAATAACTTAAATAATAAATAATTTTGAAAACTAACAAGACAAAGCATACTTTGGATTCATGACTAAATATTCATGTATTTGCTTTTTTTTTGTCAGTTAACCTTCAACTCATACAGGAGAAGATGTAATTTTTTCAGTTTTAAGATTCCATTTACCAAGATCTAATATAATATGAATATATCATATAAGCAGAGAACAGCGGTGGCCCAGTGGTGGCAGCCCCGACCTACGATCAGGTGGCGTACCATGACGTCTTAAAACATTATTGTTCCATTCTCATTCCAGAGTGAAAAAGAGACGGAGCTATACAGGTCGTCTAGCTCCATCTCTTTCCCACTCTGGAATAGGAATGGAACAATAATGTTTTAAGCGTCATAGTAACCCCCCAGTAAGCCGTGGGTTCGAACCCAGGCAGGCGCGTTGCTTTGTGTAATTTATTTAATCACCGCTGCCCTCAAAAACGGTGAAGGAAAACATCGTGAGTAAACCGGCATGTCCTAGAACAAAAAAATTCGAAGACATGTGACATCTACCAACCCGCACTGGGCGCGCGTGGTGGAATAAAGCCCACTCCTTCTCACAGAGAGGAGGCCTGCGTCCCAGCAGTGGGAACATTATAGGCTGATCATGATGATATCATATAAAGTCTTTCTATCAGAATTTACTGAGCATGAGATCTCATAGGCTGACCCCACATTTGGCGTGCGCGATCCTCGGGCGTGCGAGAAGCGCGACAGCCCCGCGCGCGTTGCGCACGCGCTGCGTGAGCGTCGGGTGTTGCCGCCGTGTGACGTGTGTGCAGCGTGCGCGCGGCGCGCTCGCGACGTTCGAGTCGCGTTCTTACCCCTTCGCCCGCTATCCGCCCGCTACTGTTTCGGTCAGTCGTATGGTGGACAGTGTTATTACATGTCTTATTTCTTTTTAGTAGCAAAGCTAACAGTAGTGTTTCCTCGTCTGAGTCCATTTTGTTAGTAATTGTAGAACAGTAACGCAACGACGTGTGCTAACACGGAACTGGCCAAATTGTGACTGACTTGTCTGAAGGGGGTTAAACGCCAAGGCGAGCGCCGCGCGCGCGCCGCGCGCACGCCTCACACACGTCACACGGCGGCAACACCCAACGCTTACGCAGCGCGCGCGCGGCGCTCGCGCTTCTCGCACGCCCGAGGATCGCGCACGCCAAATGTGGGGTCAGCCATAGGTTCGATTCCCGGCCAACGTGTTATTAGATTTTTCCATCAGGTTTTTTCTCAGTATCAGGAGGCCTACTCTCTTTCTCGGAAACGTAACTTCGGCAACGAACGAAAATTAAACGTAGTTACGTTTGTGACCCTACTCTATATAATTTGAGGACGCACACAAGTCGAATTCACAGACAATTAACGTGAACGAATGTATTGAACGTTTCGGAGAAAGAGAGTAGGCCTCCAAACACGGAGTCTGCATATTTGTGCCCGGTTGATAGCAATTGGCTCGCCCTCTTTTACATCGTACTTACAAACATAACTGGCGAAATGTGGGTGTACTATTACATACGCCTCTGCCTAAAGCTACGGGGATTATAGGCGTGATGTTATGTTATCATTTACTCAATCGCAGACAAAGTTTAGATTTGTAATCGGTTGATGATAATATGCTCGGATATATTCCTATCACATGGACTTGGAGAAATGTGGATGTCCTTAAGGTATAAAATCTATAATCCTTCAGGTATTCCAGGTCCATGCAGTCCTCCCCCAGCGACGCCCTAAGCCGAGGCTCGTACCCCACAGGGGGTGCCCTTAGCGTGTAGTCGGTTAGTTTGTAAGTTATTATGCCCTGGCTGGAGGCCTTACTCTCATGGCATCCACAGTATAGTCCGGTTAAGCAGATGACAACCTCATAGGTTAAATGCCATTCACAAAAAAAAAAGGTATTCCAGGCGCGTTGTATTGTTAAGTTGTTTTAGTTTCAATTTTCACTAGTACGGCTAGTTTTTTCCCAAATATTTTGAGATCGGCTTCCTGCTGCATTTGTTTAAACTGGCCTCCTATTCACAAACGCTCGGATTCGATTTCGATTCGATAAGTCGTATTTCTATCTTGTTTTGGCATTACGAAAGCGAGCGAGATAGACATACGACTTTCCGAATCGAAATCGAATCCGAGCGTTTGTATATAGGGGGCCAGTTTAAACAAATGCAGCAGAATTCAACACAGAAAACAACTAATATGATCAAGTCATGAAATTAGCCACAATTTGAAAAAAAAAAGGAAATTAATTTTGATGAAAGTACTAAAACCACACTTAAATTTTTACGAGCTCCTAGAAAACAGGGTCTATAGTAAACAAACTTTCTAAATCATTGACAACGTCAAAATGATGTTAAGAAGTAAACACTTGCAATTTCAATGCGCTATTTATCATAATAACTTCTGTGGCCTCGATGTCTGTGCAAGTGGAGAAAGCCTACTAACGTGAAAATGTATGCATAACTAGCTTTTACCTGTGGCTGCACTCGCTTTGAGGTCGAAAATTATCCATCATGAACCTACGTACATACATACGTGAAGGCCTTTTTTATTTTGTTGTTGTTCTCTTTTTATTTAATTTTGTTTTATTATTTTGTCCTTTGTTTACATACTCCATGCCAAAAGGATTCTACGTTCTAAGACAAATCTCGGTGTCAATCACGAGCAATGAAATGCAATATAAACACATACCAAATTTCAAAGGCGATTCTCCCGAAAAATAAAGGTTTCTACATTGAGATAATACCTATTTTTTTCTGTTAATCAACTATGAAAGAGAATAATGAAATGCGACAGAGCGGCCCGTAAAGCCAATCGAGTATATTGGGGCAATCGATTAAAAAGATTTAATTACAAGTAAACAGTATTAGTTAGTAACCAACCCGCACTGGGCCCGCATGGTGGATTAAAGCCCACTCCCTCTCATAGAGAGGAGGCCTGTTTCCCAGCAGTGGGAACATTATAGGCTGATGATGATGATGATGAAACAGTATTCTATTTCATATTGATATAAGACAAGTCTCTCAATTCTAAATTCTTTATTGCGTACCATAATGTTAATACATAGATGGAAGAGGAGGCCTGTGTCCCAGCAGTGGGAACATTATAGGCTGATGATGATGATGATAAGACAAGTATCATAGGAGGATGCGAGTATTGGAAGGGGAAAATCACTTTTTAATTTTGCTAAGAGCATGCATTTAATTATTCGTGGCTGTAATGTATACAAGGTGTTGTTTTGCATCCTCGTTAAATTCAAGGAGGTAACTATGCTAATGATTCTCGTCCCGAATCAATAATAAAATGGGTATGTAATTTTTTATTTTCTTATTTACGGAAATCGGTAAGTGTGAACCACCCGCGTTTTAAACGCGGCCCGTCTGGCTCTTGCCCTATTACCTCGCTTACAAACATACAAACAATCTCAAACGTTTAATTGATAATTTCTTATTCCCAAAACCACGTTAAGGGGGTTATTCTGAAATATTGACAAAATTTAACAACCAAAAAAATCAGCGTTTATGAATAATTAACTAGGTACCGTAGTTTTAATTTATTATTTATGTCGTTTATGACCACCTCCTGAAATTTGACGAGAATGCAAAACAACACCTTGTATATTTCGATGTTTTGTGCACGTTACCGGTGTCCTACCAATACGTCTTAAAGCAGTATTGTTTTCATCTTATTCTAGAGTGAGAAAGAGGTATCGGAGCTCCTCTGTAGCTTCGTCTCTTTCCCACACTGGAGTGACATTAAAATAATCCCCCATGTTACTTTAATCGTTAAAAGGTATCAGCTAAACACAAAGACAGACAAACACATTTACTGTTCCATTATAATAGTACCTACTAGTACTCAATCGTTTGGTCTTGCAACCGTTATTCAATTTCCTAGATCCAGAAAACAATTGGGTGTCGTAGTCAGAAAAACTATTTGTATTCTAATAGCTTTACGTGGTCGGAAAATCGTTTTTCTAAGTAGTCACTTTTACCAGAATACAAAGGGGTAAACTTGTTGAATTCAAAGTACACATAGACGATTTCGTAAATACTTTACCACTTTCGACAACAATTAGTAACTTAAAACTTCACTGAGGTAAAAACTATCAAACTATCACATGGACGAATATAGACCTTAGCACGAAGACAACAGTAAACAAATTGCTTTTATACAGTTTCATATTTTTACAGGATTGACTTTAATAATGCCAATTAAATTAACATTTATTCGTGGCGCTGATATTAATTATTATTGTTTTTAGTAATCGTGTATTTTTTATTTTTTGTTAAAAATTATAACTGTTGCATGCTTATTTTAGAATTATGTCATATATGTCAAACACAAATAACTAAAAAGATATAATATCACATTTTCAAGAGGCCATCTTGACATGACAATGAACATTAAAGGGTGGTAGGGTAAGTAGGTACACTAAAATTGTTTCACAGGGATGAGGGTCAATGTCTATTTGGCTATTTTTATAAATAAAAAAAAAAACACACACACTGTGTGTTTTTTTTATTTATTTTTTTATATGCTAAGGGTTTGCTCTTGACTCTAGTCTAGGTCAGAAATGACAGAGACAAAGTCGACGAAGGTACGAGCTTACCCAAAAGAATTCCGTTTACTCTAACTTTGAAGAGATTAGGGTTGTAAGTGTTCGGAAAAACAGACGCAGGCAGAGATTTAACTGTAATGGCCAGGTAAGGCTTATGAATATGATAAGAATAATTAGCAATAGACTTATGACTACAAAAACCGTTGTAATATTATTTTACCGTTGCTTCATACTTCCTCATTTATCCATACGGTACCAACAGTAATTACTTTGGAACTCAAAGCCACAAAGCATTAAATGCTTGCAAGCATCACTCAGTACGTACGTAAGCCATTATTCTGTCTTTGCATTGCCACAAAATAAATTCCATGACGTAGTAAAAATATTTTCCAGTTAACTAGGCCATGTCTGCCGGATGCCGGAGAAGCTGTGGGCCCGTATTTTACAAAACTGGAGACCTGCAACAGCTAGTCGCGGTCACACTAGATTTTATTTTATTTATTACGGGACAATAGAGGATAAGATGGCGAGACGCTAGTGATCGCTTCATGAAGACGCGCAAAATTCAGAGAAGTGCAAAGAACAGGGGCCTTTACTCAAAGATGGAACGATCCCGGTTTAAAAAAAACTAGGTTGTAAAGTGCAGAGGGACTGACTACCTGGAATAATGATAATTATCAGTTATGAAAGCTGTTTTAATCCAACATGTTATGTCTTAGAAAGCTAATGCTCGCTTTCAATAAAGGAGTCTGCCCACTACACATTACCATACCATATTGTTACGTTTTTTTTTTTTTTAACTTTTCCCTATACTAGAAATTTGTCCTGTTTCGTGGGTGCATTTACAAACATTTTAACTCACATACACAAACCAGCCAGACCCGGAACATCTACCTGTAGGTCATAAAATATTTGTTCCGTGCGGGGATCGAACCCGCGACACGCGCAGCAGTCACTGCGCCACTGCGCCAACCGTGCCGTAAAATTTTATTTACTAACAAAGACAATTATTGTTAACATTTTTCATCTGCCTAGCTTTTCCCAATTTTGACCGCGCGCTTGGCGCAGTGGTTGAGCGATTGACGTGTCGCGGATTCGATTCCTGCACGGAACAAAAATATTTATATGACTATATAGCTGTAGTAAATAGTAATTTTAAATGTTTGTTACTGCACTCAGCAGTGTGGGGTAACGTTTAAAAAAATAAACTGTGTTGGGGTCGGCTTCCAGTCTAACCGGACGCAGCTGAATACCAGTATTTTACACGAAGCGACTGCCTATAAAATAATTAACATTGTTAGATCAATATTTGTTACAGTCAGACAGCACATCCTAAAACTGACCCTTGTCTGAACATCAAAGTGACAAATATCACGTTTTCAAATTGAATGATAAATTCCTTTAAAAAATCTGCAATTGCTGCGTTTACAAATACGTGACATATTTAGATGATTTACGCATAAAATAAATAATTAATTTTCTAGAGAACTGAGTGTTCCAAGAATCGTAACATTTATATTACTCTTATGCTAGTGCTGGCATTTGTTATTACTTGGACTTACATACATCAGCAGTAGAAACAGGGGTTAAAGATCGTGTGAAGATAATTACAATAACGACTGCCTGCTATGATGCCCATGACGGTAAGATATACCTAATACGTGCATAAAACACTTAGCACGCCGAAAGTCACTTGTGCTTCCCGTCATCGATCATCTTTTGTAGGGGAATGATCCGGTTATGTAGATATTGAAGATAAAACTACAGAGTTTTATCTTTAGCAGAAAAAAAAACTTGACACAGGTCCAGTTTTTTTTTTAATGCATCTTTTAAATGTTTGGATGATGAACTTTACTTTACTTTTAAACCCGAATGACCTCTGTACCGTTACAAGCATCCATAAGTACTAATGTATTGCGTGCTTTACAATGCGCGTATACCGTATTCGTCGTGTTGTAAGTCGTTTGCTATATTTTTTGTACAATGTTACTTGCTTTGGTGTATAGAATGCATAGATGGCGGCAAAGTGATTTATTTTTACAGTTAATTTAGATAAAACAGTGAAGCTCGTGGCTAAATAATAACAGCCGCACGGGTCGATTTTTAAGGTTAAGCCGTGCTTGCCGAGGTTGGTCAGTGAATGGGTGACCATGATTAAATACCGAGTTTTCTCTGTGCCACGGAAAGCACGTTAAGCCGTTGGTCCCCGCTGTCATTTGTAGATCTTTGACAGTCGTTATGAGTAGACAGAAGAAAAAGTCCAAAAGTCTGACATCCAGTCTTACCCAGGGGTATTGTATTACCCAGTTACCGGGATGTGGAGGTCAGATATGCTGTCGCTTAATGTAAAATACTTGAACTCATCATCCCCTTTGACTGAAAGCCGGCCCCAAGATAGTATGGGAAAAGGCTAGGCAGATGACGATGATGATTTAGATAAAATAAACTAGACCCATGCATACCTAGATATTCATTGAAGATAAAGTGTATATCGTGTGTGCGTTGTACAAGTTAATAAAGTAAAAATCTTACCAATGCATTTCCTAGGTCCGGCTCCAAACGGCAAATAAGCATAACAATGCTTAGACGCTCCTTCATCATCCAAAAATCTATCAGGATTAAAAGTGTCGGCTTTCACATAATGTTCTTCATCCCTATGCAAAGCCAGTACAGGCACATTGATTGTTATTTTCCTATCAATCAGTAATCCACCTTCAGGATGATAAGTCTTCGTGCATTGTCTTGCAATGATGGAATATGGTGGATGCAATCTCAATGCCTCTTTTATAGCCACGTCCAAATACTCGTCCCTATTGTGTTTCGAAACTGAATTCCGGGATTTCTCTTGCACCAATGGGTTCAATGCTAGTTCATAGATCAATGCAGTTAACGCATTCAGACAAGGTATGTACCCCTCAGTTATGAATGACGATATTATTGAATAGGCGAATTCGACGTCCGACTGACGCTTTCTATTCTTCTCCTTAATTCCAAGTTGATAAACATTTCCCAAATTCTTGATTTGCGCCAATAGTTTCGATTTCTCGATATCAGTTTTTGTTTTTGCAGAGGGTTCTCCGAAAATAGTAGCCAATCCAAACATAATGTACAAAGATGGGAAAATATCCTTCAAGTAACTCTTAAATCTCTCTATCAATGAACGCTTTTGTATTGCTGATCTCACCTCCTTCACAACTGACCCTCCGCCGCTACCGAGAAGCAAATCCTCGAAGACTTTGTCCAATATCTTCGACAAAATCTCTTGAACGTTAGCATCACCGTTTGTTCCCGGCAAACAGTCACTCAAACTCTCCAATTCACAGTCCATGCTACTCAATAAAGACTCGTAGCCTTCGCGCAATAAGGTCCACTTCTCTCCGTCGGCGTAAAACAAATTGTCTCGTAAACAAACATCCTGAGATTTGTCCAAGCAGAGACCTCGGTTATGGAAATTCGCGAAATCCGTTGACAACATCCTCTTTACCGTGTCGGGATCTTTCACTATCAGGTCTGGAATCCTGCATTTCAAGCGGCCGACATACTTGTCTTTGGGATATTTGGAGTAAAGTGTGTTGACATCGTCGGTGCTGCTCCTGATTCCAAGGACTCGGTGGTAATCGCCTCCGAAGAAAGGAACGGATGACTTGTAGGGCACATGTCGTACATACCAGTAGCTGAAGAACTTGGTCACATAGTCAATGATTAGAGCGATTATAAGTATGATGATTATGGCGAGATTTAGGAGGAAACTTTCGAAAAACATGTTGCGTACGGCCGCGGTGAGCTATCGTCGGAGACTGTAAGCTTGTTGCAAGAGGCTGTCAAAGTGGGTCGCCTACGGTACTATGAGTGATCTAAGAGGCAGTTGCGTTCATCTTCGTGGCATTGAACTTAACATTGTGATGCTGTAATTAAATGCACTTGTATTTTATGGCAGTTAAGTTGATTATAATAATAATAGCTTTATACCGTTTGCACTTTTCCTATTGTTAAGTTATTAAAAAACCAGTATAAGTTCTAGAAACAAATAAGAAGCACTGCGTGTTAAAATGACTAATAACTGACACACCCGTTTGCTAGTCGTAGATTCATTATCTTATTCTACTTACGTTACGCAGAGTCCACTATTTAACTTATATATTACACACAATCTGGTTCAATTGTGTTTCGCCTGGGCCAAATAGATATTATATTAGATTATAAATACCAGTATTACTATTATTGAATCTATACTAATATTATAAAGCTGATGAGTTTGTTTGTTTGCTTGAACGCGCCAATCTGAAGAACAACTGGTCCGATTTGAAAAAATCTTTCAGTGTTAGATAGCCCATTTATCATCACGCTACGACCAATAGGAACAGCAATGAAAAATGTGAAAATGTGACGCAGACGAAGTTGCGCAGGGCAGCTAGTTTTAATATAACAGCCTACTCAGACCAATGATGAAATTTAAAAAATGTTTTACAGAACTACTTGTGGATAAATGTTATTATTCTGTTCAGGATTTCCTAAATGATACACTTTAATAACCTGTTTTTATAACTTATATAATAAGTATTGTATTTGCATGCCAACAAGGCAGAATGTACACGGTTCTTTATTATGTTATTTACGATCCTATTTGTATTTACCTGCATTCAAAGCAAATAAAAGTCTATTCTATTCTATTCTATTCTAATGTTTTGAATTTACCGTTTTCATCTTTAGTAACAATGACTAACAAATCGAAATGCCTATTTGTCTTCAATTCTTGGTGACCTCAATAGCGCGGTAGTAGAACCAGCACAGCGGTGTGTAGGGTCATTGATTCAATGTCTGCATTGTACGTGACCTGCAGAATCAGATTCCTACATAATTTTATTGATATTTATTTATTGGAAAAAACATGTACAGCATATCAGAGAAATCAAAGCTATTGTACAGTTATCAGAAACATATTTACAATCGAAAATATGGAATGAAATATGTACTTAAAAGTAATGTACGGAGGGCGGACTCTAGGAGTAAATGATACAACGAGTGATGTTACAATACTGCCTTTAATATCATAAAGCATTGGTTTATATAATGTAATTACGGCTACCTCACAGTAACCAAAAAAAACTCATCTTTCATGCATAAACATTTTTATTCCCAATTTAGATGTGGGTAATAATTGCTCCCAAGTAAATGTTCCTGGTTCCCTGCATTACGTTTAAATATGAGATTTTAATCAAAATGTCGATAACTGACAGCCGCTGCCCATCAATTACTTACTTTAGATACGTATCTTTCATTATAGTTAAGTAATGATCCCGCATCATAAACCATACCTACGTACCTATTAATAGCAAAATACCTACCTACTTAGGCAGGTATCTATTGTAAATCTTTGTGTTAATCATTTTAAATAGCTTAATTTTTTTAATTGCTATAACTTCCTTCGAGATTTGCTCTAAAACACAATTAGGTAGGAATTTAAATATCTACTTAGTTGGTAAATAATACTCTATCGGCAAATTGCGCACCTGGCTATTAAGTCTTGACTACGCTTCCACAGAAAATTTACTTAAACCTGTGTCATAACACTCACACATATACACTTACTCACTCACATTCGCAGTATTCGCACACGCACGTTCATCACACATACCATTTTCACTTTCATTCATCCTTTTGTTTAGAAATGTAGTCTTATGAACATCTAACCCACTTTGTTGTTCAATCTATATTTTTTTATTATGCTTGCTAGCATAATTTATAATAATTCCTTCTTTTATATGTTTGTTCTTACTGTAGTACAACTTTGGAACTATTGTATGTTCAGTAATTTTATGTTTTATGTCAATTTTATTTTGATTTACTTTTGTTTAAAATTTTAATTTTACTATTTTCTTCTTTTTTATCTTTACTTCTATTTTTGCAAACATTATAATGTTTAATTCTAAGCCCGAGAGGTGATCCGTACCTCAGGATCTTCCTATCTCAGACACCTTTCTCTATATAAGATGTACAAATGTGAACCAGCACCTTAAAGTTTTGATGTGGAGATAAAATAAAGATTTATGATTTATGATTATGATTTATTTAATAAATAAAGAGCCAAAATTTCTGTCAAATATACTTTACTTTAAATTGAATTAATTATCAATGAAATAAAAGTAGCAATTCATAGTTTACTGCTATTTCAATGGTTTACTGCTTCCAAATTACCAGGTTGAAGAATTTTAACTCTATCAGTACTTCGACTTAACGCCATCTAGCAGTGATACACTAAACTTTTTCGTCCAAAGGGAGCTTGACGCAAACCACTTTCTTACAGCGCCATCTATGTACTTCTTGATGCACTATTAAACGACGCACTGAGCGTACTATTTATTCTGTGATAGAGCTTTATTAACTGCCAGCTATGTAGCTAGTTCATAACATTTCCACTAGGTGGCACTGTCAGTCTCAATTGATTTGAACTCTCTGTGAACAAAACGCAGGGGTCCATTTAAGGGTCCCTAATTTTCCTAATTGCTCTTTTCAATGAACTGAGAAAAGTCAAGCCATAAAAATAAAATATCTATACTTTCTGGTATACCCACCAACTTACACTCATAGCGAAATTATACCGGAAACCTAGTATTTACTTCGTGAGACCAAGTCTACCTAATTTTTACTACCAAAAGAAAAGAAAACCCTTATCAATTATAATTACAAACTAACCCATCATATACATAATCAATAAACCGTCTACTTGGTTACAATACAGGTATTAATTATTACCGTTCTATATGCTAGGTAAGTACCTAGAATCGAAGTCATTATTCACGGGGCAGTCCCACACAGTAGTTACTACGGTACAGGTAGGACATATTAATCTGAGACAAAATGTAGGGACACCCTAAGGGGATAGCGCGGTACAGGAATTGTGGCGCTTGGGCCTTTGGTATAGACTTTGCGTGGGATAAGTTTCTCGATCTTTTTGCCTCGTTGAGTGAATCAGTTTGATTGCTAATGACAATTAGTAGATTTTAGTCGTACTAGATTTTCTGGTCCTTGAACTGGACTGGAAAATAGCCTCTATTTGGGATTAGGTAAGTATACCTATACCGCAGCATGAAACTGCCGTGTCAGTCATAGTCTTGATGAATATTTAGAAAATATTATAATACTGTTTTAAACTAAACTTACGGGATATCTTCCGTGATTTTTATTATAGTGAGCTCCCGATATTTCGACAAAGTTGCTAGCGCCATGATCGCAGGATGACAAGAATGCGGGTGGATGCTAAATAAAGATTGAGAAAGAGGCTAGACAGATTTGTCTGCACCGAATAATTTATTGAGAATGTCAAAAGATCTGATCATCTTCAAGGATTTGCTATGTTTTCGAAGGATTGGGTTTAAATCTTCATTTTGCACTAAAAGCCCTTTAGCTTACCCCCAAGCCTACATTTGCGCTATAAGGTATACGTCGAATTTATAAATACCCAAAATTATACTACAAAACACGTACCTGGTTACACTGACATATTAATCAGCCCCATACACGAAGCTCCGAGCTACGCTGATCAGTAATCATAAGTAGCGAAGCAGCACACACTAGTACGCAAACCTATCTGTCGCCTCTAGCCCTGAGGGTAACATACAGATGCAGAGAAACCTTTACAACTACCTTTAGTGAAGAGGAAGGTCATAAAATTGTTCATTCGCAATTACTTCAGTAAAAGAAAGGTAGAAATAAACCGATTTTCTATTGGGTACGATACTCCGTGTGGTTCTGAAGATACGTGGTTTAAAATGTAGTCAGTTATGCTACATATTGTGGTAATATTGAAGTTTACACAACCTTGTGTCCTGCTATGACTAAATTCAAGTATCAGCATAAATTCCCACAAGTAATGAAAAGACCCCTGTGGCAGATGGACTTAAAAGTTAAGTTATAAACATTCTGTTTTTTCTTTTTGGGGTCAGACTTTTAAAAAGTATTCCGTTAAGTCTTTTTACGACATCTTCTCATCTTGAGGGATTATCGGTTTAGAATACCATACAACTCTCAATTTGAATCCACTTCTATTTTTTGAGGAGTCAAAATGATGTCTAGCCATTTTCTACACCTTCGGACTAGTCTACTTTAGGAGAAACTTTGTGATCATTGTAACAACATTAAAGAATATTGCCTATGTCATCCAATAAGCTAAGACTTACAACCATCAAATTGCGTACTACGACTGTAAGGTAGTCACATAATGTATGTATGCAACTGTCCCAATGCAGCGGACAAACGCAATTTATTTTCTACTAAATGAAGATGTAGTACCTTCGTATCTAAAAATAGATCACATGCTACCTACAAATAGAGTAGCACGCAATACCCGACTGTCCCCTGAGGCTGTCATATGTATGGGAGATATTAATCTATAGATTACTTCTATCTAATATCGATATCTTTATCATCTATGATGATTTGCGGTGATAGTAGATTTCTAAGTAAGTGGTCGTTTTTCATGTATGCTGTGTGAATTTCTATTGCATTCACTACATAGGTATTGAAGCGGTTTATGAAAATGACGTCAGACGTTGTTCCCGGCTGTTATTTACCTACAAATTAGTCATCACGAGTAGCCAGAAGTTCAAAAACCATGAGTCATATCAAGAAAAATCGAATCGAATAAGAGGTTTCATAGACAGGTAGTCTATGAAAAATGCAGTATTAAGGTGCATTCGGTAAGACTTGAATCTGACCTCTAAGTTAGTGGTTGGGTAAAGGCTTGGCAGAGTAACCATGGAGTTTCTTGCCGGTTCTTCTCCATAGGAAACGACCAACCCGAACCGAGCATTTTTTCGACGTTTTACAAGTGCCCATGTAGGCCTATGTGAAATAAAAATATTTTGATTTTGAGATGATTTAAGTTTTCGGAATATCGGATGTAATTTTTTTGCTTCAGCGAAAAATAATCGTGAAAAGCATTTCTGATTCTACAATTGTGTAGGTAATGCTGCACCTAGTGATGCACTTAGTTTAAAACCAAATTAAAATGGCTACAAAGTTACACATATCAATCTATCACGTCTATCATCGATCTATGCGCGTGCGCGAGATTCATCGTCCTGCAGGGTTGTCACAGAAATTATCTCAAATCTTGCAATGGACATGCATAAGTATGGACGTTGTAATATACTTGAAGATGTGAAACAATTTTGTAATGAATAATAAATTGTTATTTGATTTTTTCTTCATTGTATGAAAGTTATAATGTTTGGTAATTTTAGGCCTGGCTCTTAATTTTTCTTGCTTTACGTGTCAAATGAGAAATCGTCATCTTCCCAATGTTTTTCTAGTTTATTTTTGGACGACGCAGTAATATCTTCTTCATCATCAGTTAATTCATTATTCACCCCTTTTCTTATCATATCGTTATCTTCCTCATGACCTTAACGCATGTTTGCTACACAATACAAACTTCAGTTTGGAAGCCCGTTTCATCATCATCATCAGCCTATATTGTTCCCACTGCTGGGACGCAGGCCTCCTCTCTATGAGAGGGAACGGGCTGTAATCCACCACGCGGGCCCAGTGCGGGTTGGTAGATGTCACATGTCTTCGAATTTTTAGTTCTAAGACATGCCGGTTTCCTCACGATGTTATCCTTCACTGTTAAGGAAAAAGCCCGTTTAATCCACAATTAATGTTCATAAAAATCTTACAGCACCAATTAAAATCTTACAGCGCCACGAAGGACCCAAAATTAGTCCAAAAGTGTTAAAGGAGATTTACAGGTATTTGCGGGCAAGGAACAAATATTAGTCCATTACAATCTTACATGACCAAGATCTTTGTATTATGACTCTTCATTAACCCAACCCTAACACCACAAGACATCAACCACAAATCTTGATAAACCACGCTTGCAAGGTCGATCATTACTCACTCCATTGTATGATCAAACAAATGTTCTGTGACAACTTTAATTGTTAGACTTTATTAATTGTTGTTAAGTTTATCTATTCGTGGACTTAATGAATCATTTGGAATTCTTGTGGTTACATTAGTGCTTTAGATTTTTGATAAAGGTAGTCGGGAATGTATGGGGCTATTAGTTGTATGGTGTAAGTTTCTGGAGTCCCCGAGTCATCCATGGCACTCAAACTTCATTGTACACAAGGTTACCATCGCTTCAATCTAAAAAGAATTCAATTGCAGGATGATGTAATATCTTGCTTCCTGAAGTCCAATTGGTTCACTTCTAGGCGTTTTGATTGGCTATCAAAAAAGTTCGAAAAAAGATTTTCATTCTGAAGCCGTTATCACCATGAACATGGACCAACCGTCCAGGGAGCCACATGTTTATATCGGAACAAAGCCTCAAACACATTGACAAAAATTCCAAAAAACATAATAGGATCTTTTGATCAACCTCTGGATTCCAAAAAGTCTGGATTCCAAAAAAATCCAATCACGCACTCAGTGACCCCAAGAACGACAAAAAATCACATCACTATAGTCGTTGTGATCGTTTCATTTGCGACGTAATCAAAAATCGAGATCGATTCCATTCAACAAAAGATCTATAGATCACTGATCGATCCTCACTATGCTCGGGAAAGTTATCTATTTGAGTGTATTATTGATTTTAAATCGGCCGTAGAGGTTCCATCACAAAGGGTTTTTGATGGCACGTGGTACTTAATAGTTTTTTTTTTGCAATTTCGTGCTCCAAACATGAGTTTTGTTAGAATCCTTTTCTGCTGTTTGGTTCTAAAATGTTCACTATTATCCAATACTGCATGTATACACTTTGCTGCGTTCTGTAATTCATGACTTAAACATAACTGACAAAATGTGGGTGTACCATAGGTTAAACCCATATTCCTAAATATTATGTAATTCATAACTTTTTTCTTTGAATCGCATTCTAAAGGTTTGCATCCCTGTCAGTCTTTTGCCAAGCTTTACTGAGCTTCAATTTTTTTACCAAATATACTTCATTATACCACCATATTTTTTTGCCAAATATCGCTCCGTCTATAAAATAACAGTTTTCAAATCATTAATAAAACAAGAATGAAGGCGACACAATGTCGGTGATCCTGAACATTACGCTAATGACCTCTGCATTATGGTACCTGACTATACCCTTGTTTATTACCCTTAATAAAGGTAACGAGTTTTTTATAAGCTCATATTAGCTGTTTTTCGGTATAAGTGTGGTCAAATTATATGTCTAGGACTAGGGTTTTGGCTTGATATGGTATGGTCAATGATCCTAATGTTATGATAATCGATAGATGGTTAGGGTTTTCACGCATGCATATTTTTAGTGGAACATTTTTTGGTTGAACGAGTCTTTTGGCTACTTTAACCCGCATTTTTTTTTATTGATTCGTTTTGTATTTAAGCATACCTATACAATTTTGATAATATTTTGTATAGTTTATGACTGACCCCAGCCCATAGGCCATCGATGATGTAGTTATTTTGATATTATACATATACACCGTGTAAATCACCTCATCACGAAGCCGCCAACCAAGCATTCTGTACATGAAACTAAGTAACTTTACGCAAAAATTATTGCTGGGAAACGACTTTTTATTGGGGGGTGAAAAAACATGTTTTTTGGTAGAACTCAATGTAACGCACTCAAAACATTGTGCTGATGGGTGGATTGAAGAGTACGGGGGTCGTGGAGGTGTTTAAAGTAAAAATCTTACATTAAAAACTTGTATTTAAAAAAATACTTGTTAAAAAGTTGGAACTTTGACCTCTAATATCTCCGTAACTAGAAGGTTCCCAGGTATGATGTAGAACAAAAAAATGATGGCAATGACAGGGAGAACCAGTGCCTTTTGGCTTCGTTAAGAGGTGTTTTACACCCTTTATGTACATCAAAGAGCTCGTGGCCATATAATTACAACTATTCGGGTTGATCTTTATTTTAAGCCTTGCCTAGGTTGGCTCACGGATGGGTGACCATACATTATAAGCCGAGTTTCCTACGTGCCTCGGAAAGCACGTTAGGCTGTTGCACTCTGCTGTCATTTCTATACCCGGTCATTAGAACTCTATAAAACCTATGATTATCGGCATTTCCAAAATATAAAAAACCAGATATCGGGCTCAATAAGGCCATTTTGGACCCTCTTTGGATATGCAAAGAAGGTCCAAAATGTAAATCAAGGAATCAAAAAGACATTCAACAAGAACCAAAAGCGCTTTACCAAAACCAATGAAGCGGTACCAAGGCACCAGTTCTAAAAAGAGATCAAATGAATGATAGATACGTCACAGGCGATAACGTTAGATTGACGGCGCCAGTAATTTCGTAAGTTGTGTGGCGAAGCGCACGAGATCACCGCGCAGGCGTAGTACGAGTACTGCCGTAAGCGAAAAAGCAGTAACTCAGCAAATGTTTCGAGAAAACAGGGAAAATTTAAAGCTATGTTTTGAGATAAAGAAATATTTTTTTTGTCACATTCCACAACTGCAAACAGTATGAAATAAAAAGTTCTTAAATCTAAACAAAAAAGAACCAGTGGTCCTCACGGAATGGCAGCACCAAATAGGTCCAGTTCAGCAAAATTCTAGGCATCTAGAGCCCGACGCTGGTTTTTAACTGGACCTGCACTAGTGAGGTGTTTGTCGTATTACAAGTAGGTAACATATTTTTTTTTTCCAATAAAAAATCTTTTAATTTGATTACTACACAAATCTGATGGAGATTAGATGAAGAAAAAAACGTTTTTTTTTTTTTAATTTTGGAGTTACCACTTTTTGTCAGTATAGTAGGATAGGGATTGACTGCAGACTTGATCTTTTATGGAAGGTGTTTGGTATTGCGTTTACAGACTTTAAACGTAATATCAGTTGCACTGCAAGTCGTGTTAAAATTGTAATAATAGGAGGTAGGTTTTATGTATTGACATTAGGAGGGCTTGCTTTATCGTAGAGATTCTTTTGCTCTTTTTCGATTAAAAATAATCTACACTTTTGAAAAGGGCAAGTGTCTTACTTACAAAAGTACTTTAAGTCAGGCGAATGATATGCCTCGGTTTTCATTACTTACATGTTGTCACATAGGACGGGTTATTGGCATTAATTTAATTAATAAACAGCAAGATACTGGTCTAAAATAAAATGAATGAACAGTTGACTTTAAAGACGTGCCAAAAAAAGCACGTAGTTATCTACAGAACTCTTCTACTACTAGGGATTTATTAAGATACAAATACAAAATTAATTACCAAAAAGACTCACTGAACACCTTACAAATACAAATCTACCAAAATAATCCAAAAAGACCAAGAATTTATTACTATATTACTGGCGAACCGAAGGACCAAATAAAAATGCAAAAATTGTAAGGGCTGACCTTGCGGTCTTTGGGACCGTTATACTGATCCCTTTTTTTTTGCCGCTTAACCATGGGGCGCAGCTATTCCTCTGATCTTTTTAGACGCAAAAGGAGCGAATGATATAAACATTTTACGGAGCTTACACACTGGGGTAAAGGGTTTATTAACGTCCGAAAGGTTATCAAATTACTGAGTGATTTCTTTTCTAGTTAGCTATCTATATTTTTGGGCAATCGCTTTCAAGGCGTTTCGTGTTTCTGTTACCATTTTAATAGAATTGACTTTAGGTTTTCGGTAGCTTATGCCAATCTCATAAATTTTTGGCACTTCTATCATTGTTATCACCGATAGAATGGCTCTTTGACTTGGACCTATTTCCAGTTTCAAGAAAGGTTAATTTCAGCTGGAATAATAATTATATGTTCTTTCAAAGATCTGGACGATATAAGTTTCCAACAACTAAGGCTGTTTTTATCTGTAAAGAGGTATCGATAAAGGGAGCCTTTGACGGCACTGTTTCTTAAATAATTATGTGGATAGGGTGGAGAAGTAAAACCATAGATAGGCACCTATGGACCTATTAACGTTGATAATTGTAATCAGTTACTCCAGTAGTAGTTCTCATTGTTCTTAAATCTCAAATAGGTGTACAATCTTTTTTTCTTGTGTTATAAAGATTATTGATTAATTGTTGATTGTTCTCAAGTTTTCATCCACCATGGCGAGGTAGTGCATCCTTACTTAACCCATTCTTTCCTCCTGCTGAGAGTCTCTCACCTAGACATGAGTTGCCATGGCTGACCTGAAAGTCTTTAAATAAACTTCAGATCCAGGTTAGTTGCAGCAAGGTAAACATGCTCAGTTGGATATTCATTAGTGATTCTGCCCTGAAGTGTAAATGTGGTGCTGTCCCACAAACGATGCGGCACTTAATAATATCGTGTCCTGCGTTTCCTGCTGTTTGTTCATTACAAGAACTGATGGATGATACAGAGGGCCCCAAACTACTGGCTCAGTTCTGGGCCGACAGATTTTAAATTGCCATCGACACTCTAAGAAGAAGAAGATCCACCATCAATAGCCTGCATACCATAACTGACAAACAAATGACATTCACCAACTTTTTACTCCCAACAACAGAACAAAACTTTCGTTTTTAAGTAGCACCAATCCAGTGTACACTCCTCGCAACAGGTTTCGCCGGGACGCTATGGCGAAGACAGTTTTGACTATAAATAAGTGTTGTATTGTATTCAATGTAGCTACTGTTTGCCTGGGCGGCAGACTACAAAAGAATTTGGAATCTTTTTACTATAACTAGCCTTCCAGCCGGTTTTGTTCGCATAATCGAATAGGTGAATTGTTTTTAGTTTAATTTTTTCTTGGTTCGTATTGAAATTGTTGTTGGTCACATTGTTGTTATTATAATTTAATTTGTGTGTATTTTGTTTAAATTGTTAAAGGGTTTTTTTTTTGTGTTTGGAGTTAAGTAAAAGTTTGAGTAGGTGTTGCAGCAGCTGCATTACTACGATTTCAGACTAAAACATTTTAAAGAACATTCGTACATACATAAACAACATGGTTTTCGTTCCCAAACGATTTCGTTGAGGTGTACCCTTTGTCTACTCGCATTTTTGAAGTCACGCTAAAGTCAAAACACGACTCAAACCTACTACCGAGAAATTTCTGTAGGAAAAACTCAATAACACTCGCCTGACCCGATAATGGAACTGAACCTCATGCTCGCGGTAGAACTTGTGACCACTAGACCAATAAGGCAATAAAAAACTGTCGAATTATAAGTTGCGCCTGAAAAGGAAAAACTTAAAAAATAATTATATTTTTTTCTAATGACATTACCTCCAAAAATGATCACCGAAAACACATACACACCCACACTTCTTTCACCCACCAAATATAACTGTGGGACCGAGCGCCGTTGTTTTTTTGCTTAGAAGCCGCTACAGTTATCGTGCCACAAGATTTGGGCCGTATTAGCGACGCACACGCATCGCTGCGTCATTATCAAGGTGATATGCTTAAGATTTGTGAAGTAAAAAAAGATTTAAGAAGTCAGGTGTAAGTCGGTGGTATGGTATTATTTATACTGGTTACCCGACTACTGTGTTGGTAAATGGAGATATGGTATGCATGTGCCGTAGTGAATCACAGAGAAACAGGTGGCCTACCATGTCGTCTTAAAGCAGTATTGTTTTATTCTTATTCCAGAGTGGGAAAGAGACGGATCTCTACAGGTCGTCTAGCTCCATCTCTTTCCCACTCTGGAATAAGAAAAAAATATAAAACCCTTCAGATCTCAGGAAAATAATTGACTTCAATTCTAGGATACATTTCAAGAAAAGTTTAAGGAGAAAGATGTGTATAGTCCTAGCTGCAGTACTTACTATGCATATTAGAATCATCATCATTGACGGCACGGTTGGCGCAGTGGTTGAGCGATCAACTGCTCTGCGTGTCGCGGGCTCGATCCCCACGGAACAAATATTTGCATGGCATACAGATCGTTGGTCCGGGTCTGGTTGTTTTTTGTATGTGAGTTTAAATGTTTGTAAACGCACCCATTAAACAGGAGATATTACGAGTGTGAGGCAAAGTTTTTTTTTAAAGAAAACCCTGGGAATCAAGTTGATTCAGTAATGTAATATGTTCACCAATGTTCAGGAAACCTAAATAACTAGATTTAAAACAAAAACAAAAACATCCATCGCGCACTCATTCCGTCTCATTGCTGACCCAAATATAATTCAAAGCCAAATGTCTGAAGGTCACGTCCAACTAACATTTTGAACTATCAAACTCAAAGTTGACTTCATAAAACTTGAAGTTTGAAGGACTAAACTCGAAGTTCAAACTGCGAAAAAGAATCACTCATCAATTACCAATAAAACCTTCGATAAACCAATACTTTTTGTAAAAACCAATTAACTTCCACGCATACTCTACGCCAATACCCAACAACTATTTCAGTCTGATAGTTAAAATCTTATTAAAACCATCCCAATTTGGTCACTTCCAATATAGTCTGTCCATAAATCTAGTGCCCATCAGACGTATGAATGGGGTTGGGCACTCAGGTTAATAAATTAATCGTTCGTGATACAATTATTATTGTAATGATCGGCTCCCGTCTGCGAGAGTAAAATAAAACGGATAGTATCGTAATTGAATCTCTTGAGGAACGCGTTACGAAAGAACTGACAAACTGCTACTAAAAACTGTTATTTTTGATAGCTGCTAATTATAACGTTGGTTCTGTTATATTAGTAACGCCACTCCTCCTCATCAATGTTAGGAAGAACTTTTCCTCTTTCATTCTTCTAACAGTCATTATTCTTCTGCTCTCCCAATTTATTTTCGGCGCAGCATTTTATTCTTCTTCTTACATACTTCTCTATCAGTCGTCTGTTTAGTACTCACTGCCTTCCTAGCCATTGCCACCTTAAACAGCTTCTTATAATGATCTTCCGTTGGCTTATTTGCCAAGAACCTAGACCAATTCCTGAGGCTCTCGTAAGGCACCAAGATTAAGGGCTTGATTCAGAAAGCGATACTTCTGGACACAGCACGTATTAGAAGGAGGTGCCTCTCTCTGGTGCCCTGACCCGGGTAACTTGGAGCATGTTCCCGAAACCCGAATTTAAAAATGGATCAAAATGCGTATGGAAATAAATAAAAAGAATAAAAATTTTAAAGCACCTAATAAATTATGCAAATGGAGGTACTGATGTTCAATTAACAGCTTTAAATTATGTTCCGTCTATGCAATAAGGTATCGGCCGTAAAATTGCCTTTGACGTTCACAGTTAATTTAGTAATTAACATTTTTAGTTAATTTAGGGTTAAATTCATCTCCGGCTGTAGCTTCTTGTTTCCGTTGGTCATCTATAATTTTGTAATTAACTACTTTTATGTACTTCTCATTCATAAACACTTTCTCTATTGGAATCAGATAAAAAAAAACCATTGGTGTTAAGAAAACTTCCTTTTCAACATTAAAATCAAAATATTTTATCTTACACAGGCCTACATGGCCCGAAACAATAAAACGTCGACAAAAGGTGCACGGTTCGGGTTTGCAATTTCTTTAGGTGGAGTCACTATACTATGAGATGAGGCTTCAATTACTTTCAGGATAGTAAGAAAACCTCTTTTGTGTTTTTTTTTTTCGCTTTTGACTGCTTTTTCTTCTAGTCTTTCTTCAATTTTATTGTCAATATATTTCCGTATATATATTTATTTTCGTCTCCGGTCTCAGTACAAATAACAGTTTAGTTATTTAGCTACTGTTCCATAATATTTGCCCATCACTAGAATGCAACCTCAGTCTTGTAAAGCTCCAGCACATCGTCGCTAGCATGTTTATGGTTTTTTGATCTAAATCTAAAATTGCTTTTGGGTCTCGATATTGCTTCTTCAATTACATCAAGAATTCTATAGCGTTCGGTAACAATGCACCATTTTGTAGTGATTTTGGTCGTTTTCAAAATTTTTTTGCTTGGTTAGTTATTGAATGCACGTGGGAAATCATTTTCATAGCGTATTTAATTTAAAATAATATCGTTTATGACGAACTACATACATACATTGGTGAGTTATAAGTGAAGTCATTCAGCAAAAATATTTGAATTTCAACTAGGGATTTGTCAAAGAGGAATGATATATTAAAATATATACACCTAAAACGTTAAAAATTAAGAATACCCTGAACCCAAGCAAAGACCCGATGACACAAGCACCAAAGCAAATACTGATTATTTTTAATTTAACCTCAAAATCAGGCCAATCTTTTTACCTCCAAAAGAACACCAATCTAAATCATAAAGTGACAAAACCATATAATCATGCGGCTAGTAAACTCAAAACTGGACGCAGCCAGACGGTAGCTGGATCGAGTCCCATCCATGATTATAGTAATTTCTACCACGTTCCGAGTAGCCATTTGCTCGATATTGCGTTGGTATCGATTTCATTAGATAGGCTCAGATTTTTATAATGAAACGTGCCGGATGGTATATGTAAACTTTTTGTAACTAGAGTAGTAATTACAATGAGTAGGTGGTGGTATTGGTATTGGTGTGGCTACTAAGGCAGCGGACTAAGTGATGTTAGCGAGAAGCGACTGTCAAATATCTTATGATCAAATCGATGTTGTTATTGTCTTCGTGCAACACTTTGATCACTTTTCATATTGTCATGTATCCGATTATTATCAAGCTGGTTTGTAAATGACATCAGAATGGATGAATCACAGAACTTATTTGCATTCTTCTTCGTTTCCTTGATCAACTTACCCTGATGATCCTAGAGAGTTTGTAATATCAATTGAATTAAAAAAACTGGAAGCAGACTACGATAACCGCCATAACAATGAGAGTAAACTGTCTACTACTAAGTAGAAACTCCAGAATAGGACGCCCTAAAAGGAAATTACTGATAGTGTTCTTTAAAATCGTCAGGTGCGTCGTACTCGCAACCGGCGGCGTACGTCTAAGAACATGGACAATGCAAAAGGACTAAGAAAAGATAACAGCATGTCTTCTTTTGTAGTTTCTGCCTAGCAATACCTATTATACTACGTTTAGATCTACTGCCATTGAAAAATGTGTGAGCTTTTGTATGTCAGTATTTTCAAATTGAAGTCACTTTCACCGCAAACTTCCTAGCCTACACCAATGCCCGAAGTACTAGCAACATTAATGATCTCATGCGCAGACAGCGATTGATTGATTGACCGTTTTATTGGCGTCAGCCGATGCGTCTCTATGTGATTATCAGAAGTCGACTTTATTAGGGCAGTGTGTTCGTACGATGTAAAATGATCACCAATACTGTGTACGACGTGCATACGTGCGGCTGTGAGATAGTTATTGCCTGCGGCTCTGATTGTATATTAATTAATGGTGGAGTTTGATGGAATAATTTTAAGTGGTAGATGAAAGGACTAAGAATACCTTTTTCTTGTTTTTATTGTGACTCGACGCTTGGAGGAAGCTTATGTCCAATGCCTATGTCTAGCCTATGTCCTATGTTGTTTTGGCTGAAAAGATGTTTTATTTTTTTAAATGTTGTACTACTTTGTGCCCTTTTTTCTACTCTCATTTATTTAAGCGCTCAGTTTATTTTTCGGAAATGATAATTCAGGTCAAGGGCGCCGTCGTTGACACCTTTGGATGTCACCATCGGCATACTCCATCATCCCAAGGGTGTAAAAAAGTACTGCAGTGCTTTGAATTGGTTTTATCTAAATACCGAAATCGGAGTCTTCTATAGAAAATGTTTCATAAGTCTCCGAGTTGCTGACAAAAGAGCTTTCAAGATTTATTGTGACATTTAGAATCGCCGTTCTTTTAACAAATTACAACGGAATTTCATAAATAAATCAGTATAAATTACAACATACAGTTTAACAACATTGTTTAAGAATCCTCAGAAGCAAATAATTTGCAACTATGTTTTACGTAATTATGTTAAATGAAGCGATCGGTGTTATCTTAAGCGAAATAATATTGTAATGAAAACGCTTGATAAAAATTAAGTAGGTACTTACTAAGGCACATTCCTGAAATAATTTCTAAGCTCCTGCCGATGTTAGTAAATATTGTTTTTATTGCTCTATTAAGGAGTAAGTGAGAGGAATCATGCTTAGTTTAGAGAATTAAGCTATTTATTTCACATTAGCATATTTTGTAATGGGTAATGTGAACCATCGTATTTGTTTGTTGAAAGAAGTTTTAAATAGACTTGAATTTTCTTTCTTTAGTTAATTGAATATGACTTTGTTTTCAAATCGTGTAAATGAGAAGATTTTCGTGTAGTTTTTACTAGAATTTGAAGATGAATCGATTTTATTAAGACTACAGGACACCCAAATCACCTAAAGCCTAGTCATTATTACACTCTCTTTGCGCTGTAAATTATATTTAGGCATTAATTTCAGATTTCATCGCTTGTTAGTGAAAACAAAATTGATATTTGTGTATTTCATTCAAATTCACATGTGTGTATAGCATTCGTGTTCACTCAAGAAATACCTAAATGTTACAAAACCAAACTACTTAAACAGACTTTAAAGGAAAAGAGCTTTCCTCTAAAATATGAGTGACTTCGCAATTTTCATGTATAATCTTACTTTGATGTCTATATGGTGATAAACATTATAATTATGTACACTAATCTAATTCTAACTACGACTTCAAATATTCTACTAAACATTTTTAAGTCAAACTAGAAGTTAAACAAAAATATAGGTTGCATCAGGAAGTTCTTCCCGTAAAACATCTAGGAGTTAATTGAAGTAGAACAGGTTTCAAACTGCTGCTAATAAGCCATGGGCTAAGCCTGTCACTATGGGTATAGGACTGCAGGTTTAGATATTAATTTACTAGTATGTGTGGTTTAAATGGTATCAGAAATCGTTTTCCTATTTATCAATAACACTTCTATCGGGATATTTACCATATTTTTTATTAGTTCTGATATTTTGGCGCTGTCACAAATGCCATGATCACGGATAAACTGTATCGGGAACTCAAAACCAATAATAAGCATGGTAAATATCCCGTTACAAGTATTATTGATAATGTTAGTGACCATGCCAGTTTACAAACTTAGTTTCCTATTTGTTTCTTCTAGGTTATATTGCTTGATGATGTGTCCTGTTTCCAAGATTTTGTAAGTATTTTGATGAGTATAGGGTTTCTGCAATCAAGAGATTATTCGTCTCAAACTATACTGACACCTAATGTAAAACAAGTACTTAACATGTGTAACGCAATTCTTCATAGATCATTGCAATATCCTCTCAAGAACCAGATCAGATCAGAACTAAGGGTGAAAGGGACACACTCCAGCAGCTCCAAAGCTCCTCTTTTCTCCCTTGAATTATTAGTTCCCTAAGATCTTTCTGTTAAGGGTGAATTTTTGGAGGAAGAGTGAAGATTGGAGTTATTTAGATCTTTTTTTTGCTTTTAGCTCGCTGAAGATTAACATTAAAAAAAAAACTTAATAATTGTGTGTAAAGTCAAACAAACTTCCTAAAATTTTTAATTACAATCGCCAAACACAAATCTCACACAATCCCCAACCAACAATCATCTCTTAAAACATTTACAAATAAATTACAAGATTCAATAAAACCAAAACGCTATATGATTTCATCAAAAGTGAACCATACGTACGCTTGGCTTGTAAAAGCGAAGTGATCTTTAAATTAGACGGTAACACAGGAAGTGGCTTCTTAGGCCGTCAGTGTAGCGGTGATTAGCGATTGCCGATCACCGATCGCCTATCACATCTAGTGAGCAGTTGATCACTGACGGTTGAGTGCACGTAAAAAGTATTGGCAGAGATTATTTAGCGTGGTTTATAGATGTGGCACGCTTTTGTACTGAAATTTCAAATCAGTTTTGATGTTTTAGTGCAGAACTGCGCAATCATTATCATTATTAGTGGCCCGAAAGTTTGACAACCAGTCTTACCAAGGAGTACCTTATTACCCACTACTAACTGGGTTGTGGAGGTCATTCAGCTGCATCCAGTTAGACTGGAAACCACCCCGAATAGAGTTGAGAAGAGTTTAGGCAGATGATGTTTTTTTCTTCCATTATCCCCTATAATTCGTCACGTTATCAGATGGAGTAAAGCTGTGACCGAGTGGTGTCAAAGACTGGTAAGAGAAACGTTAGTCATCCAGCGGCGATATGGGCAGACGACATTGTTGCCATCACGGGAATATCCTGGATGAGGCTCGCACAAGAACGTGGAGCGTGCCATAAGCAAAGAGGTGCATTACACCTTTAGGTGTAGTCGGACTGTGGATCATCATCATCATCATCAGCCGATAATGTTCCCACTGCTAGGACACAGTCCTCCTCTCTATGAGACGTAGTGGGCTGTAATCCACCACGCGGGCCCAGTGTTGGTAGATGTCACATGTCTTCAAATTTTTAGTTCTAGGACATGCCGGTTTCCTCACGATGTTTTCCTTCACCGTTTTGAGAGCAGCGGTGATGATTTAAATTACACAAAGTAATGCGCCTGCCTGGATTCAAACCCACGGCTTACTGCTGGTAAGTAGGGGCTGCTGCCACTGGGCCACCGCTGCTCTGTGGATGATGAGATAATAATGCACTGTAACTAAAACTTACACCCTCTGCAACCGACATAGTCTATGCAAAACCAGTAAGCTCGCGGTGTGTTTAAGTATGGCACGATAATTGAAGATATGCTCGTATCATACCGCGGAGCTACTTCCAAAGACCTGACGCCTGATTACTTTGTACCCTGCTCAATGAGTTTACGGTTTTGGCCATAAAGTAAGTGGATACCTTAATATTTTTTCTCATGTGATTGTGATTTAATTATTTTTCGTAGTACAAGACAATTATGTTGGTTTAGTTGGGCTGATAAAAGAACTGAAGTTGGTAAGAAAACTTATTTGTTTTCTTTGATTAGTAAGCAGTGTAATTTACCGTACGATTTTGAATATAATTCAAATAAATTGTTTTTAATTTCCAGAGATTATCAAATGAATAAGAGGTCTAGTAGATAATGTTGAGTGTGGATAAAAAGCTAAAGAAGACTCAATAGGGTATGGCGAACCAATGGCACGCGTGCCATTAGTGGCACACGACACATTATTTTGGGCACGCCATTGATATGGACCATATTTTCATCTACCTATCGCCTGCGCTACTTATTTTCAGAGTTGATTAACATTATAGATTCACTTAGCTACCCTGCATTCTACTAAAAGTAACTTCTTAAAACCCTAATTTAAGTTATTTGTCATCTAAGCTGCAACACAGAAGTCATACTAATGTTACTTTCATTTAAGTTACACGTATATAACAGAAACCTTTAATACTATACTGTGCCAAAAGTTATTTTTTGGTAGTAAATAAAGAGTTTTAAGAATAAAGACTTTAGTTTTCCTAATAATTAATCACTAAGTCAAAATTATATAGCGGCACATTTGTGGCCTCAGTTCTTTATAAAAAATGGCACGTTGATCCATAAAGGTTCGCCACCCCTGCAATAGTCATCTAGGTTGCGAACCTTTTCAATTTTGTTCATACTTTTTCAAGTTTAATTACCAGCCATATTTAGGAGACAGGGTAGAATGGAAGAAGAGAACGCGTTGCGCCGACCCCAAATAAAATAGGGCAAGGGCATCAAGATGATGACGATTAAGGTGACAACTAGGGTATTTTAGTTGCTTCTCCTGATGAAACACAAATCGCTTTCATAGGTACTCTTGCTTAGGGGCCTCAAAGTTATCACATATTTTATCCTATCTAGTTTTGCTGACAGTATATTCAGGTTCACGATTTTTAAAAGGACTTTAATCTCAATTTGATTCGATACGCGATACCTTGAGACACAAAGGTCGTTAGGGATATTGGCTGTCAATATCGCCCCTCTTTTTTTTTTATTAATCAATCAAAGTCCAGTCAATATTGCCCCTCGATCCCTAGATTTATAATCTAGCCAAATGTGAAGTAGGAGCAAGTTTTTTACGAAAATAACTAATTATACAGGGTTATTTGTAAATCACCGACAACCTCTTTTTACCTCTCTGTATGAAAATCTGATGAAATTTTAGTTCATCAGATTTTCATACAAAAATATATTAAACGCTCTAAATGTAACGAAATCTCGAAATATTTTTATTTTTGTGTGAAAATCTGATGAACTAAAATATGATATTTTTTAAAAGTCATAAAACAAAAGTTATTGATTATGATGTTAGTAACATAGTTCTGAGAGGTTGTCGGTGTTTTACAATAACTAATTATATTAAGTATTTTCGTAGAAAAACTTGGAATCCATACCAAATTTTGGTCTGTCTTGCTTTGTTTTTTTTTTGTTAATTAAGTTGCTGCTTTTTTGCATATAATATGGCACCTACATGATTTATGTGATTCCTACGCAGACCATCAGAAACGCACAAAAACATTCCAAAATAATTGTTCTGCTTCAAAAACTGCACCTGCATTACGCACAAAAAGGCGTTTGAACGAAACGAGGATCGCGATTAACGAACATATCGAATGGAATTAACAATATCATCCTGCGCCTGAGTTGTGAAGTAATCAAAGAAACAACATTCGTTTTTTGACGCTCGGTTCCCGGTATAATCATAATGTACGCTCCTTGTGTTCGCCAGGATTCTGTGGAACTTGGGACATAAATATAGCAGTAAAAGGTTGATTTTTGAGCTGTTTATTTGTTTTCATAAATTTCTGAAAACTCTCTTGAAAATAACATCATGGTTTTCATTCCAGCGGGTAAGACAGAGTTTTAGTCATAGTACACTCACATTTCGTCAGTTAAGTTTAAGAACCACGTTGTAATAGGGATACCTGCCAGGGCTGCGGGACTGTTCGAAAGAGATACCGTGGCCCTGGAACACAAAGGGCTAAGAAGGAACATGGATAGGTTCTAGTCAGTACAAGTCTGACACTACCTTCCGCTCCGCCCAGAGCGGGAGGAGTCATTTCATGATTTCCCATCCCAAAAAAAAAAGGCTTGGCTATGCCCATCATCCGGGCACAAATAAGGACTGCTATTGAAAATTGGGGCTGCTTTTCCATCTTAGAAATCCCAGATGGAAAAACCAAAAACAATAATTACCCTGATCTGGAAATGGAACCTAGGGTTCACTAGAATTCTTTGACCAAAAAATTAACGAGTTTTTGTTAATTTAGCTCTGTTTATTTGTCTTCATCTCTATTTTGGTAAACAGCGTCACGTTAAGGAAACAGCACAACAATAATGTATATGAGCCTGACAAAAAAAGAATTGGAATATACGAGTAGGTAGGTACTCAATCAAAATTATTTTGTAAAGATCGCAGAGTTGCTACGCTTTTTTAGAGTCACAGGCCTTAGGCAAAGCAATTAACATGATGATGAAACTGCCAAAACCTATGAGGTTATGGATCAGAGAAAGGAGGAAAATGAAGGTATGCAATAATAGTCACCATGACCACTATCTTTTCATTACTTTTATTATATAACCGAACATGGTAGTTTATGTCAGCGTAAAACGTTGATAAAAATGTAATTAATTAGTTTGTGCTATTTAATTAGTGTCAAAAAATCTTTTGTAGTATCTAAGCCTTTTTTCTTAGCAAAAACTATTTATTTTCCTGAAAAATTTTTTTTGTCTTTTGTGAAAAAAAAAGTATTGTGATTTTTCACACCATCACATTTCATTATCATTCATTACATCATCACTGTGATGATTTACACCCGGTAAGATAGATTGACGAAGTCAAGGTATTACTGTAGCGCAGTTCGAAAGACGCATCTCTGCAGCAGCGCACTGCAATAAGCTGAGTTGATTCACTAAGATATGGAAAAATTATCGATACTCATCTGGGACGTATATTGGTAACCGTTTGTGCGGCGGTGTCCCTTTCACTCTGTATGCACTTAAATACAAAAGTTGCGTATGATTTACAACTAAAATATTGGTAGAACATCCTAGCAGAGGAGCGCAACAAATCCTACAGGACTCCAAACGCATGGTCACTTTGTCACCGTGATTGTAATAACTGCGGAGCGAGATGGGCCGCGCTAATGTCGCGCCCCGGGCTTGCTCGCTATCGGTAGCCATCCAACGCTGCAAGCGATGCGACGTGCCGCTACACGCAACCGACGTTCTAACTGAGGAGTAATCTTTCCTTATTCTCTATGGATTTTAAGTTTCTGAAAGATAGATTTTGATTCAGTCAAAATATAATGGAAATTCGGATTTAATCTTTCCTCCTTCAGTAAAATTTCCCCTTAGTTTTTAACTGACATGGTCACTAACACTAAAAACGAGATCTTACCGTATTAACTATTTATTTTGAGTTCCCGATATTTCGGCACTGTTATAAGCGCTATGATAACGGATAAACATCGTGGTAAATATCCCGTTTTTAGTGTTAATAATAGTGCTCCTAAGTTATTTATTTGAATAAAATCAATTATGCAATTTGGTCTGGCTCAATAGCTAAACAAATGAACATCTCTCAAATTCTTACCGAATTATCACATGGTTTGATAACGAGGAGCAGATTAGAAAACCTGTGGGCCAGTGAGTTATTTGGAACGACGTATGACGGACGCCTAGAATTGCGTAGAATGATCAATTTTAAGAACTAAATGCTGAAGTCTCTGTTTCCCTATAGTTACAGTCTGAATCTCTTCAAACATCGAGTGAGTCAGTTTCTATTACTCAAGTGTGCTCCACTCTCAGCTGTATCATCGCATCACATTATGAGACTTGCGGCAAGATTAATCGTATGAAGAGAAAAAAAAAACACTTATATTTTTGTTTCTGATCCGGCTAAATATCTAATGAAAAACAGAGTTTCGATTTACATCGCTATATATAAAGGTTTCCAAAACCTAAAAAATCGCAGTTTTTATAGCGGACATTTTTTTTTTTTACGGATGGGAAATCATCAAATGACTTCTCCCGCTCTGGCCGGAGCGGGAGGGAGTGTCAGACTTGTACTGACTAAAACCCATCCATGTTCCTTCTTAGCCCGCACGGCTTAACCCTTAATATAGACCCGCGCGGCTGTTATTATTTAGCCACGAGCTGTTCCAACGAACGAGTCAATACTTGGTATGTTGAAGCAATGATTTCCATGCATTACGCGCTCGTTTTCACACTACGATCATAATGAGTCTATACTAAAGTAAGTAAATGGATACTTAGTCGAGTCATTGACTTAATAGCAGGCTTGGGATCGCTCATACTTATGAGTTCTTGTACTCAATCCATGGATCGAGTGTGTTAAGTGTGATTAGATTTTCTGTTATCATATTGCGATGTAAAAATGTAGTAGGTGTGGGAATTAAAATCAATTTTATACCAACTCCCTCGTTCAAATAATGGTCTCAAGTGTGCACGAAGTCTTCGATTTGTATCCATTCAATAGATGATGATGTCAATAGGCTCGCCCCCGATATTGAACTTAGACATAGTGGTAAAATTGCGATGTTATAGGGCCTTTTGTTTTGAATGCATACGTGCGGAGGGCATCACGCAAACGACATAATACATATTGGCATAAATATTATATCGAAATACGCGTGCGGGGCACTCGCACGATGCACCACGGTCAGATGACGCCGCTGTAGCACGACGACGACGTCTAAAAAGTACACCTCTACCTTTACTTAACCTTCGAAACAGGCGTGATGTTATTTTAAGGAAAACTTTCAAGAAATTCTACAAAAGTAAGCACATCTGAAACGTCTAAGAGAGAGACTAATCTTTTCATAAACACATTAGCAAATTTTTTTATAGCTCGTGCCGTAAAACTTAATTATTTTGCTACTTCGAAATCTTAATTCCGCTTTCCATATTTATTCACAACAAAAACAAATTAACCACTTTGCCCAACTAAGCTAAAATTCGAGAATCGCTTCTGGCCCTAGTGGCTATGTGTTTACTTGGTAACAAAATAATATGACATTCGATTTGAAGACATTGTATAAGAGAACAAAAAACCTATTATTCCACACAGTAGCCCTTGCGTTCGCCCTGCGGAGGAGAATACTGCTGTATCGTACAGCTGGGAAGTCAAGTGCTTCGATTTTATTTGCGGGTGATTTTCAAAAAGTATTTTGTGGCGTAACCGCGTAAAGACAATGCTTCTGACAAATGCATCAAGTATATTTTGCTACTTTTGTTTTATATTTAAGTTGGTATTAGTTAGTTAGATATTAAGATGTATGACCGCAGTAACGGACATAACCAGTAGTTTAATTTAGTGACGCACTTTTCTATCATAATTCAAAGAATATTGAAGGAAATTCGTAATACTTTTATAAAGCAAGCACACACCACACGTTGCTTTGGTAAATTAGAAGACACTTCCTTGCTATTAAGGCTAAGCTAAGTTCTTTTCTGACACATTTGATAACATTTTAAAGCAGTACCTACTCGTTACCAGCCAATAAAGCTTCCAGTAATTTAATATAATCACAACCGGATCCAATCAACGGTTATCATAATAATGTCCACACCTTCAATCTTTAACAAGCCAAAAACATAATATTAATAGTCGCGCCAAATTGCGAAGCCTAAACTGGAGCATGTTATTTAAATCTATTAGACTCAATAACACTTTAGTGCGCGCCTGTATCGCTGTTCTGTGATTATTACCAGTTTTTGTGGAGTGTCCAGACACGTGGAGCGATGAAATTATGGTAATCACAGGTGGTACCAATGCAAGCCACCGGTTTTTAGGGTACCTTTGGTGTAAATACTGTAGGAAATTTGTTATTGGTACGTGGTCATGTGGAGCGAGATTCCAGCCATTTGTTGAATCAGAACGCGGATATACTTACATAATTTTGATGATTATAAAGAACTTACTTTACTTGTAAGTTTATTTTTTAATCTTGTATTAATGTGCGTAAAGTAAGAAAAAACGGATTTAAGTAATCGTAAATAATAGTCAATTAATTTGAACGTGGTCAACACAAAAAGCGTAACATGACACTGACAGCTCTTGAACACACGGTGAAGTCTTGAACGCGTTCTGTTTCATCGATGAAATTGCTCTTAATCAGCAATAGTTAGGTACTTAGTAGCAACGAACAAAAATAATGCCTAATGATAATTATAGAGATAATAATCAAATATTGTCCAGCAATTTCAATATTAAAATCATTCTGCAATTTTTAAATTTAGAAATGTTCGAGGCCTGTCACAAACTAATTTTCTTATAACGGAACCCAACCGCTACAGTGGCACAAGGTAATAGTAGTTTTTTCAAAACAATAATTGTCGCCGACGTTCATCAACATCTGGTCTATGTGGACCAACAACATCACGCAGAGCTTTCAGTATCACCGACTTAAATTGAAGGAGAGGAAAGAACTTAGTGAGGTTAGAAAAGCGATCTATAAAAGAGAAAAGTTCTGATATTTTTAAATTATTTCCTTCAATAGTCTGCTGGCATAGTCAGGGTCTTTAAAAGAACCCTTAAAGCTTCGTCATGTCTGTCTGTCTGTCTGTCTGTCCGTCCGTGTGTCACAGCCACTTTATTCCGAAACTATTAGGACTACACAGCTGAAACTTGGTAAGTAGATGTATTCTGTAAAATGCTTTTTGATTTTTGTGCAAAAAAATATATATCCCCCCCCCCACACGGAACTGAAACTAAAAAAAACAAAACCATCATACCTATACATGTGGGGTGTCTATAGATAGGTCTTTAAAAATGACAATGAGGTTCCTAAAATCATTTTTTTTTTCAAAGTCAATCCTTTGAAAGATAGACACTTCCAAAGTGGTAAAACGTGTGTCTCCCACCTCTAATTTCTAAAGTAAGAGGAGTAAGATTCTGAAAAAATATTGGGGTGTAGAACGTAAAGAAAAACTTTCAACGAAAATTGGTTTGAATAAGATTTGATGTTTAGTTATTGAAATATGGGTCTTTTTCACTAAACTGCAGCAGTAACTTTGTTTTTCATTAACTTACTATGAAAAACAAATTTAGTTTTGCGGTTAAGTGGAAGTTTACTAATGAATGACCGTTCAAAATTTGTGGGGGTTAATTGGATATTTCTTTTTAACATCCATTCATTAGCCTCCTGTGGACCCCGCCAAGAAAGTAGCATGAAAGCCGATCAAGGAGTACGCTCCTTGATCGTTCTTTCCCACTGCAGCATGCAAATTTCAGTAACAGTATTACTATCAATAATGCTGGAAACGGGAGCTCGTAGCTAAATAATAACAGACGCACGGATCGATCTTTAAGGTTAAGACGTGCTTGCCGAGGTTGGTGCGTGGATGGATGACCATAATTACATACCGAGTTTCCTCCGTGCCTCGGAAAGCACGTTAAGCCGTGGGTACCAGCTGTCATTTGTAGATCTTTGACAGTCGTTACGAGTAGTCAGAAGCCAAAAGTCTTACTAAGGGGTATGGTATTACCCAGTCACTGGGTTGTGGAGGTCAGATAGGCATTCGCTTCATGTAAAATACTGGTACTCTGCTGCATCCCGTTATACTGGAAGTCGACACCATGATAGTTTGGGAAAAGGCTAGGCAGATGATGATGAATACTGCTGGAAACGGGATATTTACTATGTATGCTATTTGTTTTGAGTTCACGATATTTCGGCGCTATCGCAAGATCACGGTTAAACTGAAGTTATTGCTGGTAATGTTTCTGAGCAGAAAAATCGGTCTTCCCCGGTTCTTATTCATTTTTTGCGCTCGGTACCACTAGTGGTGTTATTGATAGAGTTAGTGACCATGTCATTTTAAAAACTTATAGTTACAGTAATGCTCAAACGTATTTGTTTACGCAGATTTTACTTAAAGGTAAGCTATGTAAATCTGATAAACAAAGTCTTCAGGACCCGTATGGACAAGACAGATTAATTTAAAACTTGATTACGATGTGAAATAAACACGTTTTATTTTTGTTTTTAATATAATACCTATTTGTCTCATTGGGTTTGCGAAGATTGATCATAAAATCTTATTATCTCCCGATCCATTATGCACCTTTATTGACGTGTTTTGATTTGACTTGATGATATTGATATTTGACCTGTCTTGACATCAAGCAATTGACAATATTGTAAAAATCGTATGTATTGTTTCTTAGGGTCTATTTTGCTTTAAATTAGCATTTGTTTTTGACTACTAATTTTGGATAAAGTATAAGTTGGAATAAGAGTAATTATTATGGTGTTTTGTTTTTGTTGAAACAAAGATTGATTTTAAGAATTTGAAAAAAAGGATTACTCAGTGCAACTGATGAAAATTACATAAGTCATTCATTAATATTTTTGCCCAAATATTAATTATAGTTCGTGAAAAATTGATCATTTAGTTTTTATGTTATCACACATCGCTATCACTTATGTCCGTGACCAAGCCATTACTTTAAAAGCGCCGATACTAAATCGCCCCGTCGCCATACACGTATGTATAATTAAGAAAGAAAGGCTCTATTCGTGTTTTTAACTCGAAACAAAGTGTTTTGTCGCAAGAACTATTTGTGCGACACAAAGGTGGGAAAGAATATTCCAATTTCATATGTTTTTTAGAATAAAAGTCATTTTAGTAATGACTTACATACTTTAGTTTTGATGATTAATGTATAAAGTAACTGTTTTTAATAAGATGCCAGCAATTTTGAACCATTTTAGTATGCTTGCTTTATTCTTGTTGATCTAGAAAACAGTAAACCCATTTTTTGGGTGGGTTGTGGTGGTAATGGGTTTTACTGCAGTGAAATTATTTACAAACGAAGAAAACAACAACGCAATTGTCTGAATAACTAATTGTTTCGCAAAAAACTGCTGTAGCCAGAAGCATAAGAATATTTTGTACTATAGATATAATACTGCAGGACGTGCATGGCCGCGAAGGTATTTTTTTTTTCGTTAGCCTGTGTATGTGTACCACTGCTAGGCAAAGGTCACCCTCTTTCTCTTTTCAACCTCTCTATCCTGTACAATATCTGGCCATGTTCACACCGCAAACAAGATCTGGGGGTTACTAAGACGTCTTAAAAAATATTGTTTCATTCTTATTCCAGAGTGGGAAAGAGATGGAGCTAGTAGACCTGTATAGCTCCATCTCTTTCCCACTCTGGAACAAGAATGAAACAATAATGTTTTAAGACGTCAGGGTAGGCCAGCAGATTGTCTCTTCACCGCGGTGTTCGCGACTGTACATAATAAAATAAAAATAATTAATTTAATATTGAGTCAAGGACCTCAAAGTGCAAGCGGTCATCCACAAGACTAATGAGGCAATCTATCAGATTCAGTTATACCCATAAAATAAAAAATCAATTCAACATTGTCGCTTAACTTAAAAGGCGGTATCTCAGGATTATCTTCAGAGTAATTAAAAATTATTGGAACATAAAATCGGAAAGCTTTTTAGATTTTAATAGAACAAGTCAAAATGCTACTGTTTGTCAACCATCAATCATTATGCTTTCAATAAACAAGCTTTTAGCCGTGACTTTGAGTGGATTTTATTTTGAAAAGGCTTTAAACTGTCCAAATATTTACATAACAGAGAGATATATAAGCATATGAAATATAAAAGAATTGATAAGTAAAATTAAGTTGTGCCTAGTGCACTATTAGTATGATTATACTTATAAATGCTTACTCCGTGCTCTCTGGTGGCGCAAAAATTTACCACAAATCGCCAAAGGGGTTCGCCAGTAATAATCTTTCAAGTAACCTGAGAAATTATCTTCCCTTTTCGCGAGAAAACTGTTATATAAAGTTAGGTTATTTTTTGGGATTAAAAAAAAACAAAAAATGTTTATAAGTTTGTTCCTAAAGATTAGAGTGGATCCTAATAATTAGTGGTCATCATTTACCTCAAGATTAGAGAAGTAGAAAATAGCAATATATTTCCGCTTCACAAGTACGACGGCACGGTTGGCGCAGTGGCTGAGCGATTGACTGTTGTGCTGCGTGTCGCGGGTTTGATCACCGCACGGAAAAAATATGGCTTATGTTTAACAAACACCAGATGAAGTAAATATAACCTTAAAAAACATTTTTATACTGCCTAAAATAGTAAATGATCACCAGAAATAGTAAATGATCACCAGAATTAAAAACCTGAAAATCACAGCTCCGAACTAAGGCGTAGTCGACGGAGCCCCGCTACGCGGGGCTCCTATTTCTCTCTGCAGGGTTTAAAGTAACCTAACCCAATATCCCGAGCTCGCTTTGCTCGCACTTGCTTCCTAAGTTCTTCTTGCCACAAAATTTGGTGATCATTTACTATATTTGGTCTTTGAATACAATTTTTTTGGTGTTTAGTATTTTTTTTTTTTGGTAACGTAGCTTAGGATCTCAAAGTATTTTTTGGTACTCATTATATTTAATCCCAAAAAATATTTGTATGGCCTACAGATAATTGTTCCAGGTCTGGCTGTTTGTGTATGTGAGTTTAAACGTTTGTTAACGCACCCACGAATGCCCGCGACACAGGAGAAGTTTCTAGTGTGGGGCAAAGTATTTTTGGTAAAAAAAGAGGTAAATAGCAAAATTTCGACCAAAACTCCATAAAGCAGCAAATCTAAGTAATTGTAGGAAGTAAATACTCTCACAATTTCCTGGCCCTAACATCGCCCACATCACAATCAAGCCATTTATATATTTACTTAGCTAATTGGTTGTAAATTCGACTCAGATTGTTCAATATGGTCGGCAACGATTTTGTGTAGTAAAACTCATAAACCTCCCTACGCGTCCGTTGTCGGTTAATGGGACCATGATAAGGCCTTTATGGTCTAATTGGGGATTCAAATGTAGTTCTCGGAACATTTTTTGTCTCAATCATTATTAATTTGAACGCCAATTAGTCATATGAGGTTCTGTTTTTGTTGGTTGTTTAATTTTGATGGTGAGATCAGGGCGGTGCAATTGAGAGGGTCTCATCTTGGCATTAACTGATCACATTAGAAATGAAACATAAGTTTTTTTCTCCAGCCCCCCTAGCATGACCGTTCTATCTCTATTCTACCCAGAAACGACAAGAAATCTTTTCTATACAACTTGACATTTCTTCTGGCCGAGCATGGCGCGCCCCGTCGACTCGCGTTTCTACGAAGTCATAGACAGAAATTCTTTCCATAGCAACGGGGACGTATCACGTGATGTTTATATTCCCTGAATATTATTACGTTGAGTTAGCAAAAAAAAGTTGCCAATTGCACGAGTTTTTCATTTTTCGTGGGCGGAATGGTGTTGCTGCATCCTGGATCATTTTCGCGAAATTAAACCTAAGTATTTTACATAACATTTCAACCTTTTGAACGTAACTCAACGCAACCACGAAACGTATTTATCGTATTTAGTTTTTAATAAGACTAGTTTGACATTTGTCAGAAGTAATATTTCTACCCCAAATGTCAAAAGAAGAGAAAATATGGTCGTCATGCTCGACGTTTTAGACTCGTGTCGACTGAAGAAAAGAAACAGTTCTTTTCTACATTCTTAATATCGCCATGCTTGGGACGATAGAAATATCTGTCAAATTGTCGATTCTTCCGTAGACATAGCCCGTTTCTACGGCGGTCATGCTAGGCCGGCTGGTCCACGATGCAAAATAAAGGTACCCACCGCGGCAGAGAACCCTATTGATAGGGTTCCCAGGTTCATAAATAAGTTTTCTGGTGAAAATTCCAGACTATTTATATATAAATATTATATTTATGAATGTTGCGATTTGTTGCTTAAGACCACATGCCATTCTCTGTCAAAGTTCCAAAAAAATCGCAAGCTATGCAGTTTAATATGAAAACAATTGAACAATGATTGGATTTAGCTTCAAAACCCAGAAGGCCATATTTATATTCTTTATTAGTTTACACCCACTATGAGAGCAAAGACCTCTCCACTCAACTTCACCACCGCACTCAACGATGTATTATTACTTCGGTAGAATCAATCACCAATAAACAGGATCCTTACTCGTCCCAAAAAATAATTTTTCATAACCTAAAGCATTTTGGTTACAAATTTATGGGCCACGGGACCAATTTACCATTGGACAAGGGTATAGTAAATCGTCAGCGCATTATTACGTCATTACCATAATGCAACCGAATTTTGGTTGTATGGTATGAATAATATGACCATTTGTATGTATGAGTTTGTTACAACCTAACTTAATAGTTTAAAAATTCTGCGCACGATTATCTTTTTGTGAAAATGATTTGGTGGTATATTAAGAAGTGGTGTGGTATAGAATTGACAATGATCCACTTGTAATCTTCTCGAAGAATCTAAAGTAAGTAAGCAATAAATTATTAAAGTTGAAAGCCAGTAGCACACAAAAATACTTTTAGAATTTCTGATCAACATTTGTTTATCAAGAACCGATGTTGATGTTCAAATTATTTGTGCTTCCGCAAATCAAACCAGGTTAACCGGTCCTTCCGGACCAATGCAATTATAATATGCACCATCTGCGATTTTTTAGGAGCCTGCTTCTAGTCTAGCCAATAGTTTATATTATGGACTATGCCTATGTGACATCGCGACAGCTTGGCAACACTGGATTTTAGTCATTCAATTGAATTTTCAATGATTACTTAGGTACGTATTTTGAGATACAGTAGGACCGAAGGGGGCGTAACCCACCACCCAAGATCAGTGTGGGGTCCTCTCTCATATAGAGAAGAGCTGTCAACCATTATTGGAAACTCTATAAGTCACATTTATAACATTTAGCTATCATCTCACCCAGAACTAGATAGACCGAGTGAAATATTGGGGAAAAAGCTAAAAGATCATGATAGTGACAGTAACATTATTATACTATTTCTTTACAGAAGAAATACGAGTAATAAATTAGGTTTTCCAATACAAAGTCAATCATGAATAGATCTCATCGACAGGACCTATTCAATAAGCAAGAACGTTATCAGTCTTGTAAGAATGAGTAGCAATATGACTGAACAGGTTTTCGTTCAGTAGCCAGGGATGGATCTGGGAACTACTATTTCCATTGAGTGTCTTCCGATACTTGGACTCTGTCTACGACTAATCCAAATAGTATTAATAATAATACAGCGGAATATTCACCTCCAAAATTAATTCTGGAAAACATTTTGATGTCCTCTGACAAAGTTGACATGCCATCCCACTTTTTGGGTGAATCCTGCCAGCAACCGTTCAATAGAATGAGTTTAAATTTTTCTGCAGCAAATCACATGCAGCAGTAAAAGATGGAGACACACTGCTAATAATATGAGACGTTAGATCATCAATGGCTTATGGTACGATAAATTATAGATTACCATTGAGAACAGAATGCTGAAGTCTTTTGAAAGAATAACTATCGGCAAACAAAGTCTTTAGGAAATCAGCCACCTCCACATGTCAGTGACTATCTACAGTCCGTCCCTGTACAGGATATTACCCGAGTGTAATTATTGGGAGGGATTCATTATGACGTTACGTGACAGCCACTGAGGTTCATTTCATCATCGTATGCAATTTGCTTCGAACATTAAATTATAAGATAGGCCCGAAGACCATAATATATGACTCTCGCCTCTGATCGGAAAGCAATACAGTTCATATTGATAATCAATTTTGATGAATCCTGTCATTACATCCTTCTGGCTTCTGTGGACTGTTACTGTAATGAAATGTTTGTTGTAGCAATGATAGAGATAATGCTGGATGTAATGATTTTGAAAAGATTTGTTTTTATTCTGTTTTGGTTCAGTACGTGAGGGAATGTAATTGGTGTCTGCAATAAGGACCATAGGTTTGATGGCGGCTGTCTGTAAGTTCTGACAGTAAAAATTGAATATTCATTTTTCAAGCTAGCGACACCCACCATCAAGGAATAATTATTTTATTTACGACCGAGCGAAAATCTAGTCAACCCCAAAAACTATGCCAGGAAGAGTTGTACAGCAAAGACGCGAAAAAGTTCCTGAATTTTGTAGAAGGGAAAGAAATATCTAGACTATGGCAGAAAATAAAAAGAGGAAGCAAGATAAAATAATAACATTCTAATTCTTCCATACCAACACAATTACATCAAAGAAATAAAATCCAATCGACCAGAACAAGTCTACTTAATAACGCGAATAAATAATTCGCGGCGATCTTAAACAGCGTCTAACGATGTCAAAACATTTAACAGCTAATGCAGTTATGCTATGTTCTAGTCTAGCAATAAAAAACATAATGAAATACAGAGAGGAAGTATCTAATAATGACCAAGACGCAGTAAGCTCGAGGCGAAATTGTTATAGCTTTTATTAATCGGAAACTGCCTTAATTTTGGTCAATGGTTTTGAGAATGCAAATGCTACAGGTTGTTCCAATCAAAGCTCTACCTTATCTGAACACCTTGAAAGTTTATTTTTGGTTGGTTCAAAGTTTTAAGGCACGTTATCCGGTCACCGAGTTTCGCTAGAGGCAGTAATTTATAAATGTTCGTATGGCTGCTTTGATGGTACAAATTAGACAAAGGTACATGGAGGCATCACTACAGTTTTCATTTTTAACTGAATTATGGCGGTATTGAGATGTGGCTGGATTTTTATGGTTACGGAAAATTGATGATTAATAGTTTATTTAAAAATGTAAACATTATGATTATGGCAATTTTGAAAAATATTGCTTTATGTTTTTCTTTCGATAGGTACAATGCAGTCAAGCCTTTTAGATATTAAGTTGTAATTTGTGAAAAAAAATTAGGGCTACTTTATGACTTCTTGTGTTTGCGGTAGACAGGTAATCAAAGAGATTCACTCATTCATTTTAGATTATAAAATATTTTATTTTCACTATTATTGTGTTTTACATGTGCTACTAAAACGCTGCACATTATACCTAAAATAAAACTTTAAAAAAATCAATGGCATTATGGAGTAAAGTTCTTAGTAAAGGATACGAACTCTTTATTTGCTATAATTATGAAGAATAATAGTAAACACAGGTACATTCAATTGTTTTCTTTTTCTTTTAGGCAATGTTTATCTCCGCCAGTCTATTTTACTTTTTACCTAATAGATGCTTGTTTTCCCCAGTCAGCTGAGTTGCAATTTCATAATATAGGGGTATATACATGATTGTAAATAATATATAGCCACTGTTGGAGATCCAATAAACAAATTTATAAGTCGCCTCTCAAGATTTCTTCATGCCAGTCATTCTTATTGACAGCCAGTACCTTAAACCTGACCTATTTTAGGGTCTCGGAGGCCAATACGGACCGTATAGTAGGTATTAATTATGGTCTACCTTATCCCACAATCTCTATCTTATGAGACAGGATAAAACTCTTAAGACAAAAAGCCCGGCACTTATCCGCCTACGTACATCGAAAACGACCATATGGTCAAACCTATAGTTACAAAAAAAAGAAAACTAATAAATAGACTCCGAAATCAGCTCCCAGCTATTACGGTAAATCAGTAATGTGGAGATACGAATTTTTTTATATACATGAACTCACAATGAGTGGTTATTACGGAGAGATGAAAGCCGATACTTGGGCACGCGCCAAGACTTAGAATTATTTCGGAATGTACGCACACCAGATGTTATCGGTTACGGTCTTTAGAATTATCGTTTTTGTTTTAATGTTTGGTACGGTATTGGGGAACAAGTGAGGAGTGGCCGATTTCTGGGAGTATTAAATGAAAGGTTATGTGTTTTCTTCGGGAAAATCTGAAAACAGTTTTATTCGACAGTAAGTATAAGGGCCATAAGGATCACGAGTCACAAATCATGAGGTATAGGATTTCTACTGAAATAAGTTTTAATAAAAATCCTATGAAATTCGTCGTCGTTGAATTCAAACATGTCAAAATAGAGCAACGAATTTTAGTTTCATTGATCTCTAATCATCATGCACGTTTTACTCACAAACATATTTGCCATTGCAAAGCTATGTCATCTATTTGTTCATACAACTGCAACATTTTCCTAACTTATGCCAACCATCCACCATTCGCTCATACCTTGCGTGAACCGCCCGCAGTCTTTTACATTTCTACAGAAATACACAATAAAAAGTGTCAATAGGAATGGCATATAAACAATGTTGGTAGTACAAGTATTATTTAAACTAAAACACTATTGCAAGTAACAATTTGGCCCGCAGTACCGTTGTGGCTATAGATCAGCTCAGGTGTTGCGGGCGTTTTGTGTGGTGCAAGTAAGAAGATGGTCCGTCCTAAAGCTCGTTGGGTCAATGATATGGTCACAGTCGCGGGAAACACCTAGATAAGGGACGCACAGAAGCGAGAAGTGTAGCAGAAAATAGGGGAGGCCTATACACAGCAGTGGGTGATTCCTGGCTGAAATGATGATGATGATGATAATAAAGTTAGAAGATTATGAGAGTTTAAAGGTCAAAATGCAAATTCTTTTTAGGTTCCGTAGCCGAATGTCAAAAAACGGAACCCTTATAGATTCGTCATGCCTGTCTGTCTGTCCGTCCGTATGTCACAGCCACTTCATTCCGAAACTATTAGGACTACACAGCTGACACTTGGTAGGTAGATGTATTCTGTAAACTGCTTCACGATTTTTTAAACAAAAATAAGAAAAATAAAAGATTAAGGGGGCTCCCCATACATGGAACTGAAACTAAAAAAAACTTTTTTCATCGAACCTATACGTGCGGGGTGTCTATAGACAGGTCTTTAAAAATGACATTGCGGTGGTTCCTAAAACCATTTTTTTTTTTAGTCAATCGTTCAAAAGATAGACACTTCCAAAGTGGTAAAACGTGTGTCTCCCTCCCCCCTCTTATTTCTAAAGTAAGAGGAGAACAATTCCTGAAAAATATTGGGATGTAAAACGTAAAAAAACTTTCAATGAAAATTGGTTTGAATAAGATTTGATATTGAGTTTTTGAGATATGGGACTTTTTCACCAAACTGCAGCAGTAACTTTGTTTTTCATTAACTTACTATGAAAAACAAATTTAATTTTGCGGTTAAGAATAGATACACAGACAGATAGTGTGAGATATATAGTTGGAAGTTTACCAATGAATGACCTGTCAAAATATTGTTATCATATTGTTTGGGGCTATGGAACCCTGTGTGCGTGTAAGACTCGCACTTGGCCAATTTTTTAGAAACAGAATTCTCATTCTTCAGGTGACATGAAAATGTTTAATGTAACTGAAATAACTAAGGTTCAGGATCTTTAATCAGAGGATGTTTTTTAAAGTCGGCACTTATTGTGTGACAGAAAGTAAATGGCGTTGTTAAGAAATATTGAGTTTTTTCTAAGATTTTGTAATTTAACACAGAATTGAGGAGAAACATGTGTTTAACAAATTTTAAGAATGTAGGAGAAGAATAAGATTCAAAAAAGACTTTGGCCTTTATTCTATTTAACTTATATCCAGTTTTTCAGCGCTTCTGCTGCGTGTGCTAGCTGACAAGTGATATTAATTTGATGTAATGGATTCCTTGTTTATATACTTGAACACTATTGTATAGAATCTGGTTCTTCTAACCTAAGAGACAGATGTGTTGCTGGGGAGTTTGTTCCACCACTTCTTCTTCCCAGCTAAAACTCTAGGAAGTGGCAAAGGGCGGGCGTTTTGGGGGACTGTCTCTTGTAATTTTGACGTTCAAAAAGTGCTGATTATCAGCCTAGTTTGAATAAATGACTTTCGATTTTGATTTTTCAGCGTCAAAGAAGGAATCGCACCGTATAACGCTAAAAAATTTAAAGGAGTTTTTATTGAAATTGAAAAATGTATAATGTCAATGAGTTCATAAGATCCTGGCAATCAAAAACGCTAATGGGGATGTAAGTATCTATACTTTTTACAAAAAAAAAAAAAAAACCTCTACCTACTTCACCGCTTGCTTTCCCAACTTTTGGATCGTGCAAGTACACTTTCGAAACGCTCTTCATTTACATCTTGGACCATTTCTTAACCAAATGGCAGGTGAGATCCTACCTTATAGTAACCACCACGCCCGTCCATATGGAAGAATAAATTTGTAGTTGTTGGCTAAAATATTGGTAGTTACGGTTTACTATGCCCACACTGTCAACAGATTTATAGGTATATGGAGATGTATTTATGAAGCATACATCTGTATGTCCGTTAGTAGATTACTGGTTTTACCTAAGAAATGTGGCCCAAATTATGAGCCTATACTGTGTTTTTTGAATTCTTATGTATCTGTAATGATTTAAGCTTAGCTCTAGCAGCACCAAAAATACAAGATGTGGTTTTGCATCCTCGTCAAAATTCATGAGGTTGTCACAAAATATATACCTAAATAATAATAATCAATTTTAATTATGGTACCTAATTAATTATAAATAAACACTGATTATTTTGATTGTTTAAGTTTGTCAGTATTACAGAATAACCCCCTTAACTTTAGGGAATAAGATATTATCGAATAAACTTTTGAGATTGTTTGAATGTGTGAAAGCGCGGTTATAGGGCAAGGATCAGACGGGCCGCGTTTAAAACACGGGTGGTACACACGTACCGATTTCCGCAAATAAGAAAAGAAAAAAAAAAGTCAATTTATTATTGATTCGAGTTAAGAATCATGAGCATAGTTACCTCCTTGAATTTGACGAGAATGCAAAAGAACACCTTGTATAAGCCAGTCTGTAAGATAAGGCGTTGATACACAGGTCGGGACGGCCTGATTTGGTTCAGCCGGGCGACCAATATAAGGTTGGTTTAAATAGATCCTCCACAAAACCACGCATTCTGTACAAACTAAGTAACCCTACGCAAAAAATATTGCTGGTAAACGACTTTTTTTGAGGTGAAATCACCTTTTACGTTTAAACTCAATTTACTGCACTCAAAACATTGTACTGGTGGATGCATTGAATAGTAAAAGAGAAGTGGAGTTATTTAAAATATTAAAAAAAAAACTTATCAAAAAGTAATAACTTTTACGTTCAGAACAAAATAAATATTTCAATGACGGGTAGAAAAATGAAGAGCCTTTCGGCTACGTTAAGGCTCTATTTGCACCATTTATACATTTTACTTTGTCGCCTGGCCTGTAGCAATACAGGTACATTCATCCAGCACGGGTAGCATGACGGCCGTAGAAACGGGCTATGTCGACGGAAAAATTGACTAACTGACAGATTGTCACTGTCTATCTGTCATTATTTCGATTCTTCCGTAGACAAAACTCGTTTCTACAGTGGTCATGCTACGCGTGCAAGAGTGTCAATTGTTACATTGGTCATCAAATATGAATATTACAATTAACTTATTCATGAATAATTTAAAACTAAAAGTGCTATTGAAACTCAATACAACAGTAATATTTAAAGTTAAATAACTTAAATGGAATTAAAACTGGGCATAATAAAAACAAACGTCCCTATAATAACGGCTGAAGTCTTATCAGCTTAACTACATATTGAACAAGCACGATTATCATTAAAAATATTAATTACTTATAGAGTTTTATTTCAATAACGAATTTGACTTTTAAATAAAGATGCCACTGCAATTTTGACCTGACTAGTCCCGGTCCGGACGGACAGCATCCGTTCACGAGTTTGACGCATGAGTCAGCTTTTCTCAACCATATTGTTTTTTTTTTTAATACTGATGTGCCTTATGATTATTTGTTTTTACGTTGGCATCAGGATTTTTGTTGATCGATATAAAATTACCAGAGTGACTCAAATGTTTCAAATCAAATAATCTTTATTTGTGAACACAGGTATTAAAATAAAGGTCTTATTCTTACATTTTAGTTGAACTCCATGTCCTACCAATGAAATTGGTGTACAAATATTTATTTTTCTTTGTAATGTTCTAGTTCTATACAATTCAAAGTCAGTATCAAGAAAATAACGAGAATTCAATGTATTATTAATCATTGTATGAATCAATTATAATTTATTTTTCATGCATGTCAACGATAAATTATATAAAAGGCTAATTTTGTAATGTTGTAAATAATGTCAATTAAATAATCAATTAATTAAAAATAAATTATAATTAAGGGCTAGTAATGTCATATTTTATCATTTAAAAATTCTTCGATAGAGTAGTACGTCTTATCTATTAGAAATGAATGTAATTTACTTTTGAATTTGCGGACATTATCTTCACTCTAAGGAGTCATAAGAGGAAACATCTTATATAATAAATTACCAAAATGTATAAGTACATTTTGGTAATTTATTATATAAGATGTTTGAAACTTGGATTAGATTTTAAGGTTCATGCCGTACATGTTTCTCTTTACTTCATTTATTTTAGGAACACTAATCTATTCAAAGTTCTGGGTAAGCTCGTACCATCGTCGACTTTGTCTCTGTCATCTCTGACTTAGACTAGAGTCAAGAGCAAAACCATCGCATATAAAAAAAGGGAATTAAGTGCTGAATAATGACAGATAGTGTGAGTGATATTGTAGACTATGCTTATACACCGTGTAAATCACCTCATCACGAAGCCGTTTACCAAGCATTCTGTACATGAAACTAAGTAACTTTACGCAAAAATTATTGCTGGGATACGACTTTTTTTTGGGGGGTGGAAAATCATGTTTTGTGGTAGAACTCAATGTAACGCACTCAAAACATTGTGCTGATGGACGGATTGAATAGTACGGGGGTCGTGGAGGTGTTTAAAATCCTACATTAAAAAGTTGTATTAAAAAAAATATTTGTCAAAAAGTTGGAACTTTGACCCCTAATATCTCCGTAACTAGAAGGTTCCCAGATATGGTGTAGAACAAAAAAACGATCGCAATGACAGGGAGAACCAGTGCCTTTCGGCTTCGTTAAGAGGTGTTTTACACCGTTGATGTAAATAATTACATGCTTTTTGTGTTTAACGTAATAAGGACATAATGTGATCGTTGTAGCGTTACAATGAATGGAAATTGTAATGTTATGTGCAATGTAAATATTAACATAATTGACATGTCTCTTGTTCTAATGTATTCAAGCAGTAGTGCAAGTAGGTATTTTTAAATTCTTGCCTTGTAAATTAACAAGATGATAACATCATAAAAATTACCCCAAATTGTTTATAAATTAATAGACCCCAACATTAATTAATAGACCTATAAGTTACGATCAAACATTCAAATAATTGAACAAAAAGGTTTTAATCGATTCAATGCCGGCGCCCATCTTTGATGATCAACGTTAGAAATCAATTAATTGAATGAAAATAATTCGCGTAAAATCATTATTACTGATAGTTTCAATTATAACGAGAGTAAAATGAAAATAGATTCCACTTTCGTTTATTTATAGAATTGTATATTTTTTTTCTAAATGTTCATATTGATCAGAAATTCTTGGCTGATGGCCAGTAATTTAGTGGCCACCTATGAAGGATTTGATCGTTTTTGAATTTGGTAAACCAATTATAAAGCAAACTCATAGTACCGTTTATTTTTCCCTTTGTTTTGTTTGAAAGATGGGACGTCCATGTTATCGTCTAAAAGATTTGCGATGTATTTTTGATAATATTGTACAATGAAATCTTACAAGCATAACAGAACAGTGTTTGTGTAGCGGCCGTCGTAAATGGCAAGACTAATCTAAAACCACAATCCCTGCTGAATACGGGCTTGTCCAGTTGCACACCAGAGTCCACATTCCCAGCTAATCTCAACTATCTATCACCAACCGAAATAAAAGATCGTGATACCACGTGCTAACAACATTATTGAAGTTTTATTGAGCGACACCATGCAAACGAACACTAGAGCAAAAAAAATTAAAACATTGGACATCACCAACCCACACTGGGCCAACGTGGGTGTAAATGGCCTTTCCGCTTTTTTAGAACGGAAGCCTGTGGCCAGCATAGGTATATCTTAACTAAATACCATGCCTTTAATCCTCGAAAGATTAGAGGCATACCCAGTAGTATATTTCGCCACAGTTCACTGTATTTAAGTCCCATGTAATATCCCTCGTTAGGAGCCTGTGGCTAAATAATAACAGCCGCACGGGTCGATCTTTAAGGTTCAGCCGTGCTTGCCGAGGTTGGTCCGTGGATGAGTGACCATAATTTCATACCGAGTTCCTCCGTGCCTCGGAAACAACGTTAAGCTGTTGGTCCGGGCTGTCATATGTAGATCTTTGACAGTCGTTACAAGTAGTCAGAAGCCAAAAGTCTGACATCCTGTCTTACCAAGGGGTATCGTATTACTTAGCCACTGGGTTGTGGAGGTCAGGTAGGCAGTCGCTTCATGTAAAATACTGGTACTCAGCTGCATCCGGTTAGACTGGAAGCAGACCCAAAGATAGTTTGGATAAAGGTTAGGTAGATGATGTAATATCCCTCGTTGATAGGATCCAATCCATACTAAACCCCATAACATTCTACCTGACCTGGAAATCGACCGGACCTTATGTTCAGCAGTCGCTCTAACGATCACTATACAAACAAGGCAGTCGAAGCTGTCCCACGCAATCTGCGTCACATTTTCCCCGTTTTCGCAACATTTTTCATTGCTGCTCCGCTCCTTTTGGTCGTAGCGTGATGATATATGAGAGCCTATAGCCTTCCTTGATAAATGCTATCTGACACTGAAATAATTTTTCAAATCGGACCAGTAGTTCATGAGATTAGCGCGTTCAATCAAACAAACAAACTCTTCAGCTTTATTATTAGTATATCAGATTATACAATGCAGCAAAAGCGTCTCAGTGTGAACGACCAGACACTATCAATTCCTGAAATTACATAAACGAAAGCACACATCTAGAAACTTGGTCGCTAACGTTTTTATTATACCACTTTTAATGCAAAGTAATAAATCAATAATTCTTCTAAGATAATCGGAGCGGTAAAATTCCGGTTGTGTTGCGTAGGCAGCCTGTAATTAAGGAAAACGTTATATGAAATCGATCACGGTGACGCCGTGAGCTTGTTTTGTGTGTTTACTTTTATTATCATTTCTTTGACGGTGATTAGGAAGTGTACTTAGTTGTGGGTGCCGGCTAAGATCCGCCGCTTTTTGTCTTGCGTAAGCTAAATAAGAACGATGTGAACAGTGTTTTTGACTACGTGCTGTATTGATTTTGTTTGTCGCTTTGATTCACTAAATTATTTACATCAGAACAAGGATCTTTGTTTCCAGACGTTGGAACGTTGTTGATACTTAAACATCTTTTTGTCGTGGTCATAGTTCCAATTTTGGCCACGCGCCATAAGTTTCTTGTGAAGCCAATCAACAGTAAGTAATCTTTCGTTTGTTTGTTTTTTTCTCAATAAAGTATGAAAATAATGTGTATAAAGCACATTAGCTGTTATCACCCGGGGTGAATCCTTCGAAAATCAGCGGAATTAGGGCCCTCTTAAAATTATTATTTGAGGACGAGTCTGGGAAATATTTTTATATTCATAGATTAAAAATATGATAATGAATAATACGAGATATTTCTTCAAAGCGTAATATACCTATGTTTTTTAATAATTGAAATATTCATTTCACTTATTTTGAATATCTTCTGGAATTTAATGGAATTAAATTACTTAGAACTTTGTATTATCATCGACTGATTGATAGACTCACATAAATACAAAGACGCGGCATGCGAGTATAGTCCATTTAAGTTTAGGTTTAAAGAATCTTTATTTCTCATAACAACATGAAACAGTTCACTTACATGAGATATAAATTTTAACATAAATAATCGTCGTCTAATGTAATTTACTAATTGAAATCATTGATTTAACATAATTACAGTTTACGTCAAATAATTTACTGCTGTCTTGTCTTACGTTTCAAATACGCTCATTAAATCGGCATAATTAAAAACACTAGACCGAAAAAACTGCAATCTAAAATAACGACCCAACAAATCGTTTAAAAGATATTAATAACAAATAAACAGTAAATCATTCCAGGGAAATAGGCGAAAAGGTGTTGTATACTAATAAAATAATTATCATCTACCTCCCGATCGCTTGAAGTATGTATCATTTGGCAGGAGGCGTGGCCAGTTCACACGAATGTACAATTTATGTTATTCTTGAAACTATTATGAAACCTCTAAAATTCAATAAACAAACGACAAAAATAATGTCTGTAAAATACATTACTGGCTCACAAAGATACAACTTAGAATCTTTTAAACAAAACTGGTAATGGATTGTGAAAATTCACGAGACAAACCTTCGCATTGAAGTGACAATTTTAAGGTAGCTTTTGAGTTGGTAGCACTCAAATCTTGTTTTGATATGATTTTTTTGCTAAGAAACAATTTCCTGTCGGAATCAAAGAAAAGGATCGTAAATTATATTCGTTTGTACAATATCGATTTTTATAAAGGGTGTAAAACACCTCTTAACGAAGCCGAAAGGCACTGGTTCTCCCTGTCATTGCGATCATTTTTTTGTTCTACACCATACCTGGGAACCTTCTAGTTACGGAGATATTAGGGGTCAAAGTTCCAACTTTTTGACAAGTATTTTTTTAAATACAAGTTTTTAATGTAAGATTTTTACTTTAAACACCTCCACGACCCCTGTACTATTCAATGCGTCCGTCAGCACAATGTTTTGAGTGCGTCACATTGAGTTCTACCACAAAAAAATATTTTACACTCCCCAAAAAAAAGTCGTTTCCCAGCAATATTTTTCGTGTAAAGTTACTTAGTTTCATGTACAGAAAGCTTGGTTGACGGCTTCGTGATGAGGTGATTTACACGGTGTATAGCCTGACAAATACTTTATTTTTTGGCAATTAAAATACTACTGGGTATTAATCTTCTGATTTGATGTTCAGGAAAGGCATTCTAATTAGTAATGGATTCTGCGAGAAAGTACAAGGTTATTTCAATTAAGTACACAATTATTATTTCAAGTAGTATTATTATTATACAAGGTGTTGTTTTGCATCCTCGTCAAAATTCAGGAGGTGGTCACAAAAGAAATAAATAATCAATTAAAATTACGGTACCAAGTTATTTATTAATATGCACTGATTTTTTTGGTTTGTTAAGTTTGTCAATATTTCAGAATAACCCACTTAACGTGGTTTAGGAAATAAGAAACATCGAATAAACATTTGAGATTGTTTGTATGTGCGTAAGCGAGGTTGTAGGGCAAGAACCAGACCGGCCGCGTTTAAAACATGTGTGTTTCAAACTTACCGATTTATGTAACTAAGAAAAAAAAATACCTATCCATTTTATTATTAATTCGGGACGAGAATCATTAGCATATTCACCCCCTTGAATTTGACGAGGATGCAAAACAACACCTTGTAGTAGTATTAAAGTGTAGTTTTTTTTTTTGTGAAATCATTTCACTAACTTATCTTTAAATACTTGGAGCACGTACAGTGCTTGTCAATGGAAACATTTTTTTATGTGCTTACTGTTATGGTTGCAATTCTCCACTTAAAAAAACTCTATGTTACTCAATATAAGTTTTCACGTGCAAAAAAATTTGGCAAACAAAAAATCTTTGACATCACAAATTAAAGAAAATTGTAATATTTCGGCTCAAGATTTAGACACCAAATTACCGACGCAGAGATATACCTCTTCAAGAGGTATATCCCATTTGGTGGAAACCAAGTTAGGGGAAGGTGACATTAGTGGAGCAGCCAGGATTCTTTTCAGTAGCGATGTGCTGGCACCGTGCTCCCCAGAAACACTCGCAGCTCTGGAGACCAAACACCCTGCCCCAGCGGATGGCCTTTCTTTTCCCGACCCCCCTGATTCTGACATACACTCCCTCACTATTACAGGTCGAGAGGTGGTCACAGCTGTTTGCTCCTTCCGGAGCGGCTCCGCTGGTGGCCTCGACGGCCTAAGTCCTCAACACCTAAAGGACCTTATCTGTTCAGGCGCCGGGGAATCTGGTGAGCTACTCTTGAAGGAACTCACAGCTTTGATTAACCTCATGCTCTCCGGCAAGGTGAACGAGGCCGTCATCGACGTCCTATACGGGGCAAATTTATGTGCCCTGCGTAAGCGGGATGGCGGCATTCGTCCTATTGCCGTGGGAACTGTCTACCGTCGTATGGCAGCCAAGATTTGCTGTAAATTTTATGGTGAGGCTGTTTCGAAAAAAATTCAGCCCCTACAGCTAGGTTACGGCTCTAAAGGGGGCTGTGAGGCTGCCGTACACGCTTTGTCGACCTACCTAAATTCTGGCAAAGGTGAGGTCATTCTGAAGGTTGACATAAAGAATGCCTTCAACTCAGTAAATAGAGACACCTTGTTAACAGAAACTAAAAATGAACTACCCCAAATTTATAGTTTTCTTTGGCAATGTTACAGACACCCTTCAAAATTACTTTATCACGACAACCTTTTAGAATCTGCTGTTGGCTGTCAACAAGGTGACCCCCTCGGGCCAGTGATTTTTAGTTAAGCTATTCACCCAATTGTCCGTCAACTAAATTCTAAATTTAACGTTTGGTATCTTGATGATGGAACCTTGGGAGGCGATGTAGATACCGTGTTAAATGATCTAAATTTCTTAAAAAATGAATTTCATTCCATTGGCCTTGACCTAAATCTTTCGAAATGCGAATTATTTGTAGAGGACAGTATCGACAGACAACCGACTATTTCCAAATTTAACGCAATAGCCCCTGACATTAAAATTATTGAGAAAAGTTCTCTTCGTCTCCTCGGGTCTCCAATCCTTGAAAATTCTTTTCCCGATTTTATAGAGGAAAAGATTCAAAATTTTAATGATGTTTCGGAAAGATTGCTCCAAATTAACATGCATTCGGCTATCACCCTAATTCGTTACTGTTGTTTCGGCCCTAAATTAACATACTTCCTTCGTGCTTCCCCTTTATGGAAGCACACACATCTCTTGGACAACATGGATCAAATTATCAGACAAACTTAACATCCATTTTAAATGTGGCTTTGGACGACCGAGCTTGGGCACAAGCAAGTCTTCCTATTCGCATGGGAGGACTCGGCGTCCGCAAAATTTCTAGTATTAGTTTACCTGCATTCATATCCTCGGTCTACGGCACTGAAAAATTAATCAGGAATATCCTGGCTTCCACACTGATTGATTTTGATGTGCCGTGTTTCTCCGAGGCTATCGATGCTTGGAAACTCGCTTGCCGTAATACTGAAAAACCCGACAATCCATTATCCCAGAGACTGTGGGACGAGCCGCTCTGCAGAATAGTTCAGGACAATTTACTCAACACGTCTGCTACTACTGCTGAGCGTGCGCGACTGCTGGCTGTGGGTGAGTGGGAGTCGGGTCTTTGGCTTCTCGCACTGCCATCGTCGAGCATAGGCACTTTGTTCGACGACACGACCTTCCGCCTCGCTGCTTCTTTACGTCTTGGTGCCGCCTGCTGCTCTCCTCATCGCTGTCACTGTGGTGAAGCTGTCAACAGCCTCGGACACCACGGCCTGTCATGCAACCGAAGTGCGGGACGTTTTGCGCGGCACGCGAACATAAATGACATCATCCGTCGAGCTCTTGTTACCGTCGGCGTTCCAGCTATCTTAGAACCCAATGGCTTGGCACGCGACGATGGCAAAAGACCGGACGGCATGTCTTTGTTTCCTTGGAAGATGGGTAGGCCTTTAGTGTGGGACGCAACTTGCGTCGATACTCTTGCGCCATCACATCTTCCAAGCTCATCGTGCTGTACAGGCGCTGCCGCTGCGGCTGCAGAGAACCTCAAGCGGCGTAAATATAGTAACCTTTGTGGTAACTATATTTTCGAGCCGTTTGGGGTTGAAACTCTGGGGCCGTGGGGTCCGAGTGCTCACAGCCTTTTCAAGGAAATTTCTAAACGCCTAGTTGACACTTCCCGTGACCCAAGGGCTGGGTTTTACTTTGGCCAGAGGCTAAGTATTGCCATACAACGTGGCAACGCCGCCAGTCTCTTGGGCACGTTACCAGTTGACAGCGTTGAGGAGGAGTTTTTTGACGCCCTTTTATAATTTGTTGTTATTTTAGTTATCTAGTTTTAAAAATAATATTAATTTGTAAAATGTAATAAAATAAAAATTTATATATAAGTTTTTAAACTTACATGGTCAACAACAAAATGGGATATTTATACCATGTTTCTACGTTTATCCGTTATCATGGTGCTTGCAACAGCGCCTAAATATCGGGAACTCAAAACAAGAGTAAACATAGTCAATATCCTGTTTTTAGTGTTAATGATTATGTTACTCGAATCTCCATAATAAGGCCCAGATAAAGTTGCATTCTGGGTGAACGGAAAAGTAAAAAAAAAACTTATGTCAATTCTGTTGAAAAACACCGTAGAAATACATGAAGTACATGAAACTTCATAACGCGTAAAATTACCACCCAAACTACCAAAACACTTGTCCATCACATCGACAGGTTACAAAACACCATTCATATCTAAAACCAAACAAAAAAGCCGAACTAATCCATCTTTCACCACAATAGGGCTAATTGTTCCTCAGTTCAATTTGGACCACTGTTCGCTACCATTCCGAATAAAAGGGTGAAATAAAAAACGGGACAAAAGGTGTTATAGAGTAAAAATTACCAGGCTGTTATGAATATGTATGTATCATTATGGTACGAAACATGTGCTCGACACATGTTCAATGGACCATAAGGTCCCTATTGATACGAATATATTATTTATTCATCGCGTGATAAAAATCGTAGGTTAGTTTTTGCTGGGAATGAATTATTTGATTTTTTTTTCATGTTTGGAAGGTAGCATGTTGCTGTATTTGTTTAAGAATCTACCGATCTTGGGTAAGGTCAAGAATAATAACATATTTTTGAGTTTGCGCCATATCATTCTTCTTCGATAGGTAGAAGAAGAAGTCTATAAAGCCGTTTGAATGTGTTTAAAATACACTTGCGAATCTTTGAGTTTAAACTCAAATTTATTTTTAAACGTTTGTTCTTTTTTTAATAGAGTTAACCCAAGTGTCGCATGTGGATGGCTATAAGAGTAGAGGAAAATTAAAGAAACCATGGATGGACTGTGTGAACTTCTAAGATTACGAGTGATAGAGAAGTAAATTGGCATAAAGGAATGGTGATGGAACCCAAGGGTAGCAGGATAAGGTAATACTTCTTTTGTTTAGGTAAATGATGATCATATTGTATACATACTTGTATATCACGCAATGACACGTCATGGCATAACACTGTATTTTTCAATAACTAGCCATGCAGGTAGGTATGTTTCATTTAGGTATTTGTTTCGGTTCAAAAATGTATCTGGTTTTTTCTTTGCCTTTTGATCCTTTTTAAATTGGTCATTTAATCTGAATTATAAGAGCAGTGCGTGGATCAAAGAATCTAGAAATTTAGCCCAAATCCATGATCAATTTAATTTAAGACCAAATCTACTTGTTCTTATGATTTTGTCGCTTGTCAGGCAACCACAAAACTATTTCAGTACCGGCTGGAACTTTACTTTTTTCTCCACGGTCCGTTGGATGCTGGAAGCGTGCGCACCCCGTCCGTGGTCCGTCACGCAGCCGCGTGCGCTGCTCTGCACCTTGCTGTGTTTTCACTTTTTTATTCAGTAGATAATAGAGTTGTTTTTGAAGTGGTTCCGTGGATTTGAAATTGAGATTCTGGAAAGAAGAATGTTTGGGCTTGTTTATTGCGAAATACTGATTGTTTCTTGCCTTATATGTGTGTATGGTGGTAAAGGTTGACTGTTATTCACACCTGTTCTAAGCTACAGATCTAATCTACGATTTCTCTAAGTTGCTATTTAAAAATAATATAATAAAATCAAATAATATCATATAATGTGAGTACAGCAGTCATTGTGCCGATAGTCGTGTCGGCCAATGGCTTTATAGCCAAAAGCCTTATCCAACATCTGAGGAGTCTTTTGCTTGGCAGCTGGATCAAGGCAGCTTGATTCAGAAAGCAGTACTCTTTGACTCGGCGTGTATGGTAAAGAGGTTGCTCTCTCAAGTTCACAAAAATCATTACATACGAACTATGCCCCACAAAACCGTTTTGACGGTTTGTCTGCGCGAACGGAACAAATGGTATTTAAATAAAGTTTACTAATGCGGACACTTCATTTATAACAAAGTTAAGTACTACTCGAGACTGCGCGTATTGTTAATGGGTTCATCTCTCAAGAGCCCTGACTAATGGTAGCTCCGACCCTGTTTTCAATGCCCATGGGCTACTATTTTTTATATTTTTAAATGCCTTTTTATATCATTTTGTAAAAATATTTAAAAATTTAAATTATATGTCATGAAATGAATAAAGGAGATAATAATAATAATATAATAAAATCAAAGTCATCAGTCAATCAAAACAGTCTACTGATGAAGACAGAACTCACCCAAGCTGCGTCACAAAACCCTGTCCTTCGTCTGCTGCATCCAGTCTATACAAGCCTCCTTTTCAAGATCGTCGTGTGAACAACAGGAAAGTTGATACTCTAATATAACGAGAAGTGGTCCTTTCACCCACAACTAACGGAACGCTAAAGATCACCCATTGAACGGTGACGAACGGAAATTTTGTGGTCCTGGCACGAGCGGCGTAAATGACTCGGAAAAAAATCGTTACGCTTTATTCCGGAGACCAAAAAGATCGTGGTTACGATTTAATTTGATTTTTGTTGAATTCATCGCTTTGTCGTAGGTCTTTGGCTGAAAAAACTGTGACTACATCTGATCGGTTCGGTACAGTATCGATGATTAGGTGCATTTTTTAGGTACTAAAAATAACCTTTAACTATTAAAATATTAGCTTTTTAAGTAAAAAACAAAAACACTTAACCACTAGTGTTATTGAAATAACACTGTTCTAACATTTTTTTTTTATTAAATGCATAATAATCCGCCTGCTTTTCCAAACTGTGTTGGGATCGGCTTCCAGTCTAACTGAAAGTAGATAAAGACCAATATTTTACTTGGAGCGGGTTCATTATCTGGTCCAGTTGCTGGATAACACGATACGCCTTGGGTAAAATTTTCTTAAAAAGCATTTGCGAAAATTACGTAATGACTAAAAATAATGACTCCATCGATAAAAGAAGGGTCAGCAAAATAAGACTTGAGGTTTTGGACAGTTGGTGCATCCGTTACTAAAGGTAAAGGAAGCTCGCCTGTAATAAATTATGGAGTGAGCCACTTGTTCCACCCTATTGTAATTTATTGACTAGTGTTTGACCGCGACGTGGCTCATGTGGTTTTTGTTTGGAATGGAAAGTAGTTGATTCTTGATACTGAAAATAATAACGAAACCTGAGGGTCATCGCGATAATTATGATTGAAATTAAGCAACCGAAGTACTGGTGGCCTACTTTGACGTCTTAAAACATTTTTTGTTTACTCTTTTTCCAGTGTGGGAAAGAGATGGCACTAGACATCCTGTATAACTCCGTCTCTTTCCCACACTGGAGTAAGAGTAAAACAATACTGCTTTAATACGTCATGGTTGGCCAGCTGATTTCGGCCCTGGTTGAAAGTTGTAGAAATACAAAACTCTTTGAAAGCCATTGCTACTTGGTCTGCTGGACAAATAAATTGCATGTTTTTTGTAATGTCATTTGGATTCTTTGGTGGTAATCGCGTGAACTGAATTTGGTGATAATCGCTAATTAATCTTTGATTGATTAATTAAGGTTTTTTGACAAGGTTAGTTATGTCTATTTCTTAATGTCATCTTCACTATCTCTGTAACTTGTTATCTCACTCCTGATCAATAACATCTACGGCCAAATACGAACTGTTCTGACGTTTGGCTGACCGATTGGCTGTGCACTGCGTATCGCGAGTTCGATTCCCGCACGGAACTAATATTTGTATGGCCTGCAGGAAGTTGTTCCAGGTCTGGCGGTTTGTGTCTGTGAGTTTAAATGTTTGTAAACGCATCCACGATACAGGAAAAAATCCTAGTGTGGGGCAAAACTAAAAAAAAATAGGAAGCACGACAATACAGTGGGACAGTCTTAGCCCTATTAATAACATTTACTGCGGGATATTTACCATGTGTATTATTAATACAGAATAATACACATGGTAAATATCCCGCAGTAAATGTTATTAATAGTCTTAGCTCACCAGACAATAAGTGAAACTTTCTACCCTGTACTTCTAAAACTTCATACATCTAATATTTGCGGTAGATTACAGTCGTGTACCTACTCAGTAAATTTATTAGTGAAATAATTTACACCGTCATTACAATTATAGCATGAAAACTAAGCCATTACAAAAAGCTAAGACTTGCCAATAATGGCATAGTGCTTAAAATGATAGGTAGCGAATATTTGCAGTCGAAAATATCATTTTAATTTCAGACTCCGTTGCAATACGCTATTCAGACAGATGAAAAACCAAACGTATCAACTGCCTGTACCTATTGCAAGAGACCAGGCCACACTAACGAAACTTGCTTCAAACGCGAACGTTCTTTGACTTCCAATGTGAACTGCGTAGCAAGCCATAAGCTGGCTCCTATCAACATCAAAATAGGTGAAAGGACTTTTCAAGCCGTCGTTGACAGCGGGTCGGAGAGCTCAATTCTCAGAGAATCGGTTCCCAGAAAAAATGAATCGGTGTTTCAGATGTTTCGGTTTTTTTTAGTTTTTTTTTTTTTGCATTTGTTTTCAAATCCAGTATTACAAATAGGACATAATTATATGTTTTGTTCATTCTGTTATATTGTACAAGTAATAGTATAACTAGATGGTGCAGTATAACAAATAAGACTTTTTTTGTCCATTCTGTTATATTGTATAACTAATAGTATAAATAGATGGACTAACCCTTTTAGAATCAGGAGCAGGCACTACAAAATTTATAGACATGACGAATCTTAAAAACTGTTGGTACATTTTCGTAAATGAAAACGCATGACAAAAGTTGCATTTGCAGTGAATCGCTGTTAAGAGCGTTTATACCTTACGGAGAGCAGCGGTGGCCCAGTGGTGGCACCACCGACTTAAGAGCAGTAAGCCGTGGGTTCGAACCCAGGCAGGCGCATTACTTTGTGTAATTTATTTCATCATCGCTGCTTTCAAAAACGGTGAAGGAAAACATCGTGAGGAAACCGGCATGTCCTAGAACCAAAAATTCGAAGACATGTGACATCTACCAACCCGCACTGGGCCCGCGTGGTGGATTATAGTCCAATCCCTCTCATAGAAGAGGAGGCTTGAGTCCCAGCAGTGGGAACATTATAGGCTAATGATGATGATGATACCTTACGGCATTTCATACAAACTTTCAAGTCGTTATTTTCCGAAATGACTGAACCGATTTCAATTAAACTTAATACGCATAAGCAGGATACATAGGTCCAAAACGTAACAAAAAAACATTTTCATTTTAAAGATAATTTGAAATTTCTGTTTCTATAGATAATTTCTAATCGGTCTAATTCAGATGTAACAATATTTTTTGATAACGATTTTATGCGTATGTAATTTCATTAAAATCGGTTTACAGTCATTTCGGAAAATTAGGACTTGAGAGTTTGTATGAAATGTCATATGAAATGTCATATGTTTTGTAGTGCTTCGACTATGTTTGCTGAGGCGCGGACCGATGATTTTTTCGCGATCATAAGGAAGCGGAGCGCTTCACTATTATGTCGCCTACGAAGCAGTTCGAACAGTCTCCTGAGGGTGTTGTCCGAGCGGTGGGACCTTTCCCTGATACAGAGGTGGATGCAGCTTCATGTTAGCGCCTCTCCTCGTTTTATTTGACATGCGATTATTATTGTATTGTGTATGTCTAATTTTGTTGTTGATTGTCTTTATGTGTAATGTTTGAATTTAATTTATATAATTAATTTTATTGTGACATTGATTGTAATTTTAATGTGTATGATTGCGTTATTTTACATTTGTGGATTGTTGTGTTTTATTGAATTTTATTTTTTAACTAGTAAAATGTATGGACTATGTCTGAAATAAATGAATTAATATTAATAAGGCGTAAACGCTCTTAAATGGTTGTCGTTATAGATATTATACATCTTCGGGGTTAACAAAAGGGTGTACTTATAGTTTCTCATTCTTCATTGAAAAGGAATTCTTCGTTTAAAGCCCAAAAACAACTCAATGCATCTTTTCGGGCTGTTGTATATGTCCTAATCGAGTGGATTTATCTGCTTGCGTAATATAGGATTTTGTGTGATGTCAGTGTAATGTTTAGTTCGTGTATAGTGTCTTAGATATCGCCACATACAGTCCAGCAGTAACTAGTCTAAAAGCCTACAGCTAAAAGTAGAATAAATTAAACTAGTGGAAAGCTTTACCAGAAGGCTGTTGCAGGAATGCTTTCAAAGAAAACAGTCATATTCATCCAATCTTGTTCAGACTGAAATTTAACCTGGAAAACTACAAATAAAACTGAACTGACAGTGCAAATGCAATCACAGTAAACGTCAACAATTAATCTTGTTTACAACCAAGACTTAATTCTCGACGTCACTTGAATCTTAACTTTCTGTCAATGACGATAACTTGACCAGACGTGTCGCCTCTACAAGTACTACCAATTTAATCTCTCTAGCGTCATAATGCTAGTAGCATTAACGACTGCTCCACATTTGCGTTGGGCAGCTAGTCGGCTACAAAAAACGCGAAGGCGTGCAGTTAAGTAGATAAAACAACAGTGCCCGTCAAATTTCCTCCAGACATTAATCACACTAGTGAGTTCGGTAAGCCGGTAGTGTGGCCATAGCTTTAACTTTTACGGGACTTAAAAAAAACAAGTTTACATTTTGCATATAATAAAAGTTTAGTAAAGAAATTAATCTAAAAAAACTAAACTTAGCCAGACCGCTTTTTAAAAGGCGGAAATTTAAAGAATTTGACCTTTACTTATGCGTAAGTATTGTCTTATCACGCTCAAGTGACTGTTTTTATTTTAATTTAAAAGAAAACCTAGCACAAAAGTTGATAAATACGTTACAGAGTAATTTGTCGCTATCAATATACGTCAACGGGTTTTCAAACAGTAAAACTTCTAGGACCTTACATACCTTAAATCATATGGGAACTCAAGTGAATCAGCACGTGACCGATTAGGAATATTATACCTCACCCCTCACCTGTTTCATCACCCTTAAAAAGGTGGACTTCCTTGACAAGGACGTTATGGGTGGTTGGGTTTACCGTGCTCTAGTTTTAATAAACAAACAGTACTTAGCTGAGATAAAATTAACTAGCATTTTTGTAATTAATTTTCATTGAATTCCAAATACTTGGGGCATCTTTCTTAAAAATATTACTCTTCGCTATCGTCCTTTGAAACATTCAAACAAACAAATTGATTTTAAAGCCTTTAATATATTTGACAAGTAAAACTACAAAACTAATTACATAGAATATAAATTAATTAACTAAAGCAGCTTTCTTCAGTAACAACTTTCATTATCGAAAAGAGCATCACACTCACAAACTCATACAAATATCTTCATTTTAATTGTAACATCGTAGTCACAGTATTCGCGTGCCGACGCGGTCGCGCACTTTCTACTGCTAACGGTCGGCGCGTGCGCAAGGCACCTGTCCCGCGACCCCGGCCCATGTGGTTAACATTATGTTGTTTCATTACATTCGTAGGTATTCAAGCTTCTAGTCCGTTCTTGTTGGCTTTGTTATGACTTCTGTTTGTGTCGTGATCATTAAGAATTTCTAGAATCCTTTGGTCTTTGGAAAAAAATAAGGTTCAGGCTTCATCGAAAACATGTGCTAAACAAGCATAAATCTTTAAAAATATATCATCATTGTGTCAGATCAAAATTCTATTTAAAACTGCTTTCATTATACTTTTGTGACAATGTAGTTCCACAGGGTTCGATCTTGGGTTCACTTCTGTGCGAGCTCAAGCAATAAGGGATTTATGAAACTGTCCCTGCATCTGTTCAGCTAGTTATGTTTATGATAGAAGAAAATATAAGCGTTTTGTGACTACTAATATCATCTAAAAGAATTGGTGCGCATTACTTATTAGAGACACTTTGAGACATCGTTAATGGTAAATAGATATTAGATTAAATCAACTATTTATAACAGAATAGTAAAAAGACGAAAAAGATCTATGAAACGGAAATGGAGTTTTAAAGTGGTAGAAGCAATAAAGAGGTTACACGCGCGTTAGCAACGAATGTAAATGGTAACTGCATGAAATAGTCACACTATACAAATTTTAGTTACAGAAGATAAATAATGAGCAGCGGTGGCCCAGTGGTGGCAGCGCCAACTTACGAGCAGTTAGCCATGGGTTCGAACCCAGGCAGGCGCATTACTTTGTGTAATTTATTTCATCACCGCTTCTCTCAAAACGGTGAAGGAAAACATCGTGAGGAAACCGGCAGGTCCTAGAACTAAAAATTCGAAGACATGTGACATCTACCAACTCGCACGGGGCCCGCGTGGTGGATTACAGCCCACTCCATCTCATAGAGGAAGCCTGTGTCCCAGCAGTGGGAACATTATAGGCTAATGATGATGAGATAAATAATTGAATTTAATATAAAAGATAATTCCACTGTATTCGGGTTTTTTAATATCGTTCGTACGAATCCAAAAATACGAGAAAAACACAATCGAATATCTAACATTAAAACGTATTCGATCTAAATGGTGTATTGATACTGAAATTAAAATGACCTTTGACACTTTTAGCGAATGTAATTTTTTTAATCCAATTTTCAGTTGAACCGTTATTTCATGGAGCTATTTTTCCGATTGATTACAAACTCGAATGATTTCGAACGACCAATGCAGCCTTTCATATTATCTGAAAACCTGAAATTTGTTTTTTTATTGCAACAAATTCAATTTAAAAGAGAAACCATCTGGACATTGATTCGATTTTACAGTTCACGTTGTTAGAAAGCTTTAAATCGTGAGTCGTATTCTAAGGTAGCTGTATCTTCTGTTTTGGAAATAGAACCTTTTTTAGTTTGGCCATTTTGAAGACTATTGAAACTAAATGTTTTACTACCATCTTTTGTTAGACTGAAATACTTGGACACGAAGTTAATAAAGATCGTGTATCGTCATTAACGTGTGGTCTGTGACTCAGAACAGGCCACTCCCTCTTTCATTGTCGATGTTTTAACGATTGCACAGGCGCCATCTGTTAAGCGGAATAGTTATGGTTTTAGATTTTCACCACTCAGAATTTCGCAGCCTGTAATAGAACTTACTTAACTGTTCCTTATTTAACAAGGTTAGATACACAAGCCACTTGTTTTACATCAAGTTAGAAAGAGCTTAAATATGAATCGCGAAGTATAGAAAATGAAATTCAAATCTGATTTCATACCAGTAAATAACTGCTATACGTCCTATTCGACGAATCTACATATATAAAAATAAATAAAATAAATACAAAACATTGATCCATTACTAGGCGCCATGTTGAAAGCCGGGAGACGTATCCTTATTCCGGACGCCGCCCGGACGTTAGCCCACATGCCGCATACAAAAGAGTTCAACGCAAAGGTTATTTGTTTAAAATAAAAGGTGCAAGTGAAAAAGTAAAAATCTAGAATACTGAATTGATTTTCATGTACGCGTAAAGGTTTATCGTAGTATTTTTCCATAACCGTACTATAAAAGTCCGGAAAACTCGAACGGTAATCGAAATCAACCGTATTTTGGGTTGACATTCAAAAAGTCCTAATAACACTACTTTCTTAAAACTTTATGGCAGACGTCAAACACAACAAAAGCGTGACATCTGCAACAAAGCATAAAATATCTATCTTTAATTTTACAATCATTCTCCTAAACAAAAATCATTACCACCTTTTCCGGTCACCCTTTCATTGATAATGAGACGTTACGTCAATGTATCCGAATTACTTAACGGTCGCGGGGGTGGGGTAGAGGCGCGGGCGTAGGGGGAGGGGGGCTGAAACAGGTGACTACGCACCTGCCAACGGTCGGTCGCTTCCTTTATGCGACTGACATTACGATGGGTAGATTAGACTTATGGATCTGTATAGCTAAATAGTAGGAATGCTCCTTTTTTTGCTTGAGGTTAGTCGGTAGTGTAAATTCCGATTGTGTTTCTATGTATGTTTTTTTTTTGTGGGTGTATGAGTTGTTTATTGTTTGGTAATTGAAGTAATTAGGTTGTAATTAGGAGGAGGTCGTGGCTAGATAGTAACAGCCGGACGGGTCGATCTTTAAGGTTAAGCCGTGCTTGCTGAGGTTCGTCCGTGGATGGGTAACCACAATTACATACCGAGTTTCCTACGTGCCTCGGAAAGCACGTTAAGCCATTGGTCCCGGTTGTCATGTGTAGATCTTTGACAGTCGTTGCAAGTAGTCAGAAGCCAAAAAGTCTTACATCCAATCTTAGCAAGGGGTTTCGTATTACCCAGTTACTGTAAAATAATGAAACTCAGCTGCATCCAGTTAGACTGGAAGCCGACCCCAACTAAGTTGGGGAAAGTCTAGGCAGATGATGAATTAAAGTAATTAGGTTAAATTGGTTGGTACTAAAGAATTTTAATAACTTGATGAACTTTCGACTGTTTACGTCAGTTTGAATACCAAAAGCTGTTGCACGTTGAAATCTTTAAACATTGAGGTTGAAATTCTGGCCTTGTGGTTGTAAGCTCTGCTGTTTATGCACAAAGTTCTTCATATGAAATTGCACCACAAATTACTAAATGTGTTATATGTTGAAAATATTGAAAACACCATCAACTTCAAACGATTGACGGAAATAGAGAGGTATTTTAAATTTAAACTCGTTTCCGCCAAATTCTTTTAATGATTTGTTGGGCAAGTGGACCGAGAGATAATAAACCACAAAAAATCTTGTGACATTTTTTTCAGGACTGTCTTTCTTCAAAATTACAAACGCGGAAGTATAAACAAAACATTCCTACTCTCAGTATCCTTCAATTCTTATATCATAAACCAGAACACATGATCGAAGGTACACAAAGAAAATAAAAGGCTGCAACAAACACCACTTGTAAAATAATCAGCACTACAAACAACGATTCGAACGTGAGCTATCTCCTCGACAATCCATCAGAAAACTTGCTAGAGGAAACTCAAACTTAACACCTTGGCTTAGCGATCACGGATGTGCAGGGTTATCGTGGTGTTTTCCTCCAGCAAAATTGTTTTTGCTCTGGCACGCGTCTCCTAACCTAGCCTACTTCAGGGTGATCAGTTCATAGGGCTGTGCTTTCTTAGCTATCGAGTTTTTATAGTGATGTCGTGACTGTCCGTTTTTAGCCGACTACTTGAAAGCAAAGACTGGATTATATTTTTCATGCGTATCTATAATTATGTGACATTCTTTATACTCGTGAAGCATGAAATGGCCGGATGGATTGTAATGTATAACACATGTCTTGCAATGGTTATAAAGGGTGTAAAACACCTCTTAACGAAGACGAAAGGCACTGGTTTTCCCTGTCATTGCGATCATTTTTTTGTTCTACACCATACCTGGGAACCTTCTAGTTACGGAGATATTAGGTTAAAGTTCCAACTTTTTGACAAGTAGGTATTTTTTAATACAGGTTTTTAATGTAAGATTTTTACTTTAAACACCTCCACGACCCGCGTACTATTCAATCCGTCCATCAGCACAATGTTTTGAGTGCGTTACATTGAGTTTTACCACAAAACATGATTTTACACCCCCCAAAAAAAAGTCGTTTCCCAGCAATAATTTTTGCGTAAAGTTACTTAGTTTCATGTACAGAATGCTTGGTTGACGGCTTCGTGATGAGGTGATTTACACCGTGTATTATGTAGTCTAAGTTTAATTGTGTAGTAGCATCTGAGAATTAACTAAACTAACCGTAGTGCTTAAAAAGCGAAGTTTACTTTTAAGTTGTAGTTCTTATCACTTATTCTGTCTTTGTCTCTAGTCCCTGTAAAAATTAAGGTTTTTTAATATTACGGAAAGGTGTAGAAGACGCTTGCTAATCGAGCCCTTATTGAAATGTGGGCTGTAAAACAGATGCAAGTATCGGCTAAGAGGTTCCTCATCAAGGTGCGTTGGCTTCTAATTGTGAATGAGGGTGTTTTTAAAGCCTCCGTAAGTGGCAATATTTAAGTACTTCCGGGAACATTCTGGGTTTGCACAATTTGGCTGAAATTAGTGTTTTTAATTTATCAAAACCTGGACTACTGTTTTGAAGCTTGTGACATTAATGGCCTTCTAATTTGTGAAACATATTGTGCTGGGAAAAGATGAAAATTACATCCTCATAGATTGTTATTATTTCAAGGAAATTGTGCCAATTCCCCGCGGCTTTGCGTTTTCGATTATGTATTATTTTGGCAGTAGGTACGAGTATAAGTATATAGCAAAGTTGTTTTCAAAATATCTGTAAGATAACACCTTTGAACTTGTGGAAATATGTTTTTAATTGTTTATCATATGAGACTATTATGTAGACTAGCCTAGTTGAACCTTATTTATTTATTTATGTACACACAAAACCCTTAACAGGACAATATAGTAAGATACAAGAGCACAAAGGTACAACCAACCTTCGTATACCTCCGCACAATTTTATAACACCTTTACTTTCATCGATATTCGCCTGATAAGTCCGAGTACCGATATGCGCTAATTGCACAAATACACTTTTCCTCCTGAAATGATCGTAGAAACTAATCTTGCAAAAAATTGCGATCATTGATTATAAAACTAAAAAAAATATATGAAATAGTGTTTTATCGGTCTCTCAGACCAATGCGCGATTATAGGAAACTAAAATTCATGACTAACTTCAAAAGTCACTTGGAACTTTTAACAACCCTATTTCAATAGTGCTGCAATGATTGGCACGATGAGGCGATGGTCAATCGTAATAGTTTTTGTTTCAGCATTAGATAAAATTACACCTATATCGTATTTGCTTGTGGTTCCAATAATATTGATCTGCCTTGTCAGTAATACCTCGTATTGTACTCGGTTTTGTTTGTTTAGTGTTAATATCTGAATCGGAAGCAATTTCGTTTCGAGATTGATTTCTTCTTTTAACATCGTAAAAAGGGAAATAAATAATGCGTGAAATAGTACTGTGAAGTTTTTGGTTATGTATTTGTTTTAGAAACATGATCATTACGAAAATTTTTATGGGTTGAAGGTGCTTAAAATTTAAGTACAAGTTAATATTTTTGAGAACCGTAACAATGTGCCAGAACTCGACTAGGCATGTGCCATTTTTGAACGTTTACGATTTTGAAATGTTTTGTATCAAAATAATACTGCTTGAGGAGATTTCAACAATATACGTTCACTCTTTTATCACAGCTTTTAGAATCAAACGTAACGATGTAACAAAACTATGAAGATTTTTCTAGTACCCCTACACCAAACTAAGCATGACAGTTACAACAAAACATTAACGAAGATACTGTTTAGCTACTAGCACGCCTCAACGCATGAATAAGTCACACAATTAGGTCCCAACAGCCTCCCAAGCCCGGTTCTCGCCAACATCATAAACAAAGATTGCAGCTCATTCCCAACTTATGTACCTTAAGCACGCTATCCTCCATATTATTCTCGAACTATAAATTTATATCTTCGCACCCTGATGCTGCTTTGTGCAAATCGAACACCGATGATTTATGAACAATTATCGATTAATTCAAGCAGCGATCGTAAGTTTAATCGGGATTATTAAGGACTCGATTCGAGTGAGCAAAACGACGGCATTTAAATCATCTGATCGGTCCAAAGCTTCCTCAATTAACACTCCGCTAATCGTTTTATGGTGATTTGAATATGGATTTTGTTATTAAATTTCCGTTTTCTATTGGGTTTTTTTTATGGAACATGGTGGTAGGTTTTTCATCTGATGAAAATGAGTCGCGGCTGATTGTAGATTTCTGAATGATTAGGGATACGTTACTACACACATCAAAAGTGTCTAGGGATCAAGCATTTTTATGCGGATTTCTTGAGATTGAGATGTGGCTTTGTAATAAATTTATGATTTTATAAATTTATATGGATCCTTTTTGGTGCATTTCATAATTTGAATCAGGAACTGTGAATCAAATTCGAGTAAAAGATGAAAATCAGCTGTCAATATTTTCCCTATAAAAACATACAACGCATTGAAGACATTATAAGTGCTACTGTTTCCCTACTACTGATTAAAACCAACGTTATTATGGAGCGGCGACGTCATTTAAGCAGGGAAGAAATGCTCAGAGCCGTGGGAATGATAGAAGCTGGTTCCCGGCAACGTACTGTGGCTTTTGCTCTGAATACAAGTCAGAGTGTTATCAGTCGACTTTGGACACGTTACCGAAGCACTGGTACCGTGGCTGAGCGCCATGGAGGACGGTATCGCTGCACCACACGGAGACAAGACCGATACATTCAAATCTTAACTCGAAGAGCTCCAACAATAACCGCCATGATGTTAGCCGTGAGGCTTCATCACTCTTCAGGGAACTTAATTAGCGACCAAACAGTCAGAAACCGCTTGCATGAAGTGAACCTTCATTCCCGAAGACCGCTACGGGTACCACCTATAGCAATGCACAATCGTAGGATTCGATATCAATGGGCTCTTGAACACAGAAATTGGGCAGAAGAACAATGGCGTTTCGTGTGCTTTTCTGATGAGTCTCGTTTTGGTATGAGACCGGATACAAGACGTATACGACACTGGAGAACCCCTGGACGCCAACAGCGATTAAAATCCTGCCAGGAAGTCCATCCTTATAGTGGTGGAACCATCATTGTATGGGCGGGTATTTGGATCGGCGGAAGAACTGAGTTGATTTGGATCAGAGGCAACCTCAACGCTCAAATTTATGCTGAGACGATTGTATCAGACGTCATCGTTCCTCTACAAGTGCAAATCGGTCCCTTATTTCAGTTAATGCATGATAATGCACGACCGCACACCGCAAGAGTTGTAAGACAGACTCTCGCCGCAGCTAACATCAATGTCCTGCCCTGGCCTGCTCAGTCGCCAGACTTGAACCCGATTGAGCATGCATGGGATATGCTACAGAGAAGAGCTCTGCCGAATATGGAGGGTATCCAGTCGCAAGAAGACCTTTTCTTGTTGTTGCAACGAACATGGGCGGCCATTCCACAGCGTGATTTGGATGAACTCATTTTGAGTATGCCAAACCGATGTTCTTGTGTTGTTAGTGTTCGCGGTAGAAACACGGATTATTAATTGTTTAAGTTACCCAATAAAATTTTAAAGAAAACTGTTATTTCAGTCTTTTTTTCGAACTTTAATGTTAGTGGTTCAAATGTCAAAAATCCCTTTATTAGAAAATGGCAAATTTCTTTATTAATGCAAAGGTGACTTGGTTTATCGTTACTGTGACAAACGAAAACACTTTATTTGATGAATCCTTAAAGAAAATTTTAATTAATATCAATCAGGAGAAAAGTTATTGTAAAAATATATGTTGATCCCTAGACACTTTTGATGTGTGTAGTTAACCGCTTACCAAGACGTAAAGTTGAAGAGTTTCAATAGTCCGTAGTACCACATGAACACAAATCTTTCACAGACTTTGATGCATGATAAGTTCTATCTATAATTTGAGGATGGTCACGGCAATGCCATTTAGTACCTACTAATCATCTGAAATAATTCACCGCAGTCTCACCGAAAAATACTGCCCCGCTTTTTATCACGAACTGCGGATGTCAGATTTCTGAATCGATTCTCTTACTGTTTTAATGCAGGACGTTTTTACGAGTACAAGTTTTTCTGTAGACCCCAAAACCACACAACAGCGCACTACTGTATCTGTACTCACCTACCCAGTCACAGTAGGTGCATATACCTCATCGATTGTTGCGGCGACCGATCAGTTTTTTGTCGACCAAAATGGGAGCAATACTCATCAGATAGCGTTACAAAAAGCCGATGACGGCCGAGCACAAAGCCGCCACCGTCTCACCTCGATTATGGTCTATGACAACGCAGTTTGTTCGGAACAACACTCCATATTGATCCAAACATCTCTTCTATTTTGCTTTAGCTTTATTAGATTTTTTGTTCAAGCGATAGGACTGTGTAAACGTCTAGTGTCTCTTGAGCCATCATTTTTAACATTCAGTTCGCAAGTACAGGCCATTTTACGGTTGGTGGTGCAAGTAGTGGGTACACCGACTCCCGTCGTGCGATCTATGGCATTGTACGGCCGCGCCTATCTCAATTGTTAGTTTAATCGAGCTTTTTGTAATCACCGTTTGAATAGTGAATGCAATACTTCTAATGATCGCCTTAAGTTTGGTAAAAAGTGAAATGGAATTTGGGAAAAAAAATGTCTCTTGCTCAAGATTGCGACTTGAACTTTAGATTTTAATAAAAAAATTGAAGATTCTTTTCGGCTACCTTTCGTAAAGTTATTTTTTTAAAGCCTTCAAATGCATTTTGGGATGGTACGCAATACTTTAAACTGTTTTTGATAATCATCAGCCTACAACGGTCTACTGCTTGACATAGGCCTCTGTAATTGCACGCCTTTAGCTCGATCGTTGGAAACTCTCATCCAGTTAAATGATTGCATTAGTAATGAAATTCCTTGTCTTAGATTTTCATTGGTAAAGCTACCAACAACACTTGAAGGCAGCTAAGTACCATCAGCCATTTGATGTAACACAATAAAAAAAACAACTTCATAAAACTAATAAGACAACCCACACAAAATGAGGCAAACCTTTCAAATTATATTGTACTAATAGTTAATAAGAAAGAGTTTAATATAACATCGTGATCATTTACTGGTTCCAAGAGTTTTGGTGGTCTAATGGGTCCAATAAGCAATGGACCACCCGGTTGTTTTAAGTTAATAATTGTATCATCATACAAGATTTATAATGTTACTGATTGACGTGTCTTGTTGGATCTATCGCCGGTTATATGGCATGTAGAACTAAACTAGAGTTTTAATGATACTAAGTTTGATATTTATCGATTTTATATCGAGAAAACTGTCGTTGGAAGTTTAATTTTGAGATCACGGAAAGAGCTTTAAATCGGCTCGATTCCCACAAGAATGCAGAAGATATGGTATAGGTATGACAATTTTCTCCAACACCAAGTACTAAGCAACATCTAAATTAATGCGTAGTTGTTAAAGTTACGCGGTAAGCTAAGTGTTGAATCCAACACAGTGCGCTTTTATGATGTATTCCTTTAGATGTCGACCTAAAGGAACGCCTAAATAAAAACGTACTGCTCATTTTCACTAACATTAGGTGACCCTAGTTTTGGTGAAAACGGGTTTTCATGATAACTCCTGTAAGTCAGAAAATGATAGACGACATTCATATTGCTCAGTAATTGGCTTGAAAAGGTCATTCATAAACCACACTATTACAATACCAGAAACATAAATTTGTAGGTGGTAAAGTAACAGAAAAACAGTTAAGTTTTAATAAAAATAGTATTGTAATGGCTGTCTGGAAGATATCGCTATAAGTGATAAGACCGCCCTTGTAACCATAAATTTTGCAGTTTTGTAAACCCGTTGTGTTTGATTTTTGGTGTATAATAAAGTTTTATTCTGTTCTATTTTATCGTGAGGCAACTTGACGAAAAAAATTTGCACTGGAAGCTTGATTTTCATATCCATACCATCGATCCAAATTAATATGAACACTAGAGAAAAAGCTCCATCTTTCGTTTAATACCCTTTTTACGCTTAAACGTATTGGGGTGACATTTAGCAAACAGTCATTAACATGATTCATCATCATCATTTTTCTGTACTCATTTCAATTAATCTGAGGTCGGTGCAGCATATACTTCCATACTTCTCTATTACTCGTCATCTCATCAGACACCTCATTTCGTGCCACTTCATCCTACACAGTTCCTTCCAGCACGACATTATCATGTGATAAAATCCAACTTTCACGTGAGTGGAATTGCAAAAGCTAGTACCTATAGAATATTTAACAGTGCATTTTCAAGTACAGATTACTATGATCACGTCCAAGATCTTCACCAGGCAATTAAGGTTTTCTAAAAAAATCTGTTATAGCACAGGATTGCAAATTCGAATGGGCAATCGGCTCGCCCACTATCACATTGAGAACTAATACTGATTCAAGCGAACTGTGGGCGAACGAAACTACCTCCACATTCATAATGCCCACATTAGCATGCATCTTTACTAATATATGGAAGGTACTAAAGATAAAGCACTGAAGCCGACTTACAACAAAGTAAGGCACAGGCAGAATAAAATATGTATTTGCAATTAAGTCATTAGACAGGCACCACAAGACCTTTCAACTGAAGTGACGTAGACTTTGCTTTTCAGTAGATTCTGTCCATTTAATACATTTTTGACTTTAACATAATTGCTCAATCTTTTTTCTTTAATAAATGGACCTTCTCTTGACCTCAATCTTGTCCTGAGGCCAGAGATGAGGTCGGATAAGGAACGAACAAAATAGGCGACTTAAACAGATTGGGGTCATATGAACTCGGGAACACCGACGCAGGCAGGTAATCGAAAATTGCTGATAGAATGGCACTTTTTCTAAGTAAGAACTTTAACTTATACTGGATGAGTTTATTTAAGTTTCTACTAGCATTTTTGCATACAAAAAAAAGAGGGCATGCCTGTACAAAAACACATACAAAACATTGAATATAAAATTTTAATATCAGTATGACAATCGACATCTGCGAAGGAAAAATCAAAATGAGAAGCACTTCACTTTTATTCATTGATGTTGATGCTATTTCTTTTTTTTAGTCTTTAAATTAACTTCTTCTATTTAACCAAAATAGCGACTGGTAGAAATTGCCTTATTTATGTCATTAACCCGCCTACGATATGCGGTGCAGTCTACATAAAGTTTTAATAATTTCTCCTCCAAAAAATAAACACACTGTATAAATTCACGAAAACTTAGCTGCTCAAGTCAATAGCATTTATCATCGTCATTAGAGAATCGTTATAAATAAATCAATAAGTTTAATTTATTAGTTTTGACTGAGTGAAAGTTAAATGATTATGTCAGCCACTATTTACCAGACCGAGTTATGTAAAACATTTTATACATTATATTACCAACCAATTTATATAATTAATTGAGATTCAGCTACTTGTGCAATTAGTTTTTTGTTGGAATATATCTTATGATTCTAAGTTGAACTTGGGGGTGTGCCAGACACCGTCAATCTGAAGGTGTCATGAAATAAATAGTTCTAGGAATGTCACTGACCTGTTCAATAGATATTTCTGGCACAATAATAACTGTTCGAGTTTTAGAGAAAATCTGGAATATAATGCTAACAAAATATCAAGAAAGATGTAAAATGCGTCCTTCTTGTTTTAAAAAAAAGTTTCATATTTCATAATTAATTTAAAGATCTACTAATCGATGACGAACTTATTATAGTAAGGTTTTGCTAATGATTTTATCTCTGCAACCTTTTTCAACACGAAATACTGAAATATCATACATACATACTAACGCCTATTAACTATGGGGGTAGGCAGAAACCACGTTTAGCTATTTTTACACGATAGACGAAGATCGGATTTATGGCACTCTATATTTGTTGTCACTCCCAGCTAAAATTGTAAATAAAATAATTAACTATTTACTCAAACACTTCATCATCATAAATTCCTTCTCCAGACTATCGTATAATCGATGAATTCAATCAAAATTATCCTGTATAATTTGTTATTGCAAACATCGCGCCAAAGCATGAATCACATCGCACAAACGCAAAACCAAATAAAATCGAAGTAATAATAAAATCTAACAATAAATAACGTTCAACATTGAATTTCCTCGCCAATGAAATGTTGGTATGGCTTTTATCGAGACCACGGTTCATGTAGCGTCCCACAAGGCACGGACACTCCACGGCAGCAACAATTAAGTCTTAATACACTCCACTGGAGTTGTTTTATGCAAATCAGTTGAGGGCTTGCGTGTACAACGCCTACTCGCTTCGAGAAACTTCTAAATATAAAGCAGATAGTTTTAAATTGCGATTAGTTTTGCCGGTTTCACGCTGGTTGACATGGTCCCCTCCACCCAAGTCATGATGTACAGATGATGATGTTATTAAGTCATATTTTATGGGGTTCTGTGTATTGGATGTCTGGTTCGATGGAGACAGTTTATTGTCCTGTCTAAATCGATTGATAAGCTACCTGTCGTTTATGGGGCCCTGTTACGCCTCTTCGATGCTTTGACCAATGCGTGTACTAGTTTATTTATCAATGTATATAGATGCAGGTGGGTGTATATAAAACGTCATATATAGTTGTACCTGCTGATCAGTTTTGGTTTATTGATCCTTGGTTTGGTGCTGGCATCCAGTTCAGTAGATACTCACTTCTGAATTTGGGTCTCCATTACTGGCGCATCGTAGCTATTTGCAGTTAAAGAAGAGCTCTGAGTTCATTACTGAATCATTGGTTCTGACATAATAGTGATAATAGAAGAATCTGTTGACGTCTTAGAAAAATCAAATTCTTCTGTTTCATCATGACTATTTTTATATGTTTTAGTCTAGAACTTCGCCACTTCCACTGAGTTGAAAATTTAAATACTAAAATGATAAAAATCCTTCTGTCTATTATGGAAGTGAAACTTCTTATGCGACTTCCAACAAGTTTAACGTTTTCATGGAGGGGGAATATTTTCTATTACCTACTTAGAGATGGCGCTATTACAAGATTTGTGACTACGTAGTTCTACTAGGTACGCAAGATGGCGTGCAAAAAGTCATGCATTCGACTCTTCGGTGTGACCAGCCTTCGCTCAATTTTCATGAGTAGAATAACCTCGATAAACTTATGTAATAAAAAGTGTACAACAATAAAACAATAAAATATTATTTAGAAGCTCAATAAAATAACGAGAGTGAATGCGTGGCACTCGAACGCATGCATGTAGTATTACGAAGTTTCACTTCTTCCGCGCGGAGGGACTCCACGCACTATTTTTTTTTTTTGTCCTATTGACAGTTCTGTTGGTAAGTAAAAAATTCTAAAGGACAAAGAGTGGGGCGTTTGTCTGACATAATGACTTTGGGTACAATTTAGATTCTGATACACCTGTTTTTTAAATACATGGTGTTGTTTTGCATCCTCGTCAAAACTCATGAGGTTGCCACAAAACACATAAATAATCAATTGAAATTACGGTACCTAGTACATTATTGATAAACTTTGCTTTTTTTTGTTGTTTAAGTTTGTCAGTATTTCAGAATACCCCCTTAACGTGGTTTAGGGAATAATAAATATTTTAATAAATGTTTAAGATTGTTTGTATGTGTGAAAGCGCGGTTATAGGGCGAAGATCAGACAGACTGTGTCTAAAACACGGGTGGTTCACAAATACCGATTTCCGTAAATAAGAAACAAAAAAAAACCTATCCATTTTATTATTGATTCGGGTCGAGCATCATTAGCCTAGTTACCTCCTTGAATTTTACGAGCATGCAAAATAGCCTGTTTACAAGCAATAATATAAATATTTTCCCTCGTGTTGTCGTACTTGTGAAGGATGCGTTTTTGAACATGGCTGTTTTATATCAATCTAGATTGATGAAGAAATAAAATGCAGATTATTTTATAGTAATTAATTTATTGAAATACTTATCTAAAAATATAAATAATATTCATAATTTAATCATTCGTTGCGTGTAAGCACCCTTATTCTATATTTACAATAAAATGGACGGAGACATAAATCACAACACACGTACTCAATGTAGGTATATCATAAGCCCTTTTAATTAATATTTACAATTACATCTAATTCTACATAAAACTATGTAGTACATTTTGATACTTTGTAAACTACTTCGTGCATCGTAGCGAGAGAAGTTGAAATCATTTTGAAATAGATCATGATGATCTTTTAGTCTGACAAAATAATCGCTCCGCCAAAATTGTTCACTCTCAAGTCTTTTGTTAAAATAGTACTTCATTTTCAGTATATGAACCAATTTTTTTTTGGAGGGGCCTATGTCCAGCAGTCAGGCTGAAATGATGATGATGAACCAAATTTTGGAGCGGTAATTTTATCGAACTGTGCGAAAATGATAACCAGAATATTAAAAATATTATGCCGTCATTCGATCAGTTTCCTAAATAAAATTTCACGTAAATAAATAATTTTGACTTTTAAGATTATTTTTGTTTAAATAGCAATAGTTTATCCTACTGATATAACCGCTATTCTAGTCACGCTTCGTACATTGATTTTGCTTATTTGATTCTTCCAAAATACTAATATAAATTAATTTAAAATACTTTACACCCCAAAATTAAGTCCATAAAAACCGTATAAAAAACATTGAATTTATTTACACGTATAAAAACCTTAATCATTAAAAAAACCCCAAATCTTCAGTTTTTGTATGTCCCTTATTTTTAACCTTATGTGAAATAAGCAAATCATAAATACTACTTAATTAGATAACACTTAGAAACGAATTAGACTAATATCACACTTTTATATTTTGTTAGACATATTAAGTCTTAAATGTATAAAAAATAATGTATTCGTAACTATACATCTTTATGGGTGTAAAATGTATACATATACTTTATTTCTGGATTCAAGTGGCATCCCTGGCACTGTTCCTTTGATGTTTAGCTGTAACAAAAGAAAAGAAAATATTAAAAATCATGTTATAAGTATCAGTAGTTATGGGTCAATTCAGCTTAACTGCATACTTCACTTTACATTGAAACTACGTAGTATTTTTTTTGTGTGAGGATTGATTTACGCTACCCTCCGCGTTAAAAATAAAAATCTAATGCTGTCATTTTCATCTCGAAAAAATTTTGGTGGATTCAAGGTATTATTCATCATCAGTTCCGTCATCTACCTAATTACATGAACAACTCCAAAAGCCACATCATCTTTATTCTTTTCCTTTTTTTTCTCATCTTAGCTAATTTACAGATCATATGGAAAAATACAGTCCAGTATAGAAAAAGAAGTCAAAAAAGTCCTAAAAAAATAAGTATTTTTTAGTCAAAAAAGGAGAGCTAAACCTTACCAGTATGCAAGAACAGATGGTTCTTCAGGTTGGTGTGCTTCGAGAACCCTCGGGAGCAGATGTGACACTTATACGGCCAGGATCCGCTGTGGACGTACATGTGAGACTTGAGGTCCCCAGGAGTCGGGAACGACTTGGAGCAAAGGCTGCATTTGTGGGGTTTTTCCTGTGGAAGAAGGAAGGAAGGTGGTTAGTTTTTTATTGTTGATAAAATTTACGGATATGTTTGGGATTAGGCAATATGACAGAGAACTTTCCAACCCCACTTCTAACAGTAATTATTATTTAATTTGAGAATGATATAGGTCTACAAGAGGCATAGCTGCATCTTATTTCTGTCTGGTGGTAGGTATATTTAGGTTTTGTCGGAATAAATCAAATTATAATATTGACTGCAGGTAAAATCTCTTATCATTTTGTCGAAATTTATTATATTGTGTACGTGAACAACAATTGTATGGTACAGCCGTTTTTTCGTTGATTATTCAACGAAAAAACCTTTCAAAGTTCAGGATAAACCAAAACCTTAGCTAGATAAAATTTGCGGGCTCTAAAAAGGAAAAAATAATAAAAATAAATAGAAATACACAACGAATGACTAAGTTGAACTTGCTAAAGTAAATAAACATGGTTGAATTAATACCTAAAAACAAACATAGAACACACATTCATCAAAGATAGGCAGACAAGTCAATACACGAAGCATCTCATGTCGATAAGAATGACTGCTAAGAAACATGTATGTCTAAGATCGGGCTACGTCCTTCATACGTCCAGGAAAACCATTAGATGAAATGCAAGTCATAGGTACGGGTAATGCTGGAGAGGATTGTCAGGAAGCATGTTAAAGGATAGTGGTCAATCATTTTGCAATAAAAGACATGCCTTGGGGTAAAATAGGACATGTACATTGCTACAATAAACAGTACATTGCAGAAAAAAATAGGGTGACTACAAGGACGATGACTAACGGAAAAGTGTAGAAGAATCTTCAGCATAGTCTTTGCAGATTCGATCAATAATAAATCAGCTACTTCGTAACCAGCAAGAGTACTTAAATACTACTGTTACCACTTCAAATCAATACATCTACATATTTCTGACTCTGACTCACAACAGTACTGACCCAAAAAAAACGAAAACCAATACTTTTAAACAATAAAAGACCTAATAATACTCATCAGAGGCAATAATCAAAGTCATGACATCGCACATTGCGCGCAAATGAATTTATAATGAAGGATGCTGGCTCAAACCTGTTGGATTCAGTCGATGTGGTTCAATCAGTCTTGATATTTGATAGGATTTTTATACAGCTTTTTATTTTTCACTTGGTTTCAAGGTTATGAATTTTCTGACAGTGAAAATTAAAACATTAGCACTGATACTTACTTGCATGCTTGTTTGCTGCTTTCAGCAAACAAGCATGCAACTAAGCTGCATCAGAGCTCACTATAATGTGTATTATAAATAAAATACACAATAATTAATTTGCATAATTTTATACAGGTCAAAGCTATCCAGAATTAACGAGGACCTTTCTAGTATGAGCCAGACGATATCGCTGACAACCAAGGTAAAGATGGCAGGTCGAGAGACGGAATGACTCTGAACGAAAGAATAGGGCTTTCACAAGGTAGAATTATGTAAAGGGCAAGGAGGCCTCCCTTCAAATTCCCGTTTATCTAGAGCAACAACACAAACTAGAAAATCATCGCTTAGCTAAAGTAAAAATTCTCAGAAAAATGCCGCTGAATTATTATTCAAATCCAACAAAATCCAAAAGTAGACCCCAAAAGCTTTAAAATGCACACTGCTACTATAAAACCTAATACTTTTTGTCTGTCTCATAATGAGCCCGACACTAACCGCACCACATTAGTCGCAAGTCACCAGTGTGCGCGCGCCCTAACACGCGTTACGAGTCAGTCATTACGTGACATTAGGCGCGGTGGTAATGTGCGCACGAGCGACGCGATTGTCACCACATGAGACATGACATTCGTGAAAGAAATGTAAAAATTATGATGTACTAGGAAAGTCTAGTTTTTAGTCGCGATGTTGATGATATGGATTTACAATGTAGGTTTAATAATCCTCTGTAAATATTGTTGGTCCCTATATTTTGAGACACTGTACTATTTAAGTACAGCTTTGCCTCACTTTTTTACAGGCATGATGATATACTATACAAGGTGATGTTTTGCATCCTCGTCAAAATTCAGGAGGTTGTCACAAAAGACATAAATATTCAATTTAAATTACGGTACCTAGTTATTTATTTATAAACATTGCATTTTTTGGTTGTTTAAGTTTGTCAGTATATCGGTATAAACTTATGACATTGTTTGCATGTGTGAAAGCGCGGTTATAGGGCGAGGACAGGCGGGCTGCATTTAAAACACTGGTAGTTCACACTTACAGATTTAAGTAAACAAGAAAAAAAATTACCCACCCATTTTATTATTGATTCGGGTCGAGAATCATTAGTATTTACTCTTTAGTTACCTCCTTGAATTTGACGAGATTGCCAAACAACAGCTTGTATAGAATAAATTGAGCATTCAAGATAAATACCAATATTTCCGAAATATGTGAATGACAAATATTCTTTGTTAATTGGTCTAGCATAATTAATTTAAAATTGTTGGAAGGTTACGTGTTAGATAGGGTTTTGCAATATACACACAATATAACATATCTGCCTTACTTTTTGAGAATTACAGGCGTGATGTTATGTAGTTATAAAATACCATCATATTATTTTAAACAGTAGTAAACTTCCAGTCATTTGTACTAAATTACCACCTTTTAAGAACTCTAGATGAAAACAACACGAGCAATATAATAACCCCTTTCAACTTAGCCGCAACAAAATAAAAAGAGTTCAAACCAAATCACACTGCTGATGACCCGTAAAACAGTGAGCGTGAAGAATAAATTGAATACCATATCGCCATCTTCCCATGCTACTAAATGACCATTTGTTTTTATGGAAGGAACGGTCAAAATAATTTGTGGTCACCAAAACATTCAATTTGAACATTCAAAAGACTTTAAAGTCTTGGATTTGTGGATGGGTTTAATTTTGTGGTTGGACTGTCTGATGTTTAAGTGTGTTGGATTCGGGAAGAGCATAACGAATATCTGAAGGATTTTATATCTTCCGGTGCGGTAGTAAAAAGGAGCTAATAGGGGTGAAGACTGGGTAAAGAAAACGACATTCTATTTTGTCCGTCAGACAGGTGTACAAAAATATTAGACACGTATTTTTTGTTTTATCAAAATATCAAAAAATTATTTAGTTAAAACTCATTAAAGTTGGAGAGTGGGGGCTCACTATGTCATAAGTAGGTATAAAAATTACCTACATGTGACGTCATGCGCCATTTCAACTCAATATATCCCACGTATAAATATGACCACGTGAAAATAGAAAAAATACGTGTCCAATACTTTTCAATAATCTACCAGAAGGACAAAGAAAAAAAATTTGATCGTCCCCTATTGTGGTAATTTTTCGAGTTATTTCCAAAATAAAAACTAATGTTAAATAGGGCTGGAAGGGACACTGATGCACAAACGGAAATTTCACATAGAAGATACTTAAACTGACATTTTCGTCAGATAGGTACATGACAAAATGTTATATTCAATTAAGTTATGAAATGATAAACTTGTTTATGGGCTTCAAAACCCTACTAGAAACAACCCTTCAACCCCGTTTTCATCGATCAAATCAACTTTTGAATCAAATAAAATTAATTACAAATTATTTCAGCATTGATATAAAACATCTAAACAAGACTTCAAATTCTTACTTTAAATTACTCCTTTCCCAATTTGCTACGTTATCTCCTCATTAATTGCTTCAACATTTATAATGTATAATTTAAGAGCATTTGTCACGAAATTTTAAGAGAAAGCAGATACCGATACTGCTTTATATAACAAAATTTGAAGTAACTGTATTTAAAATGCAATCAATTAATTTAAAAATCTAAAACACTTTTATGACTGGGAGCTTTATTACTTTATACTTAGTAGAAAATAAATCATTATAAAACTCAATGTTCGCACGACATTCGAATCGTGACTTAATAATATCGCTCTAGATTGGTCAGTTTGAAATGTACTTTATATATGTTTGTATTTGTTTGCAGGGTAAACAGGGTAACTATTTAAGTTAAATATGTTATTGTGCCTCGGAAAGCACGTTAAACTGTTAGTCCCAACTGTCATTTGTGTGTATGACAGTCGTTACAGGCAGTCTGTCCCGAAATTCTGACAACCAGTCTTACCAATGGGTATCGTATTACACAGTACTAACTGGGTTGTTGAGGTCAGATAGGCAGTCGCTCTGTAAAATACTGGTATTCATCCAGTTAGACTGGAAGCTGACCCTAACATAGTTAAGAAAAGGCTAGGCAGATGATGATGTTATTGTGGCAATAGCTATTCAGATTCGAAGTCTTACAAAATTGACAATTTTTTACCTCTGCATCCTACAGCACCGCTAATTAGCACTTCTCACCAAGATATATGATTTCAAATTATAGGACTATTATGTGCCATAAACCTCAGCTACCAAACAACCAAACCATCAAATCTTTTTGTTCCAAAATTTTATTATTGTCTTTCAAAAACAATATATCAAAGAAATTAATTAATTTTAAAATAATTTCCTGTTCAAAAAACTTAATAAAGTTACATCCTAGAAGCGTTCCCATTAAAACTTTACTCACTAATTCACACCAATCTACGAACCCTATAATTTTGATTACACGTCTAAATTAAAAAGACTACGATGGGTTGGGCTGTATGGGATCGAAATAGCGATTTTCTTGTGGGCGGATTACGCAGTAGCTCAATCAGTGGAGTAAAAAAACGAGTACCGATATTATACCGACCCTTCTCGCTACCGAATATTGCAACATATAAATCAATAAACAAAGAGCCATTAGTTGTCTGACAATTTCCTTTGGATAAATCACGATGTTGGCAAAAAACCGGCCGTCTCATCTGAAGTCCGATAATGAAGAAGCGGGGATTATTTATGACAAACGATATTGGTACGATACTATAAAGTAATATTATCTGTGGTTAGTAAAAACAGTACAAATATTTTGATGGACACTGTTCTCTTTTATCCTTTATTTCCAGTTATATTGGGCAATTTAATTGGTTTAATAAACCACGATTCTGTCCAAAATTCAATAAAAGTGCACTCACTGTGAATATTAACGTTCACAATAATCAATTTGGTATTGGTATGTCACACAATTTTATGAAACTCAAAACTTTATTTAGATTTCACTAATCATTTTCGAATACTCTCTTAAATATGTCACATGAAAACCACTAATGACAAAACCATTCATAACTATAATAAGCATGAAAATGACAAATGATTTCCACTCATCCTTAAAAACAAACATACACAAACACCACACCGTAACAAACCAAAATTAACAAGTTCCAATACCGTAAAATTCTCGGCGTTCCGAATCGCACAATCGATCAAGCAGTTCGTACGGGCGGTATCTCGAGGTAACAGTGACGTATGGCTGTTCGATACGCCTGTGCCGCGTTATGGAAATCGAATGCAAATACGCTGCTTCGGTTAATTTAGCTAAAATAAATTGTTGCGAAACAACCTAAGAAGGTATTTCGGTATTGATATCGTTAACGTTTAGTTCTCGGTAGTCAGGATATGCGTGGGTGCGGAAAAACTGCGTTTAAAAACCAATTCGACAAAATTCGTAGATCCGACTTTTTTGTGGTTTTTATGCTCGTACAGTTTTCCGAATAGGAGTTAACCACATTAAAGGCAAATATCCTAATTGCTAATCTTTTAAAAATCTTATTATGATAAAAAGAACTTTCCCTACCCTTGGTTAGACAGATTGTCAGGTTTTCGGGCCACGGAATACCAGTAACTTCTATGAAAGTTCGACAACGGCTTAACATGCTGTCCGAGGCATAGAGGAAACTCGGTATGTGATGCGTGGTCACCCATCCACGGACCAACCTAGACAAGCACAGCATAACATAAAGATTGACCCGAGCGACTTTATCATTAAACTACGTGCTGCTGGCCCAGCCAATATATCTCACTTATAACATCCCGATGCACAGAAGCAATACCGGTCTCGTATGATTTACCACTAGACGATCAATTCCCTAATCGAATAACCCAAAGCAGAACCCGTTTCAAAAATGAACTAACAGAGTTATGATCTCGGTACTATCACTAAATTACTTATAAATATTAATATATTCAAAAGGGAACTAATTAATAACCACATAGCCAATTATCTGGAGCTTCGGTTAATCAATATTGTGGTGTCGGCCAATCCGTTGTCAAGACAAGAAGTTAACTAATTGGTACATAGTATATCTTAGAGGGCTCTGTTATTATGACTCCCTTATTCGTGATTTGAAACGGGTTCACTTGGTTTATTGCTGACGGTTTTGGGTTCCGCAAGAGTTGGGAACTTAGATTAATGAGTGATTGAGAAAACAATTTTAGAAATTGAAAATATAAAATGCCTGTCAGTCAGAATCATTACAATTTATGAAAATTTGATGTTTTTTTTTTTAAGAATGTTACATTGGTATACCATACATATTTTATTTAATTACTAGCTGTACCCAGCATGCGTTGCAATGCACTTTTTACTACCCACCTACCCTATCCGACCTACCTACCCTATCCTACCTACCCTACCCTACGCTACCTACCTACCTACTCTACCCTACCCTACCTACCTACTCTACCCTACCCTACCCTACCCTTACTACCTACCCTACCCTACCTACCTACCCTACCCTACCTACCTACCCTACCCTACCCTACCTACCTACCCTACCCTACCTACCTACCCTACCCTACCTACCTACCCTACCCTACCTACCTACCTACCTTACCCTACCTACCTACCCTACCCTACCTACCTACCCTACCTACCTACCCTACCCTACCTACCTACCCTACCCTACCTACCTACCCTACCCTACCTACCTACCCTACCCTACCTACCTACCCTACCCTACCTACCTACCCTACCCTACCTACCTACCCTACCCTACCTACCTACCCTACCCTACCCTACCTACCTACCCTACCCTACCTACCTACCCTACCCTACCGTATCCTATGTCCGTCTCCTGGTTCTAAGCTACCTCCCTGCCAATTTTCAGCTAAATCGGTTCAGCCGTTCTTGAGTTATAAGTGAAGTAACTAACACGACTTTCTTTTATATATATAGATTTGTTTCGTTGTAGTATTATATTTGCGTATTTATAGGCATCTCAATCCTTGTTCTACAAAACTACAAAGAAACAAAAGCAAGTTATGATAGATTTTTTTGTTTTAAAAATCCCTGCATTAATGTCAAACTTAATCGAAGCGCAAAAAATAACTGGTTTATGTTTTCGGATAACAGCTCACCATTCACACAATTTTCAAAAGATTTTATCACCCACCTTCACTAAAAATCTTATCAATATCAAACAGGTGCAGAACCTTTAGGCCCTTTAATCCTTAAACCGTTTCATTTCTAAATAGCAAGCGTCCATTAATTTAATATAGGCTATTAATTGACAATGTATGCATATTTATTGGCGGTGCAGCCATGATGTGCGATGTTGCTGTACCTAAGGATGCAGGATTCTTGCATATTTATCGATACTTTTTATCGATACACATGTACGGATCGTATCTGCATTTGTAATCCCTGTAAAAGTCTAGATTCCAGAAGAAATTTCTAGATTTTTTTTGCGATCTTTTGCTCCCACCCAAGGTATGTTTTTCAATTGACTGATCATGCAATTTAGGACAATATTGCACGACACATTCAGTGCATTCCGCTACCGGTACTATTGTATCGATCCGAACATTATTTTATATAGGTTTCTTCAGAACTAGATGGAGGACGCGCGAGTTTGCGACAATTGTAATTAGTGGCGGGAGGCCTTTGCCTGGGCAAAGGCCTCCCGCTAGAGTGGGCCAAAGCAGGCTAGCAAAAAAAAATGTACAGATCCTAAATATTGGAGTACCACATTCTGTTGTATCGATACTGTAAACTATCGAATTCAATCGCGCATCACTACTGTGTGCACAATTGTGTCTTTGCGTGTTCATAACTTGACGTAATAAGGTACACTGCAGGCCATGATTTGTGGCTAGAGTAATGCTACTATTTATTAAGTTTACTGTTAGATTTTGTACAAAAGGTGATTTAAGCTGTTTATGAATGAATGGGGTGTTTGAATGGTCATGGATTGTGAGTTAGTTAGTATTAGTTTATTCTGTTGGATTGTCACAGTTTCCGGTCAAGTTTGCTTAATGTAGTTCCAATCACCCGTAAAGTTTTTGGACGAAACGTGGCGGGCAACTATAATTTTAAGCATAACTTAGGTTAATTTAGATTTTAGATAGGATACAGTACTTAGAACAGTTTATTATTGTTCATTTAAACATAAATAGAGAAACGAAAATATAAATACCGTTGCATTTTGTTGGTATAATTTTTATTTTGCCGATTGTAACAGTAGATATTCATATTTTGCGAATGTATTATCGCAGTTGCGTGAGAAAGTAGCTTCCAACTACCTCAATGTGAATCCTCCCTAACCAGGCTATTTCATTAAGTCACCTCCGTGGAATAATTTAATCAGTACAGTCCACGGCAAAAGAACGATAAAGAATGATTGATAGTGCAGACGGTCCACAGATGCAATCTGCCGCTGTGCCGGTCCCGCGTTATTTTTCTTTTTAAACATGAACGTTTAATCTCTGGAATGAATGGACTTGTTTATGTACGTGTATGGCGCATGGGGTAGGCAGAAATGAAGGTGGAACTAGTTTTGATCGATCTGCGGTAAAGCCAAAAGGAAGTTGACAGGTATGGATGTAAGTAATCTCTGGAGTTACTGAATGTAGGTTGAGGAATATCCATCGATCGCATCAGCAAAGACCATGGCACGGCCTGGCTATGTAAGGGTTTTTTACAGCTCTAGATTTATATTATATAATTTAGTTTCATTAATAAAAAACCTTAAAGTTTTTTTTTTTTTACTTTATTTTTTATTAGTAAATGAAGGTGTACAACTAGCCAGTAGCCTAATCATAATTTAAACATTGTGCCTCCCAATAAATTAATATCATACAAACTCCATAATTACGACATCAAATAAAAAGAAGATCGATAAATGCGTGGGCGACTGATAAGGGCTGTTTACCAAATATTTACAAACAAAATTTAACTTTATGTTCCTCACGTTAAGATTGAAATTTGAGGAGCAATTTGTCCCATATAAATCATTTTAGGCACATTGAATGGCAGCCAAAGGTATTAACAAGTTCTTGAATATTCATTTTAGAGATGTCGTGTGTTATCTGAAGGCGAGACATACTCGTGGTATTATTAATTATTAGCGTATTTTTAATTAAGCTGGTTGTCGTGGCCACTAAACAACTGGACTGTTTCAAAATTTAGTTTAAAAGAATTTGTTGTAATTTCAATAACATGCAAAATAATACATTTCGCAAATTTGCCTCGATATCGTTTGAATGTCATCATTCTTCTGTACTTACGCCAATTCATTTGGGGTCGGCGCAGCATATCTTCTTCGTCCATAATCATCATCATCATCATCATCATTTCAGCCGAAAGACGTTCACTGCTGGACATAGCCCCCCCCCCCCTCCCAAGTATCGCCACATTGACCGGTCCTATGCAACTCGCATCCAGCGGATCCCCGCAACCTTCACCAGGTTATCGGTCCACCTAGTAGTGGGAGGCCTTCTTTCTTCTTCCATACTTTCCATTACTAACACCTAAGCAGTCACCTCATTTTTAGCCATATCGTCCTTCACACAGCCTATGTTAGGGTGTCACTACACCAATCAATCAACCGTCTATCGACCATCGATCGATAGTTTAACCTAGTAGATTGGTTTGGTAACACCCTAACGTTTCTTTGGTCTTCCTCTACACGTATAGTCATCGACGTTCATACTCAATTTTTTTCTCACAAGGTACGTTCGTTCGTATCGTTTGAATGTTGGTACAATTAAACTGATAGTATGCATTGTATTTATAGCACGAAAAGAGACTCCATCTATGATGATGAAAAAAAAATATTTAGAGCTTTCTTAAAACACCCCCCTTCCACTCCAGTAATGATTGCTATAACAACTTAAGTAACTGATCATCTCTTAGCTAATACAGATCCGGATGCAACGAAGATCATGACGCATGACGTGACCTTAACTGATCATGTGCTTACTCCACATTATACAGTAGTAGCAATTAAAGCAGCAACACCCAAGAATACACTATATGTCAATCTACCGTGACAGAATATCATAACAATAGCCCATAATCACTGAATGGCATTACAAGGAAATCATCACCATAATTGACACATCTGCAAAAGGTTTTTTATACACACTGATGCGGAAAATATTAGCTGCACGCATTTCTTTACAATATAAAAACCTAAGTAATCCAAGATGGCGCACGCGTCTGTGGTTGATTAAAATGAATTATGATTGTTCGTTACAACATTGGGTCAATTATTTGTAAATCAAGTGTATTGCTACTGACAATTGTCACGCGATGTACATCGCGTACACCAGGTAATGTGTACACTGTAGTTCAGAAAAAGTGCACCCGGATCATTTGTGTAATTATAATGTAAATGAAATGAGCTACTGATGATGGCAAGGTGAAATTGTTTTGAACATTTGTTATTCGATTTGTTTTTTTTTTTGGCTGGGATTTTGCCATGATCCACTTTCATGTTGGAGGTGTATAATTTCGATTAAAGTTTTTGCTGTACCTACTTGATAATCTGCTGCCAATTAATGTCAGAGGTATGCCTTGTATGATGCGCTGAATAAATATACTATAATACTACACTTTTTGAAATTAGAAAATCAAAATACCAAAATTACTATAAAAAAATTACAGAGTTCTACAAATGACAGCCGGGACGAAATCATCATCTGCCTAGCCTTTTTCCTAAACTACCTTTGGGTCGGCTTCCAGTCTAACCGGATGCAGCTGAGTACCAGTATTTTACATGAAGCAACTGCCTATAGTATCTGACCTCCACAACCCAGTAACTGGGTAATTTAATACGAAACCCCTTGGTAAGATATCAGACTTTTGGCTTCTGACTTGTCCTACTGTCAAAGATCTAAAAACGGCTTGACGTGCTTTCCGAGGCACGGAGGAAACTCACACTTATGGTCACACATCCACGGACCGACCTTGGCAATCACGGCTTAACCTTGAAGATCGACCCGTGTGGCTGTTATTATTTAGCTACGAGCTCCTCGTAACGTGCTAAAAGAAATATAAATAAAATAAAATCTACGTCTCCAACGACATTAACTCGACACTCAAGAAGGAACTCTTAAATGGGAGCCATTTATTACTACGGTACCCCAAGCAGTATATAAAAGTACCGAGATCATAGAATCGCGATAATACCCTTAATACATAAAACAACGCGACTTTCCTATGACATCAAACGGGCCGATTCAACGAATATCGCTGCGTAGTAGGTATTATTCCACTTTGCCCCAACAAGTGCGGTGATTATTCTGTGTCCACTTTGTTACAATTAGCGAAGTATTACAATAAGGTTGGTAAGTGTTTGATTTAAGACAAAAACTAGTTCATTGTAATACCGTGAAATACTAAAGTAAAAAAATATACAGCATAAAAATTTTTTCATTTACATATTTTTCCACAGAACATCATCGTTTTATAAATCTCGTAAATCCGAAACAAGCTGATTTTGACACATTTTTATCAATTCTCATTTTGTCGTTCTGGAGGAACAATGATAGAACGAACGAAACCTAGGACAGAATGGAACAATCCACAGCCAATTCGCGGTTACTCATAAATCGTACCATTTTCATATATTCACCAACAAATCGTAAACAATCCCATACAAACATGAGTCTCTTTCATTTTGTAAAACATTAAAATATATAAGCTCGTGATTCTGTGATTACAACGATTTTACAATTGAACTATAACTTTGGTGATATTTTGACAAGATAATGCTGGAACGGATGTGCTCGCTGAAATATTGAAGTAGCGCGTGGGTTAAGTACAGGAAATGTTGAATAGAGATACTTTTGCATCAATGCTACAGTTGGTAATGACGAAAATATTGAATAACCTCTGTCTATTTAAACTAACTTTTGAAACGTCCATCAAAAAGTGTAAAGTTTGCACTCTAGTCAATAAATGCGAAGTTTTCACGCAGATTGAACGCTTTCAAGAGCTTTATGAGCAGCGGTGGCCCAGGGGTGGCAGCCCCGACTTACGAGCAGTAAGCCGTGGGTTTGAACCCAGGCAGGCGCATTACTTTGTGTTATTTATTTCATCACTGCTGCTCTCAAAACGGTGAAGGAAAACATCGTGAGGAAACCGGCATGTCCTAGAACTAAACATTCGAAGACATGTGACATCTACCAACCCGCACTGGGCCCGCGCGTGGTGGATTAAAGCCCACTCCCTTTCATTGAGAGGAGGCCTGTTTCCCAGCTGTGGGAACATTATAGGCTGATGATGATGATGATGAACGCTTTCAAATGAAACACTACGGTATTGCTATTAGTTCTCTGATATTCTCCTTTGGCAAACTACATTAATATGGTGGAGTATGGCATGGGTTAGGACAAACGATAATATTAATCTCAGAAGTACGCATAGGATAATTTGCGAACTACACGCGGACGAATTTATGGGTAAAAGCATAATTATGCAAAACCAAATTCAACCAATTCACGAAAAACAATAGTTGTCAGTAACATGTGTTGGTTAGACAGCTAACTAAGCAGTCTTAAGTGATAATGAACATACAATAATCAAGTTTTTCTTTAGGTGTCACCGGCGACTACTAATAAATTATTACTGCTCTTGTCTTAATTTCTAAGAAAACGAAAATTACCAGCTGGCAGCTGATGAATAAATCCGACCAAGCGATCGATACACATCGATTTCTATGTAGATCAAAATCAATTAGCAATAAAACTCGTCAGCTTACATCGTTTTTTTACAAATATATACGAAGAAATGTGTCAATAAAAACACTACTCTTCTATGATATCGAATACATCCCCGAATAATAGGGATTCGAATAAAGTATCGATACTTGCGAGTATGTAGTATCGATATTGCAATAAACTATCGATACCTACTTGAATATGGATATTGATACTTAGTTTACGAAACACAGGGCTTATTTCATCTGTAATCTAGTTCAGTTTAACTGATTAGGCTGATAATTTCATACAAATTAGGCTACATTTCTGAATTAATCTTAAAGATAGATTCGGCTACCTACTTTGTACGAGCATCATAAAATATTATGAATTGCTTAAAAACACTTTGCAACTTACTACCTATCGATACTTTTTTTCCTTCAAAAACGTCTCAACAAGAATTACGACAGAAGTACAATATTTATTAAGATGTTTTACTCTAACGGTTCAATCCAAAGCTTGTTTTATATGCATGTGGACAAACGATTGGTGATTGGACCCCAATTTCGAAGCGATATAAAAAAAAACTGTACCAGTTTAAATTGTCAACTTGCTGCCTTGTTAATTACTTGAGTAGGCCCGGAGACGGTTAGATGAAAAACATGTTATCGGTGTAATCCGTCAAAGATTAGTAGGTGTCATTTGGAGTTGAGAAAGGGCTATGAAGTATGCGTATAAAGGTAACGTTTTGAAAGTCAAGAATTGTGACAGCGGATGAGAAAAAAAAAGATCTAGCAATTATACTGCGAAGATTTAAGAACTAGAGAGGTAATTAAGAAATGCGCTGCATAAACTAATAAGCATCGTACCTACTTTTTTTGGTAATGACTTAGTATGGCTAGATACAACGATCTACCTGCCAAATAATATTTAATTTGCAGGCGTGGTGCTCTCAGCGAAAATTACCTTTTAAAAATTTAATTTCATTGGCAAAACCCCCGTTTAAACGTATTAAAAATCCTATTAAATAAAAACATTTATCACTTATTTAGCATCGTAATTTCTGACGCCCCTGTCTCTTGGTCTATAATATATTCAGTCGAACTGGACGGCGGACGTCAAAGTGGACAGATATAGACATAAACTAGTCGTCATATAACGCCCAGATTTCATTATTCGAAAGTCTTTGGTAACCAATAAAAATTCATTAAACCGACTTCCTGTTAAAACAAGTGGAAATTATGGTTTTGATACTCTTGTATTATGTGGGCCTAATTATGTTGTCGGAATGTTACTCTTGCCAAACTTATGTGGCTTGTTTTCAATTAACTAAATCATTTTTTTTTACCGTTCGATCTTGATTTTTGATGTGTCAGGTTATGATTAAATGGTTGAGCTTTTATATTTTTTGGGTGTCATTATTTCACTTATTTTGTTTGGTTTCTATCTTCTTGACAACAAAAAATTCATCTATTTTACAAGTATTTTTAAGTAAGGTAATGTATGAAATACTGCGCAATCTATTTCAAGATTAATAATCAAAGATAAGAAATACCCGCATGTAATTAATACTCATTGCGTGTTGTTCTAGTAATCGAGCAGATGCTCTGGTGTCACAATATTTCGCTAACATAAATTCAGTAAGCAAATAAACAATAGGTGATAAACACATTTTTTTTTCTTTGTCCGTCGGGTAGTTTATTGAAAAGTATTGGAAACGTATTTTTTCTTTTTTCACGTGGTCATAAAATTACGGAGATATATTTAGTTGAAATGGCGCATGACGTCACATGTAGGTAAGTTTTATACCTACTTGTGACGTAGTGAGCCCCCACTCTCCAACTTAATGAGTTGTTGTTGAACTAAGTAATTTTTTGATATTTTGATAAAACAAAAATACGTGTCTATTATTTTTGTATTACCTGTCTGACGGACAAAATAGAATGTAGTTTTCTTTACCCAGTCCGCACCCCTATTATCATTAACACTGTAAACGGGATATTTACCATGTTTACTATATGTTTTGATCATGTCAGTTTAAACACTCATCATCTGCCCAGCCTTTTCCCAAACTATCTTGGGGTCAGCTTCCAGTCTAACCGGATGCAAGAGAGTATTTTACATGAAGCGAGTGCCTATCTGACCTCCACAACCCAGTAATTGGGTAATACGATACCCCTTGGTAAGACTGGATGTCAGACTTTTTGCTTCTGACTAATCGTAACGACTGTCAAAGATCTACAAATGACAGCCGGGACCAACGGTTTAACGTGCTTTCCGAGGCACGGAGGAAACTCGGTATGTAATTATGGTCACCCATCCACGGACCAACCTCGGCAAGCACGACTTAACCTTAAAGATCGACCCGTGCGGCTGTTACTATTTAGCCACGAGCTCCTCAGTCAGTTTAAACACTAATTGATATTAATAATTATTTTAGAATAAGAACAAAGAAATGGTGATTTTTGTTAGTAGCAAAAATTAAAAACTGTAGTTTTTAATTTTTGCTGCCTTATAGACGACAGTCACTCTATACGAGACTCACTTAGCAATAGGAAACGCAGATCTAAGAACAAAGCTAAACAAAACCTCCAATATAAATTAACACCGAACACAAAAATTACTAATTCGAAATGTCTTTCACTATCTAAACCGTAATTGCACACGAAGACCGTTTTCAACCGATTTTTAAAACCTTTATTAGGGCAGGTGCATACGACAGGCGAACGGCGCACACGCACACCGGCCACCAATAAGTTTTTTAATGAGATCATAAAAGCAATATGGTATCGTAAAAGCTTGTATCAATTTATTCCGGATAAATATATTTTATTCGACAATATCACATTATGTCGTATTGTTAGAATAATTTATTAGAACTTAGACAGGATGGTAGTTAAAGAATGGCTTAAAAAATTAACAGCTTTATTTCGTACGATTCAGCAACATTTTTATGACAGATATTAATCTTAATCCTTATTATTCTTAATTATTTAATTTGATGAAGTAAATTGATTTAAAAACCTGCCGGTCACCTAGATCCGTTTGTTGACCAGTTTCTACTATTGTTTATGTTCTAAGATATATTGCAGTTATTAAATGATACAGTTGGATTTTCTTTTCATCTACAAGATTAGATTAATCTATATTATTTTCTCACGCATCATAATCACCGAGTAAGTTTTTTTTTTTTTTTCTTTAAAAAAAAACAACTTTCAAAATGAATCAACCTTATACTTTTTTTTTTTCGATTAATATTATTGCTCACGGTTCGCACACTAAGACTAAACTTTTTACGAAAAAGGAAACCACATTGATCAGACATAAATTCTCTAAATTAAAATCTCTAAGATTGTGGATCAGTCCCAGCTGTTTCTATTCCCATGTCGTAAATGTCTGTAAGGACTAAAGAATAAATGCTCAGTATTCGCCACCTGTCTCTATTGGCCTGGCACTGGCTGGGTTGCTGGTTTCCTAGTGTAAGACTATGGACAAAGACTTATTAAACGACATTAATTAAGGTGTAAAACGTCAACAAGGTCCAAATAATCATAATTATTTTCATCGTCGCAAAAACGTTTCTTAGCTGTACAAATATAGAAGTCTTGCTCTTGTCTTGGCAAAAAAAAACATCGAGATTACGTTATTATTAGCTAGTTTAATTAATGTATTCTACATACAAACCTTTCGGAATTAGAAAAATCTGAAAACTGCTTCAAAATCCGTTGCATAGCATAAATAGACAAAGCAGTCACATTTTTTTAACAAATCAATTCAATTCATTCTCCATCATAATCATACTGTCAATTTATTTGGGGTCGGCGCAGCATGACTTCTTCTCCTTTACCAGCCATATCATCTTTCACACAGTCCACCCATCGTTTCTTAGATCTTCTACTCTTATAGTAATCCATTACATGCTCATCTTCTGTCTTGGTATGGACATGTGATGAGAAGGGATGGAACACATGTGACTAAAAGAGTGATGAATATAAATGTGGATGGATGGAGTGGGAGAGGGAGACCAAAGAAAAGATGGATGGATTGTGTGAAGATTTATATGAAGGAAAAAGGAGTAAATGATAGCATGACGAATGACAAAGGAGAATGGATGAAAGAGACGTGTTCGACCCCAAATAAAATTGGACAAGGGCAGGAAGATGATGATCCATTCAGATCCAGCCTGTCCCCATACAGTCCTCCCCCAGCGACGCCCTAAGCCGAGGTTCGTACCCCACAGGGGGTGCCCTTAGCGTGCAGTCGCTTAGTTTGTAAGTTTTTATGCCCTGGCTGGTGGCCTTACTCTTAAGGCACCCACAGGATAGTCCGATTAAGCAGACGACAACCTCATATGTTGAACTGCAAGATGCCATACATAAAAAAGAAAAAAAAAGAAGGTGATGATGAATCATGCTCAAAACAATTATTGCAAGCAGGTATACAAATAGCCGTACAAAAATATTGAAAATATAATAATAATACATAGGAAGTATAATTAAACGTTCTTCTAATAAAACAAAGTACACAATGGCTGACCAAGTGTCAGTCGGTGTGGGTACTGACAAACGCAAATCACATTCTGATTTGAGACAACCACCAATCTTATTGGCTCCTTGTAACTCAAATTGTGTGGTGCAAGTTGTGAAATATTTGCGGCGACTCGGCTTTTAAAATAACTAGTATTTAGGTAAAAAATACTATTATTATGCTGCACAAGAACATTCGAAGGATTCATACACATGTTAGCTAAGTAGAAAACTTATTTTATTTACTTAAAAATTTATACTATTAATATTATAAGACTTGAAGAGTTGTTTGTTTGGTTGAACGCGCTAATCTCGGGAACTACTGGTTTGAATTGAATAATTATAGCATTGTTGGATAACGCGATTGTAGGAGCGGAGCATCAATGATTACACAGTTCAGGTAGTATTTGATAAACATAAAACTGAGATCTCTTAGTTGTTTATTCATAAACGCTGTTAAAGGCTAAGTAATGGTTGCATTGACGACTGTACAACCATAAACATTTAGACATTTAAAAAAAAACCACTTAAGACACGGTCTAGTATTTGGTAGGATACTTTAAATTATATATTACTAGATTATGCGCGTGGCTTCGCACGCGCGGAGTTCGATCACTGTCCCACGGGATTGTACTACCGGGATAAAAAGTATTATATGTGTTAATCCAGGTTATAAACTACCCGTGTGCCAATGTCATCCAAATCCATTCAGTTGTTTTTGGGTGAAAGAGTAACGAAAAAGTAATCCATCCATCCATCCATACTTACAAACTTTCGCGTTTATAATATTAGTAGGATATAATATATTCAATAGCGGCCCGAGCACAAAAATTTCGCTGTTTCTTGGACCACATATTACCCTCTTTGTGCGGTAACCAATTGTAGGGACGCAGCACTGTGACAGACGAACAGACAGACTGACAACAAACAAATAACGAACCTCTAACGAGTGGAAAAGTGTCAAGAGCACGCGCAGATGACCACTACTGGTTGGACGGAGGGACCGTTTTACGCAACGGCGGTAAAGAATGGGTTAGGTATAGTTTTGGACCTCCGTACGTGGTTGCAAACAAAAATATAATCTTTTTTGTCACATTATTTGCACGTGAATATTTTGGCCATCTTTGTTTTTCAATACACTTTACGGAAAATTAAAAAAAAAAAAAACCAACAGCGCCATAAGATTTGAAGAGTGCAGAACGGTACCTTCCGTTTTTTTTTGGTTTTCAAAAAACTTAATCTTTTTTCGCTCAAATAGCTGAGGACGACTGTTTTCTAATCGAATATCCTCAAAATTTGATTTCCCTTTTTTTGGTCATCATGTTTAGAATACGTCTCTTAAATCTCAAAGTCTGTATATCACAGCTAATAAACCAATGAGGCGACAATCTCAAAGTTTTTTTTTGTTAAAAAGGTGCTGTCGGTTATGGCTTGTCGGTCCCCGAGATATTCGTGTGTCAGCCATGACAGGTGATACGACTTGCCGACATTCTGACGACATTACACACCTTTAATATTAATGTGAGGGTTTGTCTGTTCCACATTCGTCTAGCCGTACCTTTAATTACTGAGGTGTTTTCGTTTTTCAAACTCCTTTAATAATGATAGAGATCAGAATAGGCAGAGTTCTTTTGCCTAAACTTTAACGAAAAAGTAACACGTGGATCATAACTCCCTCTGTTCAAATATTACAAAGCTCTGTTTCGTAACTTAAGAGCGTTTATTCCTTACCGCTTTTCATACAAACTTTCAAGTAGTTTTTTTTCCGAAATGACTGAATCGATTTAAATGAAACTTTATACGCATAAGCAGGATACATAGGTCTAAAAAGTTACTAAAAAATATTTTCAAAATGTGTTTTAAAACAAGAGATAATTGGAATTTTCTATTTCTATAGAAAATTTAAATTTGGTCTAATTTAACTGTAACACTATTTTTCGAAAATGTTTTTAGTAACTTTTTAGATCTGTGTATCCTGCTTATGTGTACGAAGATTCATCAAAATCAGTTCAGTCATTTCGGAAAATAACGACTTGAAAGTTTGTATGAAATGTCGTAAGGCGTAAACGCTCTTAACAATAATTCCAGGATTTTATAGAGTGGTATTAATCCTAAAACTATTCTGAACTACTCATCTACTACATAACTTATTCCGATCTCTCTAACTCCCATCTCTGAACAACTGATTCTATAGTGATGTTCAGTGCAAATTTCACGATCTGCAGATAAACAGGTAATGATCTACCTTATTTTAATAATGAGGCAGAGACTATTGTTACATTATCTAGCTTTGAACAAAACAATACTCTAACCACAGAACCCAGCACTTCAAGCAGCTTCATACAGCAAGATACTCGATAAACAAAATCCTGAAAGGCCCATACATAACATCACATAACTGGCCCATAAAATATACCTACCAAACTCCTGGCTATTGTGTATCACTCGATTCCATCAGGCTATTGTGAAGGCTGCATTATTATTTAGCTTTCCTATACTTAACTAGCCGTCCATACTGTCCACTTTAATTCTACGGCTCAGGACTGTGACAGCTGAAAAGATCCATTTTACGAGGTAGAATGGCCGATCGATCAAAGACGAACGAATAAAGGAAGGTCTATCAATTTTCTTTACTTGCAAATGTTAACAGTTAATCTAGATTCAAATAAATGGGCTGGGAATCTAATTTTATTCGGAACGATAAAATAAATTAATGTTAATCGGTCCGTAATCATCTGTTTATTGATATTGGGAATGTTTAAGGCGAATTAGTTTTTAAATGGACAAATTAGCGACTTTTTTATGGAAATTGTTTTGGCTTTTATTGTGATGCATAATTTATTTATTTTTTGTTTGTAATTTTCTTATGGGTTAGTAATTATCCACTATAAAATTGTGTAAAATTGACTTTAATTTTTAAATCTGGGTTTTTTGATTTAATTAAATGCTGCTGCAATTCTGGCTAGGGCTGTCACTTCGAAGAAAATACCAAAAAAATAAACATTACAAAAATATCGTAGAAAACGTTTATAACAGACTTCCAAATTATTTTTTCCCATGAGTTCACGGACCGTATCGTAAGCAAAAGACGTTGCCGAAGACGCCACGCGCACCAGACCGTGGACATATGGTTCACACGATCGTATGTGAACCTATAACACACCACACCGTATAAAAAAATGTAAGTGCGGAGCCGAAATTCAAATATTTAAATAAAAATTGTAATGCGTTACGTTGTACACTGAATTTGAAAAAATTACGTTATGGTTTAACACATTTCAGGTGGCCTACCATGACGTCTTAAAGCAGTATTGTTTTAATCTTATTCTCAAGTGAGAAAGAGATGGCGCTAGATGTCCACTATAGCTCTGTTTCTTTCCCACACTGGAATAAGAATAAAACAATACTGTTTTGGTAACCCTCCAGGTTTAAACACAGTGTAAAAGACATCGACGTGCTAACTTTTAACATGAATTTGGCGCATGATTTCAAACCTCCTTGTCCAGATATATTTTACCGGTTATGAAAAAAAAAAGTTGTTTCATACAAAACAGTTATTCGATTTACAAATTACAGAAATTGTTAAACACTACCGAGTCTTGTTTACGAACGCACGCGTGTTTTTATAACGAGATCTTTATCTGAAATCAAATTAATTATTGTGTTTTTAACAAAATCTCAGGTATTAAGATAATAGTTTCAGGAAAACAGTATAAAAATAAAGGTTTAATAAAGCTTGCAACTTCCTTACTTAGCCGACAAAAGAAAATTTAAATAATTATGTTTCTGCTAATTTTCATTGTTTTTGTTTACAAAAATAACTTTATGTTTAATCAATACCGTCATGAAAATAACAGTTGCCGGTACCAAATAAAAAATATTTTTGGACTTAAACAACCATCAAGAAAAACCAAAACAAATCAAAGAAAGTATGCCATCCAGCATAATTTATCCGATTGCCTTTAATGCCTTCAGCATTGTCTCATATCGTCGATACATCACTGAATGCGTCACACTCGATGACTATAGCAGTTCCCACGTTGACCTGCAATTTATTGGCCCTTACTTAACTGTAACTACCTGTGACCGCAGGTGCGTCTTAAGAAATAAGGGATGTAGATAGCAGAAGTCTTTTTTTTTTTTTTTTCGAGATTTTTTTATTGATTGCGATGTATGGGTTTTTATCATGTTAAATGTTTTTGCTCTTTCATACTTTGGTGCATTATCAGCAATGTTTCTTGTAATTATTGATAAGCTACATAAATGGTTAATAAATAATTAAAAGAAACTTCTAGTTCTGTCTTATTTATTAACTTGTTAGTGTTTCTTTGCTAGAAACACATATGTTTAATGTATACTATAATTTAAAATGTAGAACATAATAGGGGATCGGAATGGGTAAAGAAAACGACATTCTATTTTGTCCGTCAGACAGGTAATACAAAAATATTAGACACGTATTTTTTGTTTTATCAAAACATCAAAAAATTACTTAGTTAGAACTCATTAAAGTTGGAGAGTGGGGGCTTACTACGTCACAAGTGGGTGACGTTATGCGCCATTTCAACTCAATATATCTCCGTAATTTTATGACCACGTGAAAAACGAAAAAATACGTGTCCAATACTTTTCAATAAACTACCCGACGGACAAAGAAAAAAAAATAGGATTATCCCCTATTGCCTTCATTTTATTACAGAATTATTTATGTTTTATAAAAAAAAAACTACTATTATTAATATATTTGCTCAGATTTACATGACTTATTTTCCCGTCTTATTTACAATAGCCGAACTCAAATTGCATAAAATAATGCCACGTTTTTTTTCCCAACAGTCAGCTACTTTCTTACCCTCACGATCGCGACAGCCCTGTGCTCAGTGACCGTATACACTTGTGTGATTTTCTTAAGTTGCGGACACATGAGGTCATAGTTAAATAAGTAAAAACTTAAGGTGGGGCGTTATGGGAACTGAGCACGGTAACTCCACAGTATAATGTAAGGCTTTACCGAACCGTATAGTACAGCACTTTGGTGTATCATCATCACTTAGAAACTATACTTAATTACGACAAAAGAACATTAATGTTTTCTTGGCGTTATTGGAATTTTTAATTCATTCTGTGATCGTTTGCATTTGTTGTGGTTTGATTTCTAGATAAGAATTTGATAAACAAATACTTCGAACAAATGGTCCAATACTAAAAATGGTCCAATACTAAACTGAGGTATTCATATTTGAATGAAAAAATAGGCGGTAAGAAGATTTCAAATATACTACATTAAGAATGCTTCTACCTTAAAAGTTTCATCACAAGCAACCGTAGCTATATTTTTAAGGATTTGTTTTGTTTCCATATTTTTTTCTTCTGGATTCTGAACCTAACCATCTACTACACAACTTAGAACGGACAAAAAGGACCCCAATCTAGGTATACAGTCCCAATTGAGTTTAGTCAAACCTGAGTTTCTTCTAACTCTCCACAAATGAAACGAAAGAAAATCGATAACTCCTGCTTATCCCAACGTAAGACTGAAGATTAAAATACATCTGCAACCAAGTAGCCACACTGTTGTTGCCACAATTACGGAAACCTATATCGATTGCATAGCATTTGCGAAATCCAATAAAAAAAATCGTTTCATCCTTGAGATCTAAACAATGAGGACCATTACAGTTTTTTTAATGATAATTCACATGAACGCATCCTTTTTCATTGCGTTGTTGTATCTCGGTGATGGATTTAATTGCTAGTTTTTTAACTGTAGCTTGCATGCAATGTTGTGGTATCTATCTTTTATAGTTCCGTGATATTAAGTGGTGTAATGCACTTAATGTACAATAAATTATTAATAGGTAATTATTGTTGTTGTTGTAGGAATGTTGTAAAGAGTTGGTATGCTTGTTTATGTTATACTTAGGTAGATAATTAGTTAAAGAGAATTTTTTGCTACTATTAAGTTTTTATTTTATTTTTTTATTATTAATAAGATAGTGATCGCAAGTGCGACTGCTAATCATGAAGTCCTGGAATCGATTTCCAAGTAGTGTAAAGCGTTATTGGGTTTTTCCATTAAATATTTATAAGTATTAGTCACGAAGTCTGGATTTGTGCCCAGGTGATGGCTATAGGCTCAGCCCTCGTTACATGGGACTTAAACATAACTGGCGAAATGGGGGTGTACTATTAACTACACCTCTGCGAGTATTACAGGCGTGATTATATGCAATTTCTGTCACGAATCTTCCCTCAACATTATGCGCTAGTAACAAAGCTGTGAAGTTGCGAAGTATTGACCCAATAACTAAACAGTACCATTGAAACAGAGTTGCAAAGATAGAAAGCTGCAGTGGTAGTGGGCAGGCGATTATCGTCAAATGACCTTAAAAAAGTGGCTGGATCAGACTGGACAACGAAGGTGGCGTGACAGGGTGATGTAGTTTAAGCTAGTAAGTGGCCCAAATTCCGTTGGACCATTTTTTTTTGGGACAGTAACTCTTGCATAAAAGTGTCCACTCAATGGGTGCCTACAGATGGACAATGCCGCCGAGGCTGGCCGTGAAAGCAACCTGGACGCATACCGAGAGGGCTCGTTCGTTTCTTAGAAAGAGTTGGCAAAGACCTCTCCGGCTTTGCAAAGCAGTGGGGCGGTAATGGCGAGACAGAAAAAAGACTGTCATACTCATGGGAGTTTAGGTATGCGTAAGCATGTCCATTCAAAATTCTGAAACCTGTCTTTTTTACACTTTGAGGTAAACAATACCATTTGACGTAATTAATCACAAAAAATATGTTAATTTAATATAAACAACCCATTGTTAGGATCATATATAAGTGATTATAAATTATCATATCAAAAACATAATATATCTAAGTAATGTATGCTGAAACGTAATTTACCTCTCATTGAAATGATTAAATATATTATTTACTTGATTATAGTTAATTTAAATCTTACTGAGTTTAATGATATACCTAATAAAATAATGAAACTTGTTTTGCGCTGCTGGATCTTCACTGGCTTGTGTTCATTTTCCACAACATCCTCCCTTGAATATAAGGCCATTTTTCTTGAGAAATTGTCAAGCTTGACCTGTGGAGTCGCTGTGGTGCGGACATCAGCAATCATCTCTCTCGTGTTGACATTATTTCACCTCGATCTCCTCTTTACATATGCTCTGCCGAACAAAATGGAGCCAGACATCTATATGTTTGGTTTTGGGATCATAAACATCATTTCCTGAAAGTTTAATACAACTTTGATCATTGCAATAAATACGTATAGTATGATGCTTGATATGTGAATTTGTGCAAGATAGAGCTTCTTCTAAACTCATCGGATCTTTGCATAACATGGTTTGTCATCAGATTGCCATTTTGCGTCTTAGTCCATGCTTCTGATTCTGTGTTCTGAGTGTAACATTTTCAACTAGATTCATACGGAGTTGGTACTTTTAACTCTGTACTCTGTGTACTTGCTCCCAACGTTAATTAAACTGGTTCTATGTTCTGTTTCGTCATAGTAAGCGTAGTCTCTTCAAAATGATTATTTTTTGGTCATGTCTAAAAAATCTATATCCTTTGATATTTTCATAATAGACGACCAACCTCATTTCTGTCGATTATGAATCCCATTTTTGTCTCTGTTGTTTCGGTATTATGAACTATGGCTTTGAATCCAAATATTACTATGTGGCAAATATTAGGTTTTTTATTTGACCACTTTTCTTCTGGTGTTATGGTCATTAAGTATTCAAGCTGTTGACACAGCCTCGGTCCAAGAAGTTGCTTGATCTTCATTAGCTTGAGTTTATTATTTACAACAATTTGTATTTATGAATGCCAAAAATAAGAACTATGTTGAAGCATCAAATAAACATTTAAAAAGAGCAAAAAAAAAAATGGACTGTAAAAACTTTGCACCACAACAAACACTATTAAACATACGACAAACTCCTAGACCAAACACCACAAGTTGGCGCTAATTTCTTAGCGAAATCGAACGTGCAATAATATAAGAACTGGAGTGATTTCCATGGAGTGAATCAACGCGACCTCCGACCTATTCCCACGGCTATGGTCCGGTGGGCATGACTTCAACGGACCAATGCGCACACGCATAGAGATGTGTGTGAACTATATAACTTGAGACCATAACAAAGGATGAGGTTTACTGATCTGGGAATAAAATTATAATCTGAGAGGTTGGTAAAACTCTCAAATAGGATGAAGAAGATTGAAAATAGGGATTGGACAAATTCTCCGGGAATGCGCAATTCATCACATATTTATAGTGATTTGTGTTAAATTGGTCTGAACACAAATTACAGTTATTAGTTTACAATTTAATTGAAACTAAAATTTTTCGTTATTGAAAAATCATAAAAATCTTATATTTTACGACATTTTAACAACCGAATATTCGTTCGTGGCGTTTGTTTGCAAAAGGGTGCCTAAGCCGTATTTTCGCGCATATTTTTTTTTAAAAATGTAATAACATTTATTTGAATGCTATAATTTTGTAGCTATTTATGGTACCAGCGGACTTCAAAATACGAAGTAAAATTAAAAAAAAATGATAGCAACCTACCTTTATATGCGTCATTCGATGGTAGTAAAGGTTGGAGCTGGCGGTGAACCTCTTCCCGCAATGCTGGCACTGATGAGGTTTCTCCCCCGAATGGATTCTCCTATGGGTGTTCAGGCTGCTTGAGGTACTGAAGCCTTTGTTGCAGACCATACACACGTGGGGCTTTTCACCTAAAATTAAAGAGAAGGTTCAGATATTTGTAGGGTGGCTTTCTATGCGATGGACTCATTTTACAGATGAGAATGTCATGCGCGCATATTATAGGGCTACTGAGGGCGGAAGCATCTTGACTGCGTACCATGGTCGGATGCTCTCTCTGTTTCAGGTGCTTGAAACTTAACTTGGTAATGCGCCTAGCGTTGAGATTTCAATAGTGCGCTTTTATTTAGGCTTATTACAGCATACCCACAAACCGAGTTAATACGGGTTACTCTTTCTGCTTCATAGTTTGTGAGGAAACTTAGCACTACTGGGAAGTAGTAGATTAGTGTTTATAAATTTAAATTTAGACTTGCATTTTCTACTTCGAAAAAAAACTTGCACTTCATTAAAACATTTTAGTATCCATTAGTCAAGAATGATTAGAAACGATGACGGCAACGCTAACAGATTTGCATTGGGACGATATTTCTCAAAGAGCAATAAAATTGCAAAAACATCAGGCTCTCAAGACGAAGTTATAAATAAAATGTAAATGTAATAAAAGTCTACAAATCTTGATTTTGGTTTATCTAACCAGAAATAACATGCTTGTATATTACAGTAGTCGAAATGTACGTTAAAATTTTATTTACGATGAATCCATACAGATTTGATTATTTTAATTAAGGATTCCAACAATTTATGGACAAATTATTAATTTATTACATTTCTTAACAAGCTTTCGATTGAGGCTTAGCTTGTTGGACCTAGAAAATCTCCATCTTAAAAAAACTGTCCATTTCAAAGTTTTTTACTCATAAAAAAGCGTTTATTTAGAAAATTCTATTACAAGTATTAATTAATCCAATATTTATGCAAGTTAATCAATTTAATTAAAAAGCTCTAACTTATGTCTTAAGATTGGTGCAAATAAAATCAAACTAGATGTGAATACATAAATAGCTGCCGTAAAGTTTATACGAACCACTTGTTATTGCGTCCAATGCATATGGATTGATTAACAACGTGAAGTGTGGGAAAAGTCACTATGCTTTGGGATGCAAATTATGAGTAACACAACAAAAAGTTATAGATTATCAAGAAATAATAGTAACTCGATGATACATAAAAAGTACATCTACAAAAGGAACAACAATTTACGGAACATCAAAAGTCGATCAGACTCTAACGACAAATCCTTTCCGTCTTCTCTTGCAAAAGACCGTATCGTGATACAAGGATACTTTGGCGTTTGAATTTCAGTAAGGACGCGTTATTGTAAGTTTTGGTCAAAAGGCCTTGTGCAACTTCAGTTATCCGATAAAAAAATTACACCATCATAAAACCTACCTTTTCAACAAAACCGCTTCATAAAAAGTCCGAAAAATTGCAAGAATTCTTACCAGTATGTGTTCTCATATGACGTTTCAACAGCGAAGGTCTGTCAAAAGCCTTCCCACAGACTTCACAAGGCAGCAACGCTCTTTCAGACTTGGCTGGTCTTCTTTGGATTTTTGGAGTCATATCCAGGAGTTCATTTGAGGAACCAGCTGATGATGACGTGAGGGAGTCTCCTGATACAGATTTGTGTTCATCTTCTGCACCTGATGGAGGGGAAATTGGAAGGAGGACCCTTGAGAGGAGGGATGTGGACAGGTCTAGAGGTGAATCTGTGGAAGATAAAGATTATTGAATAGTGTCCATTAAAAAACACACGGGTTTTCATTTCACGAAGTTGCACTATATTTAATGAGAGCAAAGCTATTCGATCTCACGATCTCTCAATCGTATGTCGACGCTCAAGCCATTTGCTTCCAATAAAAAGAATAACGCACCAATACTTTCTTCAACTATTTTTATCGACGCACATCAGTTAAATTGAAAATTATTTCAACGCACAGACGGACACGATCGCTGCTTTATTTATAGAGCTATATTTTTCTCACGTAGGGTGAAGGCATTAAACAGGTTGATACGTCAACAACAATCAATTTTATAGATATCACTCAATCAGGCTTCATTATCAGATATTAAAATATATTTTTATGCTAACAAGCAACAAATCTTCTAAAGTTGGCTTCCTAAGACATTTCACGTCGTAATTCATAAATTCTTCACCTCGACACACAACATCATAATTATCATTCTTCAAAATTGAATATTTTCTCTTTATTGATATTAAACAGTTTCTCGAAAAACTACTATCGATAAAATTCCGAACGAATTTTACGGTGATTAGACGGCCAGTGGGCGCTTTTTATAATTCAGATCAAATGTTTTTATATAATTCCAATCAAGCAAAAATTTTTAATGAACCAATTTTATTGACAACCGTAAATTTCGCTATGGATCTTTGGACAGTTTATGTTTATGGAGAGCCGTCTTCATTCTTTGATACGATTTAATTGGTGTCCCCAATTCCGACTTTTACTATTGAAGGTTGATCTTCACTTGAGGTTTCCGCAGAATTATAATGGAATGGATTGCAATAAATCTCGGATAGTGACGTGGAATGGCATGGATTAATTAGCGGCATGTTTGTGTTCTAGATCAAGGATAGGTTGTTTCTTTATCCGTTGTAAGGGTAGGTGTATTTCAAGATGGGAGGATAGAAAATGCTAGATATGGAGCGGCAACCGGACAGATGGGGGACGATAATATCTTTCGCTGGTCGACTGTCTACGCTTCGTTTTGCCTACTTTATTTGCGTAGTTGATGTACAGCCTTATAGGATTTTAATTTATTTATTCAATTACGCGGTCTGCGATGGAATATTGTAGCGTTTTTATAGAATACGATAACGTGTGAATACAAAACAAGGTCTTTGGATTTATAGATAAGTTTACTGTGTGTGCTCTATCCATACTAATATTATAAATGCGAAAGTCACTCTGTTTGTTTGTACTTTTTCACGACTAAACGGCTGATCGGATCTTAATGAAATTTGGCAAGAAGATAGATTTCAACCTGGGGAAGGATACTAGGTTATATATCATCACTCTACGACTAATAGGAGCGGAGTTGCAATGTAAAATGTTGGGAAAACGGGGAAAATGAGACGCAGACGAAGTTGCGCGGGACAGCTAGTTCTAAAATAAAATTATAAAAATCGTTTTACAATTTGTCGGTCCATGTTATGGAGGACTGACATTTGGTAATTTTTTATGATCAACTTTTTCACATACTATGTTAGGGTGACAATCGATTGATAGGTTTACCTAGTAGAAACGATCGACGTTGACTAATCCATTCTACCATAGATCGATGGCATCGATGACAATGGATTGGTGTATATTTTTTTCTATAAAGAAGTGTTAAGTAGAGATACTCTTTAAACAAAAATACGTCATGTAGGCGCTAAATCTGTTATTATTTTTTAGGACTGTGGACCGGCTCCAAATTATCAATTTAAAAAAAAAACAACCAAAAGTCACAAATATAATTCAAAGATTTTATTTAGATCAGTATTCATAATACGGTCTTGTGCGATCTGATCATGATAGGGACAAACGAAGCCGCCGCGTTATCAAACTGTATGTAACTTAACTGGTCTTAGGCTGCGTTCATATTGATAATAAACATGAATTGTATGATAGCGTTCACTGTTCAACGTGACCTGGTAGCTAAAATTGCACGTAACGTCAATAATGTAATATAAGTTTGGACACACATAATCAGTCTTTTAGGTGTCCACTGCTGGAACATAGAACTATTCTCCGCGGTAGACGACGAGCCATGACACATTTCACGTACCCAGTGGGTTGGTTGACACGGGTTCGAACTTTTGATTCCAGATCATGGTGGTCTTCAGCTTTCTCAATTTTGGAGGACATTGGATCAAAGAATTTAGGTGCTTAGTAAGTAGGTAGGGACCTTTTTGGCCTCGTACAGAACCAGTTTAATTTGTCTTACCTATTTTGTTTTTTTTTCTTATGTTTTACTTTTTATAATTTGTTCTTTTTGTTAATTTTAACCATTTTTTTCCGTCTTGTGCGAAACTAAAAAATACTTTTTCCTTTATTTTTGTGGTTCAAAAATGGGTAATCCACTATTCTAAACGTTAATACAGCAATGTAGACAACTCATTTGCCAATAAACTGCGCAGCTACACCAACATTGGCCATACAACTCAACCCCCAAATGCCGCGTAATTTTTAAGTATGAAAGCAACTTATTTCAGCACAATGTGTACAGCTTAACTATAAAAAAGCGATCAGGAGTGCCGACTACCGAACCGCGACGCGATCCAAGTAGGAATTCTCTTTGGTGTGCCGACTGTATCGCGCTTCGGAATAATGTCGCGATATCGAGTTTGTGTATGTGTGTGTGTGTGTTTTATGGAACAGTTTTGGAATAATGCTGTGTTTGTGTGTTTTTGGTTTTATGGTGATTATTGAAATATTTTTGTGTAGTTAGGTCATTTACAAGCGGTTGTGTACAAAAATATCTGTGCGAACAAATATCTTTTTGCTAGATTATTCTTGTTATAATTTTTGTCTTAAATAACAAAAGCAAAATCGGAATTAATTTTTCTTTTGCGATATCTACGAGATAATTTTAAAGGTTCTCTTTATTTACAACCGCAAGAACGAAAGTTGAGTTAATTAAAAAAAATATCATTATAAGTAATTGGTGTCAACAAAACGTTTCACTCAATTCAAATTGTAAATATTACTAATCTATGAAATCACACTTAAAAGTGACATTTAGCAATAAGTGGCTAACACTCCACATCGATACAACTCTAATTTTATTACATAAATAAAATATAAATTCGTAAAATCTAACGAGACGCGTTAATTTACAATCGTGTGAAAATAACCACTTAAATGACTTAGTACTGTTTTTTAATTAAGTTAGAACTAAGCATTTCACTTTGACGTATTACTGTGAAGATTGCTGATAGGTATAAACTGTATGCATATTGATTTATTAGGTTGATAGTTCGCACGCCGGTCGGCCGACGACCTAACAATCTATGCATTATACTATTATTAGACACGCTGATAGGCTTGTGATGTGTAGACTAACGGGTTTGGCAAATTGCAATTAATGGTAAAGCACTGTTTTTAAAATTACGGTAAACGCAAAGTTACGGTTTTCCCACGGGGAGCGGGGGGGGGGCAGAAACTATACCACACGCCACTACCACACGCCACACTACGATAATATTATAAAACTTAGCTAGTCAGGAAAAATAGTGTCACGATTTTTAAAAGAAAGAAAGAAAATTTTACGACGTATTTAAGACATCGAAGCAATGACAGGTTAACGTCACACTGAATATTTTAGTTACAGCTTTAATTAATAACTATTTAATTATTTAGCACATTTTCAGACCACTATATTTAATCTGTGATTTATTTAATGTAACCTAACATGATTTATTCATTAATGTACAGCAATTACGGCGATAAAATAGTACAACAAAACGGCATAAGTTTTAATAACTGTTTAAAGACCACCAGAAGCGACAAAACTTTAAATTATTAAAATTCCAGTGATTCAATATCAGCTCGAACGAATTAATGTCTAAATCGAGTTCCTGCAATAATAATCTTGGTCAGTATAAATAATTACGAGCAGTATGAAAATTTTATTCATAAAATACATATTTTATTGCTCAACTAGCTTTTGCCCGCGGCTATGCTTGTGTGGTGGTCCTACGGGGATAAAAGATAATAATGGGTAAGTCTAATAAAATCAATTAAACCTGGTCATGGTATACCCGTATGCGTAAAAAAATATTGAAATACATGAAGCCGTTAAAGGCGTAAGAGTGTGACAAACAAACAAAATCACTTTGGCTTTTATTGTAAGTACCAATGTTAGTTAAGATAGTTTTGCTTGGATGTAATTTGTAGTTATTATAGTTTAAAATAAAGACATAAACGCTTGCTTTATAGATTATTAAAAGGTTATTAGACAGACTTTTGTGGGGTGGCCATCAGTACTATGACTGGTTTAGCAATGGACATTATCTGGCTGTCAGGGTTTTTTGAGCACAAGTCTGCAGCAAAATTATTTTATTTTCGCCGAAGTAGATGAATGATTTTACTTAAAACATTCAAATTGCCAAAAATAGTCTACCCAGTCGTGGTCACATAAAAAACATGCAAAATTTAAATTATTCGGGAGCGAAATACTCTCTGTATATATTTCTCTTTTATCATTTTTTTTTTTTTTTTTTTACAAAAAAAATGGAGTTGTTAGACTGTTTGATAATACAATGTTTCCTTATATTAGTGCAGTTACACATGAGTTTTCACGGTAAACCTACTCAAATTAACGTGTTTGCTAAATCTGAGTGCGTCCACTATAACATCGGACTATGAACAAAATTGAGTTCTAGATCATAAAACCCCTACTTATTACGAAATGCAATTATATTTTACCATTTATCGATTTGATAACATTATCCTATCTATATTGACAGTTCAGTTTTATGCGAATTTAATGGCGAACTATCATAATTGTCATATAAACTTAGTTGCATTGAAGAGATAATCTAGATAATCTACCTGTTTATGTTAAAAAAGGATGATGATTAAAACTACGGCCGGTTTAACAAATACTAAGTAAAATGGTTAATTCTATACGCATTCTTATGGCTTCTTTAACTTTAGATATAATTCATATTTCATAGATAAGATATAGCTTGTTACATAACAAAGCAATACAAATTTATTGTCTGTATTATGTCTTTGACTTATTAATTACTCAATAAAAATGGTGTATTCTGTGATATCAAAATCAAATCAAATGGAGAACTTTCTTGGTTGCATTTTTTATAACTGCTTATATCCTATTTTTTGTAACAAATAATGACTAATTGTTGGTTCATCCGAAATAATAATTATAATACAAAGTCACAACTTTATTGTATTAAAAAAAAAACGTATTTTTTTTTTACTAAAAGAATGCAAAGTATTCCTAACTAGGCCAAAAATAACTAATAAAGAAGAAGATTTCCCATTACATCAACTACCAAATATTTTTATTTAAGGATTCGCTCTTAATCTAAGAAACCAACTCTCAATTACATTTCTGAAAATAAAATATAACAAATTAAATTGTAGAAGGCCTCCAAAGTTTTCCCACTCAGCATATTATACCATGCTCAAATTGATGATAAAAAATATACTGTATTAATATAAAATTTTATACAGCGTGCGTCATACGAGACAGAAATGGCTCGCCATGATTTATGGTAACCATGATTTGTGGACCGATTTACACACACACAAGATCACTTTCGATCTCACTCGAACTTAATGATAACGTCTCTTTTTGATTGATCAAAAAACTATGGAATATAAAAAATCCCGTTAAATCGTTCATGACTTTTAAACTAAACAGTTTTTGATAGTTTTAACAGAAAATAAACTAATTAATAAAAAATAAACTATGCATAGACGGATAATTATTCTTCGTAAAACTATTGTCCACCAATGTTTTACTACAAGCTTCTTTATTTTTTTTCCATATCTGTTTGAAGTTAGTAACAGTCAAATTTAAAACAGAGGTTGGTGAGGACACTATTCCATTGTATCTTTGTGTTAATTCCCAGGTCGGGCAAAGTGTTATTAGCAGCCACGGACTCTGAATTTTGTTCCCAGTTGAGGGCAATAGGCTCGCCCCCTGTTACATGGGACTTCAAAATAATTGGCGAAATGGGGGGTATTACCTATACCTATTAGAAACACCTCATCCTAACACTTCACCCATTACGTGCGTGACGTTACTACTCCATTGTTATTCTTTTACAACATATCTGCTTCTGTTCACCACTTCAAAATCCCTGAAACTTACTTACCAACCGCAAAAGAAAGCTACCTTATTATGTTATTAACGTTACCTTCTAATATAGAGTCCATCGTCTGCCTATAGAGGTTGTTCCTCATCTTCACAAAGAACATCTCCTCAGGTCTCTCAGGGAGGTAGTAGACCACCAGTTCTGTGTGTGCAGACACTGGCTTTACTGCTTCGTAGACCGGCTCACCCTTGACCTTTGTGCAGACTAGGTTTACCTGGTGGAATGAAAACTAGTGTCAATATCTGAATTGCAGTTTAACCAAGAATAGACTCAAAAGACTCTCAAGCTCTAACTTAAGACTTTAAAGTTTCCACAACGCTGGTAGACGACTTACACTGGTATTTTTAGTCATGAACTGAACTTAAGAAATTCTAGGTGTACGATTTGGTGCGTGTTTTCAACTGTTGTCATGGCAATACAGTTCGAAAAAATCCAAAAATGGATTTGGTTTGGCTCTTAGAATATGCGTGTTACAGGCGTTTGTGAGAGATTGGCCGTAGAAAACCGCATGGTGAGAAAAATGGACGGCTATGGGGGAGGCCTTTGCTTAGAAGTGGGACAATATAGGCTGAGGAAAAAAAACGTTTCCGAAACTTAGATTAGGTGCAGGTCAAGAAATGAGAAATCATGAAAAAGTGTATTGGACTTCCAGCTTTCTAAGGAAAACAAATATAAAGTTTAGTGTAACAGTTTATCTACACAAAATTCAATCGTTTCATTATTTTATATATATCTAAATGTTTTAATAGATCACTTACTTGTGGTCCATAATTATCTGACACCCGCAGGAATCGAACCCAGTTGCAGTGACGGACTTGCACTCCACCTGACGTGCATACTTCATCGAATAGCCCGAAACGGTGCCGGATCTGATGACAAATGAAAATCTTAGGTTATTACAAAGTTTTGGAGTCCATTGAAAATAAAATTGGTAAGTGTCACCGTTTTTTCAAAATGGTAGTTTCATAACTTAGTTGTCTTCAATACAAAACATTATTTTATCGCGACCTCCTAAAACAAGATCACTTCATTCGAATGATGTTTAGCTATGAGCGATTGTTGACGCAAAATAGTCAGTAAGTCACGTTAAAGTAATTGTTTGACTATGAGTAGTATGAGTACATATGCAACTATTTTAATGCCATAAACAAGAATTTATAAGTAAGAAAGTAAAGTAAGAACCGTCAAAGAAAGAAAAGCAAATAACGATTAATTTTGACAGCAAACAATTACTTAACTACAGAATAAAAATCGTTTCTTAAGATATTACTTTAACTTGTTTATTTCATTTACCAATAATCATATTCGCAGCAAGATCTAACCTTTACCGAAGATCTGCCGTAACTATCAAAGCACCCATTCCATTAACCTATAAAACTCTACTTCAATCGAACCTTCACAGCTCCAACAGGCGTGAAACACAAACCCGATCCTACCAAGGCATCATAAACAATAAAAAGGCTGCACACTAAATTAAACTTTCTTCTCATCTAGCCTGGATTTCAATTTAAGATAACAGTCATCCATATCAGAAGGCATTAGTAGTAAAATGTTCTGAGCGCAATACTCCTAACCACATTATCATAAAAGCAATGAAAATTGCCTTTGCATTTCTCTAATCCTATGTGTCAAAGATTAAAACTTGTTAGTGCAGATACGACTGTAGTTAAAGACTTGATGCAGGGCTGGTTAAGATTATTGTGAACACTATCTTTGGAACTAGATACTCCTGTGGGTGGTGTGGGTTGTAAAATAAAACCTGTTGGGTAGTTCTTGATTTTTAGGAGTTTATGGAAGAAAAATAAACGTGAGGAAAAGCTCTTGTAAGTACAAGTATTTAGATTAGGCCGAATTCTGAAGGTTTCAACTTAGGGTTTCTTCTATATCTGAATTCATATTTTATTCTCTCCCAACTGGGCAAAGGCCTCGCCCATTCATTCCCAACTCTTGAGGTGTTTCGCCTTCTCTGGCCAATCAGTTAGGAATGAGTCCAACTTGTATGCCTTTTTTTTAGACTCCAAAGTTAGTGTTAAAAATGTTATCTGAAGTAGCCGTAGCGATGTCATATCCAGTTTCTCTTCACACATTTAAATACTGTCAGATAAAGAAACGATATCATCAGATAGAGAGAAAGATATGATTAATAACTAATCCAAACATTTGATAAATTATTATGAGCTCAGTCGTGACTAAATTAATTAAGTTTGCGGCCTAAAATTGTTATTTATAATCTGTGACTTAATTAAAGGTTGTGTGTCAATTTGATAATAGTTTAAAAGTAGACAGAATGAAATTTCTCAGATGTCAATATTTGATGGTTATTAATTAATAATATCAAAACAAACTTTAACTGCATAAATAGGTACCATTTGATACGTCAGGACTAATGTTACAATCCATGAAACTTTAAAAGTTATTTATTTGGTTGTATTTGAGTTTTAGTGGCTTTTCGTTAAAATAATCATAGTTATTAGTGGTTTAAATAACATTACTACCCTAGCTTTTACGGTTAAACTTTGATAAGCCAACCAGAGCAACATTGGCAATACAATTCTGCCAACATCGCAAAACATGAGTGCAGATACAATCTTAAATCAACACCGCGATAATCGTGCTCCACAATCATCAACTTTCACACTGTCGTATCTGCTCTATTTGTTCTATGTTCGCTTTCAACAAACCGCCAACGCTACGTTATGCGTAATGACGTGAAAATTACAACAAATATGAACGCTGGCGCATGCACGGAGCCGCAAGATTCTATCCGCCATGTTGCAATTAACGGACCTGATAGAACCAATGAGATAAAGGTACAGTTGGCTGTGCAAAATTAGTTGTTTGAAGAGGTATTTTTGTGATAGTACGATGGCTTTTTTTAGCTTGAAACTTCCTTTTTTTGTCTTTGCGAAACAAGAATTTCCAAACAAAAAAACCGTTGTTAATGAATAAAATTAGTTAAACGTACTCATTTTTTCCTGAAATTAGTAAAAATTAATTCATTTTAAAATGTTTTAATTTTTTTGTCAGGTTTGAAGGGATTTATTTTCTAGGTACTAAAATAAAGTATTATAACGGAACATATTTTGGAAAATAAAAGAAAACCAATAAAAACCCATAAATAGCGTTTTCGGAAAATCAGAATAAAGTTGGATGTCTCAGTCATTCCATGCAGGAAAAACAATAAATTTTGTCGTCACTATACAACTTTAAACGAAATTGACTTTTATTTACAATCCCTAACGACATAGTAAAAATATAAATGACACGTAAACAACATCGTTTTATATTTATTTAGCCGCAATTTATTTAACTGTGATAAGCTTTTATGACATTAATAAGTATGAATATTCAACGGGCAGTACTTAAATTAGATATGGCCACAAAATAATTATGCTAAAGTACAATAAATATGTAAATTTATGCTGATATTGTACTCGGATCGGTCTATTAATTTTTAATATATGATTTTGTATATATATCATGAGATCGAACGACAACTGTTGGTTTTTAATAATATTTATCAAAAAAAATTGATTGGTGTTGATTTTTTTTATGAAAAATTATAATAAATCGATTTATGAGATTTTTATTAATTCTTTACCAATCTAGGATTAAAAAGAAGACATAAAAAATGTTTATGATCCCTAGCGGTGTAAGCAACCGTTTCAATTAGTCCCAAACCACTGCGAACACGAATTAGCTCTTAACAAGAAAGTTTAAATCAGTTTTTTTTGTTATTTAGTTGTTTCATTACCAATTGAATGTTGCAAAGGTGTTAGTAACCTTTAAACTTTCAACCATGAGACAATGGTAATCTTATTTTGTTTAGAAATGGGGCATAAAGTTTTTTTTTCTACAAATGGAAATAAAAACATTCAGGTAAGTCTCATCGATTTATTGACAAATTATACACAAAAAAAAAGTACAATAGTACAAAACTCGTATTATTTCAGTGGCAAGAAAACACAAAAACGTCAACTTATTAAACACCGGATTACAGTTCGAAAACAAAACGTCAATCGCTCGCGTTTTTTGTCTCAGAATCGCATAGTGGTCCCCATAAATCTGTGATCCCGTTATTTTAGAATAAATTGCAACCGTCTGCAGTCCTTTGTGACGTCGGGTTTTTGTCCATATGATGCACGCCTAACACACTGGGTATGGGAACCAAATAAATACAGGGTGAAATTTTGGCCACACTGTTTTCAGTGTGACTCACTGGGCAAGTCGATTGTAAAAAAAGAGCATGTATAGAGTAGAATTACTTTTATTTACTATCTGACAAAATTCGTGTCGTCTTCTAATCTAACCGTATGCAGCTTAATAGGCTGCCTATCTGACCTTCACAACGTTGTTATTGGGGACTATCATACCTCTTGGTAAAGACAGGTTTTCACCTGTTTCTCAAAAATAAAAATACTTGATTAAAAGAAAGTAAGATTGACAAGATAAAGAAAAAGATGAGAACCTAAATAAATTATGTTATTACCAAAGTATGTAGCTACTTACAAAGAAGATGTGTTAATCGGTTTACTAATTTATGTAAAAAATCGTGTGAATATTTATCATAGTCATCAGCAATACATTTATCAACAAGAAATATGACTTCCAACTCTCGAAAGTAAAAAGGGCTTGTATGGAAGTAGAAATCACCGTTAAGTAACTCCGATTCAAGTATTCGGTACAAATATCAAACTCAATCGAGTAAAAGAAAATAAGGTTACTGTTTCGATCGATTTCTTTGCCATTTCAATTAGTGAAGAATAAAAATAATATATCCAACCTGTGAATTATGATAAATACTGTTAGTAACAACATTATAAACCTTCGTTATGGCTATAAAATAAACTTTATTAATAAACTACGCCCTACGAGTCGTTATAGAGCAACTTAAAATTCCGTACGTCTCTTCGTCTGTCGATCCGAATTCATTACCGATTGCCGCAATCGATTTCTGTATCGATTTTTAATCAATCTCTTAAATGGTCTCTATCAAATTTAATTGACGTCAATCGTGAGGGAGTTAAAAAGCGTTCGTATATTGAACGGCCTAAAATGGTTATTGGAAAAGTAAAGAAAGTACCTAAAGATTATTGTGTCTTGGTGACATCTCTTATCGATTTTGTTAGTGACCGTTTTTAAAATCGATTCCATTTTTGGTGGCATTTATTAGGCAATTATTTATTTACTTCACTTACGTAAAGGATACATAGAAGAATTAGGTCAGTTTCAGTTTTGATTGCAACCCTATTTTATTTAGCAAATAAATCAGCAAAATGTACCTTCTTGAAAATTTTGGCGAAGGCCATTTCCAAACTAAAGGCTACTGAGTTTACTTGCAACTTAGTGCAATCTATTCGAGTCATAGCAGATTTACCCAGTCATAAGATTCATGCTCTTTTACTTTACTAAAACTGAAAATGCAGTTCTTTTAATTTTATATTAAAAACCTTCAACCCCATACCTAGGTACACTTTATCCTAAACACCCAAATCCTCAATAAACAATATCATAATTTCGCTGTCACATTACCGCGCTGCTATTCTCACCTCGCAGTCGGGAGCGCAGGCGCACCGCGAGCGATCACGATCGGATCTACAGAAGCGGCTGCGCCTGAGGCGTCAAATCGTCCGCCGTTTGCGCACGCTCCGTATGACGTACCGTTCACATTGAACGGACGGTAGCTATGATTTTATCGGCGGGATGAATTTTAAATGGGATGTGGTGGTGTTTTGAAAATAAATTGAGTTTTTATGACACTGGCTTTGTAATGTGGTTTGAGGTGTACTGTAAAGAAAGAAGTTTTGCCTTTAGGTTACAAGGAAAATTAGAAAAATAAATAATTTTCTATGAGGTGTGGTCTGATCTTGTTTGCGGGGCAAATATGATCAGAGATCGTATAATCTTGCAAGATTTGTTTGGAAAAAGGGGAAGCTCATGCCCAGCAGTGGGAAATAAGATATGTTTTTTTTTCTGAAATGACAGTGAAAATTTTTAATCTATAATTTTTTTTTCTTAAGATCTTATACCTTTCTTCGTAGGTACCCGTTTAGCACCTTTTTGATTCCTCTTTGTACTTTCAAATTGATGTTTTTTTTGACAGTTAAATGACTTGTATCATCTGCCTAGCCTTTTCCCAAACTAACTTGGGGTCGGTTTCCAGTATAACCGGATGCAGTTTTGTACCAGTACCTATTTTACATGAAGTTACTGCCTATCTGACCTCCACAACACAGTAACTGGGTAGTACAATACCCTTTGGTAAGACTGGATGTCAAACTTTTGGCTTCTGACTACTCGTAACGACTGTTAAAGATCTACAAATGACAGCCGGGACCAACGTCTTAACGTGAAAGCACGTTAAGACGTTGGTCCCGGCGGAAACTCAGTATTTAATTATAGTCACCCATCCACGAACCAACTTCGGTAAGCACGGTAAGCCGCGACCTTTAAAATCGACCCAAGCGGCTGTTATTATTTAACAACGAGCTCCTCTTCCACTTATAATTCTTTAAAAAAATACTTCCATCCGCATAAAATAAAACGGAAAAAAAACCCATTGTACAAGCCCCTTAACAAATAAATAGCATAACAGATGTGTAACGTCAGTAATGTCAGCCTCGACTGCTCGCACTGAATTCTTATCGCAGTAACGACTCTCATTTACTACTGTTTTAAATTTTAAATTCCAAGTGCTTTTGCTAACCGTGAACCTTTTAACTAATAATTGCTCCATAGCTTCGAACCTATGAGTATCACGACTTTCTGTTTGATCGGTTTTGTTTTTAATAAGGAATTGAAATAGGTAAGTGAAGCTTGGTACATTTGTGAAGGTTTTGAGCATCATAAGCCAGTAATGAGTGGTGGGAATATTGGCAACTTACATTGCGTTTTGGGAGCAGCGGTGGCCCAGTGGTGGTAGCCCTGACTTACAAGCCGTGGGTTGGAACCCAAGCAGGCGCATTACTTTGTATAATTTATTTCATCACCGCTGCCTTCAAAAACGGTGAAGAAATACATCGTGAGGAAACCGGCACGTCCTAGAACTAAAAATTCGAAGACATGTGACATCTACCAATCCCCACTTGGCCCGCGTGGTGGATTACAGCCCACTCCCTCTCATAGAGAGGAGGCCTGTGTCTCAGCAGTGGGAAAATTATAGGCTGATGATGATGATGACATTGCGTTTTAAGATGTTGTGTTTTTTTTTGTTTTTTGTAACGAAACTTAAATGGCAATTAATGGATTTAAACTGCAAAATACAATTCTATTGCTAGTTGAATTTTAGAGTTAAATTTCTTCAGGGTACGTTATAAAAACCCCAGCATCAAAAAATAAATAAAATGTATATTGTTTACGTCCTGTTCGTGTAGGGAATCCTTTCGACATTTAGTTTCCTCTCAACCAATCAGTAATTATTTCCAGTAGCTCACGGCATTTTTTGTTATTGGTAAGCCACTCCAATACAAAAATATGCATGAACTGCATATATCAAAAATAATACACTAATTTCAAAAGAGTTCTTAAACAGAAGCCAAAACGCGCGTCCGTGCCTCGGGCGCGCATTTCTGACAGCACATGTTGGGCACTTGGGGATAAGGTTGGGTTCCACTATACGAGCCTATGGACGTGGATATTCAATTGGCTGTACAGCAAAGTTTGGGTGAGTCTCGGTTTTCCTTCAGTCCCTGAGCAGACGATTAACGAATTATTTTGACCGCTGGACAGCAATGACTGCTGGACAGCAATGACCGCTGAAATTAATCCTGTCCAATTTCAATTGGTTGCCTCGTAAATTTTGCCATTGGTTAACAACGGACGAATAGTCCATCGTCTGCTTAGCGCCTTAACAATATTTCAGCAACCACCATGCAAGTTGCGACCAACACTGATGCATTCATCAATTTAAATAAAACACTTTATTTTTTATGGTTAAACAGTAGTTCATAAGTGCCAGAGGTATGCCAGTTGGCTAGTGCATTCAGAAGCCTAGACTGTCTTTCAAGTTATAACCGCATAAATTCCAAATTTATTACCCACACGCTCAGTAAGAACCAACCTTAAATAAAGGCATGATTGCACGCGCGGTCGCCCGTAGCGATTATTTGCCGCACGCCGACAAAATTGCACGCCAATGCGTTCGTGCGCGCAAGTCATTATATCTAAAGAAAGCATGTAAAAAAGCTCGTTAGACTATCAAATAATTTGAATTTCAAAATTTTTGAAGTTAATGGATTGCGTTCACGCGTTTTTCGTCGAGGTAGGTAGGATTATGGCTGGTTCTGTTTCGAATTTGAAGTTTCTTCTTCTTCTTCGAAAATAATAGGACTATGATAGCTTGGATGTTCGCACATCTTTCGTTTGCGCATTGAAACTAAAGTGTGAATAATTGAAAAAAAAAAACAATAAATCATTTCAGCAAAGTTTTTATACCTGGTAGGTAGCCGATCTACTTGCTACGCTTAATCATATTTTAATTCTTATACACTAAAAAAGTAAGTTTTCCTATTATGTACTATATACCATACATAGCCAATTCATTGTACTCCTATGTCTGAATACATGCTACAAAAAGCACAAATTGCTATCCGAATTGAAACTTAGACAAAGTTTTGTTACTTAATAGCACTGGTAGGACTCAATTTATTTACAACCCGTTTTTTACAATAAATATAGCCGAATAGCTTTTTGTCTGCCACTTAGCGCACATTTATACATAGTTTTGTTTATGGAGAATTCAGTATTAGAAAATAAGTGTTAAATAAAAAAGCCATGAAAAACTAGGCGTCTATTAAGTGTTTCAGGTGATCGGTGTCGTGTCCTGTAAGGATAAAATATTTCCGAGAAATATTACCAAAACCATGCAAACGCCCGTTACGCGTCGTACCGTTTGAATACAGAAATCCAATCATAATAGGCAAATATATAAAAAATGAAAATAGCTAAATTAAACTACCAATTACTTGTATCAAAGAGCGTCCTTTGCGACCAGAAGGCCCAGAAAATTGGCAAACGTTTTGTATTTCTGCAACGACTTTCAAATGATTGACATTAGAATAGAATAGAATAGAATAATACTTTATTGCACACCAAAAATCAAACATAACGGGTTTACAAAACTTATAGCGATATCTTCCAGACAACCTTTGGATGGACATTATGGAATTAAAAATAAAAAGGGGTTACTCAGTGGTGTACTACACAAAAATTTTAAACAAAACAACAACATAAGATTTAAACAAAATAACAAAAGTAAAGTTATCTACTTCATATATGTACATATTATACATGTATAATATAATTATAATACATAAATATATAATAAAGATATTCGTGTATTTTAGCATTAAAAGGAAAAAAAAAAATAACACATACTAGAATAGTGACAAATTTTGGCTCAAAGAAATTACAGAGACTGAAAATGATTTGTAACTAAGCTTTTAAAAGTAACGAGTGACTGTTCTTGTCTTACCGACACCGGCAATTCGTTCCATAAACGGACAGCCTGGACCGTGAAGGACTGGTCATAAAATTTGGTGGAATGTGCCGGCATCAAAAGTCTCAAAATTTCCGATGATCTCAAGTGTCTAGTATGAGTGTCATGTAGAAACTTGAAACGTTGTTTGAGATAGGAGGGCGTTGTGGGATTAAACAGAATACTTTAAAGAAGGGATAAAATATGCGCATTCCGGCGAAGGCGGATAGGCAACCACTTGAGTTTAACGCGAAACTCTGAGACATGATCATATTTGCGCAAACCAAATATGAATCTGATACAAAAATGTTGGAGTCGCTCAAGCTTATCTAGCTGCACTACAGCGAGATCAGCTTATTAGCTTTTTGGTAGGTCAGTTCTATACATATTTTACTTTTTATAATTGTTATCACAGATAGAATGTAACTTTATCTGGCCCCACTGGACAATCAATATCACTCACAAGCTTGGTGTTTGAGCCATCGGTACAGCACACCTTATATCGACAGGCAAAGAGAAACAAGTACAGGTGTAGTAACTTACCCTTACCAACAAACTACTACAGCAAAAAAACTTGAAAGTTCAAACAATTCAAACGCATAGATTCAAGGAAAACTACAATTTAACAGCGGATAGAGCACGTGCCTAAGCAAGCACTGGAAACAATTTGCGAAAATGGTACAAGTTCGTGAAGGCCGCGGGTGCACTGTAATAACATCGCATTACTGCAACTGGACATAGGGACTGGCTGTGCAAGTTATAAGCGGAAGAAGTAGCGGTTTTAATGTTTAAAGTAGAGTGATTTCTGCAAGCGATACAGATTTTCCATACACTTAAATGTTTTTGGGATGGCTACAACTATAAATGAAAAATCTATCATACGAGAAAGGTATTTCTTTACGAAGGAGGTTATTGATTGATTTGGAAGATTCAGCTATAATTGTGGCGTAAGATGAGATTGTGGCATCTCATTTACTTCAACAGCTAACACCTTTGTGCACCTTTTCTCGATGTTTTAATAGTGACCAAAAAATAGTAAAAAAATGTAGTTTAAAATCTTAATATTTTATAAATTTACACGGTGTGTGTGTGTGTGTGTGTGAATAATATATTAAGATTTTGAACTAGAGCAAGAAGTCTTTAAACATTATGATACACTAGCTGCTGCCCGCGACTTCGATCGCGTGTAAATTTTGACGGGTTTTAGGGGTATGAAAAATAGATGTTGGCCGATTCTCAGACCTACCCGATATGCACACAAAATTTCATACAAATCGGTTTAGCCGTTTCGGAGAACTTTGGTAACAAATACTGCGACACGAGAATTTTATATATTAGATTTTATGCATTTTTTCACAGCTGACTAAAGATTTTGACAGAGGTATATATCCCATCATCTTGATAAATCAGATTTATGTATATTTTCCGAGAAAGGTCATTGTTTCTCGCCAGCTGTTGTTCCTTGGTCCAAACATAGCCTAAAGGCTAACACTGAGGTCCCAAATGTTACAGTCATGGTCTCAAATTGCATCTCATTTCGTCAGTACCAACGGTTGCAATGATTGTGAGCTTGCCACTTTGTCTGTACCACTTTCGACAGTTTTAAAATGACCTGTCTCTGATATGAATGATACCACTATTTGCGGAAAGTGGTATGCAAGACAGGGATGCAAGATGGAGATTAATAGTCGCGATTACGATGATGCTGTGTAATCTTCTTAGTAATAATATAATCATCTACACTTGATTCTGGTAATATCTAGGGGTACTAAAGGTTTGTAAATGACTGTATTTGGTTTATGACTAGTAATGGCTTTATTTGATGCATCTATAAATCTGTAGCATTTATCGTAAAAATGAAATTTCATCGGAGCAGGCAGTTCGAATATCTGGATTCCTTGCGATTATGCCAGTGCACCGCGCTGCATCACATATTTTTTTATGTACGACATTGGCTTCTGCTTTATCGTACTATTCTCCGTCATGTAGTGCGGAGCCGCAGATTTTAACACTCGTACGCTGATGCGTCGCGCGTCGTCAGTGTGTTGTTCTAGGCGTGTTTTCTATACAAATTGAGATACTTGTTACAACATTAAAATCTGCAGCCCCGCGATAAAGCGCGGTGCAGTCTGATAATCGCCTTAAATCACACGAAGGACCTAAGAAACCGAATTTGTATTCACATGGGTGAAATCAGATTTAGGTTTTATCACGTAAACTATACTTCGGTAAAGTCATTTATATAGATTATTGTTTGTAGATGTGCTTACACAGAAGCATGAAGAAATTCCCTCACACTAAAAAAACCAAACACCGTATCATAAAAGTCAATAATTCAATTAAGCGGCTATAAAACACGCAATTTGCTTGTTAACACGCGTTACAGGCGTTTACACGGTAATCGCGTGCTGTACCGACCGTGACAGAGGAGTATAGCACGCGTGACGGAGCCGTATCGTTGCGGTACGCTACCGGGGTGGGCGGTAGACCATGTAATTGTTGTCATCGTTGCTTATCATTAGCATGTTGTTTAGTAATTAATGTGAAGTTTACCGTGATAATTAAATTATGGGTGATTTACTGGCAGTCTTTTTATTATTCTGTTCTGTGTTTTGTATGTGTCGTAGTGAGGGGTGATTTATTCCGTTACGTGCTATGAGAACACACACTACACACGGTACACTGCTATTAGCGAACTAACAAATTACTTTAAAATTACAATCCAACACAGTAACACTAGGCAACATGAATCGGGATACAGTTTCGGGACGTCTTGACTCCGCCGCAATCACGACTCTGTAAAAGCGCGCTTTGATGGGGGTAGACTGGTAAGTAGGTCGCGTGATGACACCTAGCGCGCCTTCGATTCATTTTCTGTCCGTACTAATGACCGAATCCGACATATGTTTATTTTTTTGCATATCAGCATTGTGTGAGGAATGATATTAAAGAGGAAGGAATAAATGATGCCGCGATGTCTGACAAGGAAGAATGGAAGAAGAAAAAACATGTTGCGCTGACCCCAAGCAGAAAGAGACAAGTACCAGAAGATGATGGTGATCAGCATTCAAAATCAAAATCGAAATATTTTAATTTCACATAGGCCTACATGGCACTTGTAAAACGTCGACAAAAAGGTGCTCGGTTTGGGTTGATCGTTTCCTATGGAGAAGAACCGGCAAGAATCTCCATTTATTTACTCCTTCTTCATAAGTTGTAAGATATATTGTTAGCTAACCAGAAAAGGTGTTAGCGTCAGCGCTGTTTTCTCAACTTAGCGGGCTGATAGTAATAAAATACCATACTCCCTTTGACGCTTGGAAACACGGGGCCAGTTTTAATATGAATATAGTCTTTGTCGTTAGAAATAAAGGAAGTTACAGTGTCTAAATACTAGTTCTATAACTCGCAATAAATTTTCATTCCCTGCATTGCTAACACATTTAGCTAAGCTGTGCTGATCGAGTTTGCTCTGCTTCTAACTACAAACATAAAATAGCTCTTGATCAACTATTTACACAATATGAATTGCGTGGTATACCGAGCCGTGACGAAGGGGTACTCATATGCCACGCTTCGGTATACCACGTGCTATATCTTAGTGGGGTAGTCAGCAGACCATGTCGCACCTGTTAGAGGTATAGGACGTTCAAAGGGCACAGTCACCCTTCGCAAGTCAGAATTAAATATAAATTCTTTTGGTCATACTTCAAATCAAACCTTGATTTAAAGTATGACGAAAAACTATTATTTTCCGTTTAATTTTACACCATTTTCGACATTCCAAACGTTTGGACAAATCTGAGTATGTTTTTATGTCAGATGTTTCGGCTTCAACTTTACTTCGCATTTTAATTTCTCATGTCCGCAGCACAAATCTCTTATATCACAAAAAGCTTACGAAACTAATACTTTAAAACGACAAATGAAATTTTAAAAAAGACCTACTGAAACTTATCACATAAAGACTTACATGATTTAATCGAATGCCACAATACACCGCTATAATACTGGCTATAACAGCATAACGTGACGAAAACAGTCATACGTCACGGTTAGTTACGTGGACACGTGCGATATTGTAGAGGGGTAAGCATCAGACCATGTCACACCAGTCAACACCTTGTAATTTAACAAACGGTGAATAAAATGATGCTACTGTTTGTTAAATGATTGTAAAGGGGAATTTGATTGATATAATAAGGTAGAAAGAAGAACAAATGAAAACAGTACAGTTAATTTATGGCTTACCATGATCAATGCAGGCCTGCAATTGGATAGTTTCACAAACACTCATACTTCAATTATAGGGATTAGATAAATAAAAATAAAAACTGGAGAGATACCTCTCACTATTCCTAATTTTGTATAGACTGAGACATTTAAAAGACTGTTGTACATTGTAGGAAATAGTAATTTATGGCATTAATATTGCTACTATGTTACAAAATGATGTGGCTTTGGTTTTACAGATAGCCACCGGCCTTACACTAACTTTACCTCGAGGATGCTGTTGTTGGTGATTTACCCGTCAACATACGGGAACCTAAGGTGCTTTATCGTATGCACTGGGTCTCAAGATTGATGGATGGAGAAGGAGAAGACCAAACAAATATGGATGGATTGTGTGAGGTATGATATGAAGCAAAAACAAGTAAATGATAGCGTGACGAATAACATGGGTGAATGGAAGAAAAATACGTGCTGCGCGGACGCCAAACAAAATATGCCAAGAGCAGAAAGACCAAGAATATTGAACTTATTCCCACCCGCTCCAAAAAACTAAACAACAATACATAAAATCCGCTACGTTCCGTATAGTTCTTTCCCATTCCGCCAATATCACTTTATTCACAAACAAACAAAAGTATTAGTAAATGAATTGTCATTTAAAAAAAAAAACAACAGTCAAAGCAGTTTCCTACAAAAAAGAGGCAGTCTTATGGACTGCTGACAGAAGTGACAATTCAAAACTATGGAACTACGAGTCGCTAGTCTGGCGCATGATGTCTCGAGCATGTTGATGTCGTCGGTGACGCGAACCCATAGTTTTTACCCTACCAAAAATTGCTCAACGCTTACTTTTCACTTCCAGAACTACAGTCCAGTTTTTCTTCTCTACAGTTCCTTATGAAACTACAGGAAACTTTATCTCTTGAAGACCGTTAAAGTTGTGTAACAAGTAAATCTATTTGTGGTCTCACGTTTCGTTCTCCATCGAGTCGTGACTCTGTCTGGGTGCGCATTCACAAAAACGATATAAAGACTTGTAGGAATTTAATTAAATATAGCTGTCATTTCAAACGGTGCTAGTTATTGGGTATTGGGAAGGAATTACTGTGTTGTACTCGTATGTGTTTTTGCATTTTTTATGTCAATTCCAGTACAAAAGTACAAGTACCTCTAAGCTTCGTTAGTTACCCTGGTATAACATTGAAGACACTCAACCCCAGTCGATACAATTAAAAATAAGAATTACTTTCTTTATTAAAGTAAAACTTTTATTACATCGTCTCAAACTTTTTCGTCTGTGTGTTGCATGTCGCGTGACGCTCGGCCGCGAGTACTCCGCGTTTTATACCCTTTATGGAATATTATTCCAAAAATTTTTAGTTAAATGTCTATAGTGTGAAAAAAAGTTTCACTTTTACCGTGGTTTCATAAAACCACAAAATCCTTTTTTAATTATTATAATATTAAATTTCTGTCGTTTTCAGTTCTTTGATAGGTGTTACGATTAACTCAGAAGCCCGAAAGTATCCTGGAATAATCCTCGTTTATGAAGCTCAGATAGGAAGACGTTCCATGTGAAATACTGATAATCAGCTATATCTGGTTAGACTGACAGCAGAAATATACGTTGTTGGGGAAAAGCTTGGCAGATGATGGTGTGTTACCTAGGTAGGCGGCGACAAAATTTTACTTCAGAAAAAATCTTGATGAATAACAGCAGCTTGGTAAAAAAAATCCTTCTTCGCGCTTTAATATAATATTAAATCCATTCACAGCATGCTCCAGTTTAATTCTAAGGCTCATCCCGTGATATATCTGCTACCGACCAGCCCAGCCCACCAATTACGGGATAATTACAAAGCTTACGGCTTCGCTCGGAATTAAAATACTCGGCCGCTGTATACTTTTTGCTGTTGCATATTTAACGATTTTGCATTCTTAACAGTCATGTAACACGGGAAAGAAAAGTGAGCAGTGTTAATGTTCACTCATTGTTGGTGTTTGATGAACTTTGTTGATTGGCAATTGTTTTTTGAAGTGAAAACTTCTTTAGCGGCGCTGTGCACTTTTGTGATGGGTAAAAAATGTTAAATACGCGTCAGATCGTCAGATCAAAAATTCGTAAGACGGATTGACATTAGGTTATGAAGGAATTTGAACTTTATGACATCTTTTATTGAGTTTGGGTTTCCAAAACTGGATACTTATCTTATGCAAACAAAACCTTCGGTTTCTCCAAAGAGGTAATATTCGTAACGTCTTACGATAATAGTTCTTTGTTATTGTTATTTGTAATAGTTCTGAAGTGTTTAATTTTTTATGTAATATAAATAGTCATGTTTGTTTACGAAAGCGCAAAAAATGAATATTGTATTTTACCGGATAATTAAAGCAATTCGTGCAAAATTTTTCCCTAACCATTCCAAAATATAAAAAATGCACAATTTTTTTTCTGATTTAAGTTCATGCCTCAGTGTTATCGAGTAACTGGGTTTAGGAGGTCAGGTAGGCTGCATTAGGTTAGACTGGAAGCCTACCCTAACATAGTTAAGTTAGATCATAGTTTGATGGTTCATTATCATCTGGCTAGCAGTTTTACTTTTTTTACGGATGGGAAATCATCAAATGACGGAAGGGAGTGTCAGACTTGTACTGACTAAACCATCCATGTTCTTTCTTAGCCCTTGGTGTCCCAGGGCTACGGTATCTCTTTCGAACAGTCCCGAAGCCCTGGCAGGTATCGGCCCTCTCGGACCCCTTCCGATTTGCTGACATCTCTTTGAGGCGCGCGACGTTACGATTTGTACACTTCGTTTTATGTTTGTCATGTTTACCAGTAAAAAGACACGTGAATATCTAACAATACGAAAACAAGTATACTCAGAAGCATTTATGTATTTAAACATCCAATCTTTCGCTCAAGATTATAATCTATCCACGAAACATGAACTAACGCAACCCCTAAAACCAAAAACACAACAATCCAAATATAATAGACACTACCAATATAAACCCTACATACACGAACAGCATCCCAAGCTAGTGATTTGGCGCAATTATTACGTCGCAAGGGAATCCAAAAGTGAAAAAAGCGATAGAATTCGCCGAGGCTCTGATTAAAATTGTGACAGCTTGATTGTTTGGCTTCTGCATTCCCTTTTTTGGGTGAAATGCTTCCAGTAGTTGAGATAAGATCAAATTGGACCATATATTACTGATTTGGACCTGGAACTTTATGATTGTGGACCTTTTTTTTGGATTATGGTACCTGTTTCGAGTCGGCTTCGTTAAGGGATGTTGTTTCGAATTAATTGTGCTATATAAGTGAAGTTGCTATATAAGTGATGTTGGGTTGGGCTACCGAAATATTATATTGACTGGGTATTAGAGCTTTTAGAAAAGCTTTATCGTGGAAGGCGGTCTTATGTCGGAAAAAAGCGCTTTAAGTGAACGATGTGAGAAATGATAGTGATGTATTTGTTAAATTAGTTTTATCTTGTGATTTAGGACATTTACTATCCTGGTTTTTTTTTTACTGCACACTGTACACACACTTAATGCCAAAGGTAGACATTTGGATGTTTTGGGGGTTATTTAATGCTAAAATGCACATGGTTCTGTAGGGGCAACAAACTAACTTAAAATAGAAATTATTTCAACAAATATATTATACAATAAGTAGATATGAATACATAGCAAGATAAGAGCTCTTCGTGTTAAAGTTTGTTTTAAAAAACCTCTTAAAATAACTGTACCTACCTACTTAACTCTAAATTCATAAAAAAGTAATGACTACTACTACATAAATTAAAAATAAGCTAAACGTGATATATGTGTAATAGGAAACAATTTTGAAAAACATTATCGGCCATCAAAACATCATGTGAGCGTATAAAAAGTGCGCCGGTTAGTCCAAGAGCCGTTATTTTTTAATAAACAATATAGACATTACATGAAGTAATTACATGTCGGTTAGCAAGCCGACTTAAGCTCTTTGCTTATTACACGATCTATGTTTTGGAAATAAAATACTATGGAAGTTTTCAACTGTTTTATAAATTGAGCTTTCAAAACACATTTTTGTTAAAATTTATTTTGTAATTCTGTAATATTCAAGTTTTTAAATATTAGGTAAATTTTTGAAACACATCTTAACTCCACTTTCATTGCCTTTTTTAAGATTTTCTTGATGTTTCCCTGTTTGAAACAGGAAAATCCTTTTAATATTTTAATGAAAAGGACGCAAAAATCTTATTTATTTATTTAACAATTTATGTACATAATATCATCTTGTATTTATTTTACGTCTTTATTTTAAAGACTTTAATATTATTGTTTCCATAATGTCTTTATGTTGTATTCCAAAGTTTATTGTAACAATTTTATCTGTGAAAACATCAGAATTTACGATCAATTTAGTGCTAAACACCCATGTAGTGCTAAGACCAGTCGTTACATTGCATAAAGGACAGTTAACATGTACCAAATCTGGTACAAGCACATTTAAACCGGGTCTTTATTGGTTTATCCCTTTGTTTAGATGGAGGGCCATGTAAAGAGGTTTATTTAGTATAAATAAGGATGTTTTGGTACCAACCCGCATTGGGCCCGCGTGGTGCATTATAGCCCACTCCCTCTCATAGAGAGGAGGCCTGCGTCCCAGCAGTGGGAACATTATAGGCCGATGATGATGATGATAAAGGATGTTTTGTGTAATAAAATAAAAAATGATATTCTAACGCTTTGCCCGCGAATTTTGGATTTTCCCATACATATTTTAATACCTAACTTTTTAAGTGTTGGTTTCTCCCCATCGTAGCTATGTGCATAAAAAAATGAAATATTCAGCGACACTTTCAAAGCAACATTATATTTTTGATAACTAAAAAAATTAGCACCAGAGATTATTTCTTTCAAACTAATAAATTATTATTTTTACGTTTCACATAGGACTTTTAAAAATAAAATCAGCTTACTCACTGACTAAAAAAAGTTAAATGGTATGAGTATTGCGATCAGCCCCAATTAACATAATTTATATCTACCAGCATCGAGAAAAGTGGCAACAGAAGCAACCCTTACAAAAAAGGCGATAAATATTAGAAACCCGTTTAAAAACCAATTTTAGCTTTGATAGAATAAATCATAATTTTCTGCTACCGAAATTAACGCTCAATGATACTCACAAAAAATACAGGTATCGATTTAGAAAACCTTGTAGGTGTACCTAATAGACCAACTTTAAGTGTTAATTATTTGGGCTGTCGTAAAACCACCGTAACTGAAATAATTGGATAAAATAAAATTAATCAAACGTGTCCTGACTGCAGATACTAAAATGGAAAGAAATAAGAGACTAAAAACAGTGGGAATAATAATTATAGGTTGTGTTACTTTTTCACATATAACATAACATAACTTCACGCCTGTTATCCCCTTAGAGTTATGCAGAGGTGTACCTATTCATCATCATCATCATCATCATCATCAGCGTATAATGTTCCCACTGCTGGGACACAGGCCTCCTCTCAATGAGAGGGAGTGGGCTTTGATCCACCACGCGGGCCCGGTGCGGGTTGGTAGATGTCACATATGTCTTCGATTTTTTTGTTCTAAGACATGCCGGTTTCCTCACGATGTTTTCCTTCACCGTTTTGAGAGCAGCGGTGATGAAATAAATTACACAAAGTAATGCGCCTGCCTGGGTTCGAACCTACGACTTACTGCTTGTAAGTCGGGGCCGCCACCACTAAGCCACCGCTGCTCACTGGGCCACCGCTGCTGAGGTGTACCTATTACGGTTTGTTATTATTATTTGTCATAAATAAGTATATTATTATTATTCACCAAAGAAATAAAATCGTTGTGTCATGTAAATCGGAGAGCCACAAACTAAGCATTGCTTGTATGTTGCGGCTCGTAACAAATAGATGTAGCAATAGTAGTTTAAATAATATACTAATAATAAAGCTGAAGAGTTTGTTTGCTTGCTTGAACGCGCTAATCTCAGGAACCATTGAAATTATTTGAAAAAATCTTTCAGTGTTAGTTAGCCCATTTATTGAGGAAGGCTATAGGCTCTATATCATCACCCTACGACCAATAGGAGCGGAGCAGTAATGAAAAATGTTGCTAAAACGGGGAAAATGTGAAGCAGCCGAAGTTGCGCGGGACAGCTAGTTATTAATAATTTTGTTCGAATATGAACCAAAATACCCAGTGATATAAGTACATCGAAAGTAGTTTTCTCCTTCCCATGCCCCATCCACAGTTTTCATACTTGCTCCTATTACGTCAACACTCAAAGAAGGCATGCAAGATAAAACCAGACGCAAGTACAGCGACGAGTTTCATAGATTTGCTTATTAATAAGACCGACAAAGAATTCGTAACCGTTAACGGTATCATGTATGCTAATCCGATCGGTACATCGGGTAAACTTTATCTGTCGTTAGGGTTGGCACTTGAATGGATTAGTATGGATAGCGCATTCCGAAAATATGTTCGGACAGTATCGAAAATGATGCTTGAGTAAAATTCAAAGCATTTATTTCAAATAGAACCTAGACAGGTACTTTTGCTATATACTCAAAAAATAAGCTACGAGTACCTACAGACTAGCCATAGGCATAATGACTGCGAATGGACTGTAATTGCCCGTTCCGAAATCGTAGATCTCATGGAGAAGGATGGGCAAGAAACTCCAAATCAATCTTTTCAAATCAAGTTAGATATTATACATAGTCATATAGTCCTGGGGACAATATTATTGCCTATATATGTGAGCACCATGTAGAAATAGAAAAAAGGACAAATAAATCTATTTGAATAAACCATACTAACCATATTAGAAATCAGTAAACTGGCAGTGACTAGAGTATATTAATTATTAAACAAATTTACTCCCAAAATAAATATCCTGTTCCAGTATTTAAAACTGCCATTGTTTGAAGACTGTACAAAATGACATTTTAAATACTAATTTTCCTGACAAAACATGCGCAAATTGGCTGCGAAAATCTATTAAAGAAAAAATATTGCTTGTATTTTTTATTGTGATGAAAAAGTTGTCAGCTACCATTAACATCTAGCAATCAACTGGGCATTTGGTTTAGTTTTAAATTTTCAGCAGCGACAACCCTAATTCTAAGCAGGCGCATGCCTAAAGAAGTGGTGCATGCCTTAATACGTTGTCTGTTTATGCGTTCATAATTAACACGGAATGTAAATCAATTGCGATCGATTTTCATATTAGTTTCTCTTTGTAAGTTTGCCTCAATCTAGTTTGATTTTAGGGTACCACAAAAAGTAAAACGAAACTCTTACAGGGTTACTTGTTTGTCGATCTGTCTGTTTCTCAAGACCAATTTTGATGATAGAATTTTATATTAATATTTAAATAATATATTACGGGATCAACGTTTCTTAAAAAATAATGGATGAATAGAGGTCTTTTCAGTCACCAAAGAGTGATTCAGAGATATTTACTGTGAGAGATTTATGTATGCTATCTGTTTTATAGATAAAGCTCCAAAACTAGTATTCCTAAAAGCACCATATTTTTATTTCTATAGGTATATTTTTTCAACAAATTAAACTTTAGACAAATGACTGCCTTTTTAACACTCCGACACAAAAAAAAAAATTATAATATAATTCAAAACAACCTTAATTGCATCTTATCAGTGAAACTTCACCCAAGGAGCATAAATGATAGTCTCTTAGACGAAAATAAGAATTTAAAATAAACAAGGTGACTCGAATGAAGTCATAAATATAGAGGAGCGGCACTTTTAGTCTCGGATCTAACAAATTAACAGCCGATTAAGCTACCGATTCTGTTAAGACTTTGTGACATTGAGTTAATGTGAAACAACAAATAACTTTGATTGTGGTGTTACTGGTGACGACAAAATTGTAATAAAGGAAATAAATGTATAAAATTGGTGGTTACAGTAATCAAAAATGTCTTTTATATTGGTAACTAGCTGTACCGGCGTTGTATGCGTTGCAATGCAATTTTTCCTACCTATCTACCTACCTACCTACCTACCCTACCCTACCTACCCTACCTACCTACATTCCTACCCTACCTATCCTAGCCTACCCTTCTTTCCTTTTGAACCTTCCCTGGACTACGTCAAACATTTCAAAACCAAAATCAGCTAAATCGGCCCAGGCGTTCTCGAGTTTTAGCGAGAAAAACGAACAGCAATTGATTTTTATATATAGAAGATTTGACATTGTACCTATATCAAACTTAAGACAGATTGAAACTGAATAAAACTCTTTTAATTATTATTTTCACACAACCCTTGTCTATGAAAAACGTCATACAACGTCTCATATACTTAGTAGATTAGACCCATAATAATTTATTGCAAAACATCTGCGTTACCCATTATTATTTTGTTCACTATTCACTATACTTTCGATTTATTGCACAATAATTCAGAACAAGTCAAACATTTATTCTTAGAATTTCTAATTAAAAAGTGTTTTTATTTTACACACTTTCCGACTCCAAATCATTAAGAAACAATTATAAAAACCTATAAAATACAGCCGCAGGCGCAATCTAGTTTGCAAATTCAGCCAATTTATTGTAAAAATGTAACATTTAGAGCAAAATTACGAGTCGATTTCGTTTTTGAGTTCAAAAATTGATTTATAAAAAGAAAGTCGGACTTGTCTTGGCGACTGTACCAATAAATTGTTTAACGTTAATGCAGTTACGCGGTTCCTTAGATGTTGGTAACAGATAAACGAAATCCGAATACCGTCAAAATAGTAATCAATTTTATCAAACTGTTTAGTTAATGGTCGTTTCTGTTGGGTTAAATTCATGGTTAAATTCCGAAACTACTGTTTGAATTGCTTGATTCTATCTTTGGGAGAAAAATCACGCTAGTTGTCTGTAATGATTTAAATAGGGCGATAATTGATGGTCTAAAATTTCTTTGGAATGTTTCTTCCGTAATTTATAATTGAAAACAAATTGTTCGATGGCGAGGTAAGGTTTTCACTCTAATTTTAAATCCATGAGCTGTTTTTTTTTTTAAATCAAATAGTGGGAACAAAATATAAGCCAAGGTAAGGTAAGTATAGACGGCTTTACTCAAGACTAGAAATGGTAACCAGCTTTTCATTTTCTCCGAAATAGATGTGATAGCCAATAGGGGATAATCCTATTTTTTTTTCTTTGTCCGTCGGGTAGTTTATTGAAAAGTATTGGACACGTATTTTTTCTTTTTTCACGTGGTCATAAAATTACGGAGATATATCAAGTTGAAATGGCGCATGACGTCACATGTAGGTAAGTTTTATACCTACTTGTGACGTAGTAAGCCCCCACTCTCCAACTGTAATGAGTTCTAACTAAGTAATTTTTTGATATTTTGATAAAACAAAAAATACGTGTCTAATATTTTTGTATTACCTGTCTGACGGACAAAATAGAATGTCGTTTTCTTTACCCAGTCCGATCCCCTATTCTGAACTAGATTCCTTTCGTCACATTTTTTTTTTTACTCATATTCCGTAGTAATATAATTTAAACCAATGACTTGGTCAACATTTTGTTAGTTTTCCATTAATATCAGGAAGCTAATTAACAGATGTGAATCTTTAAAGTTAAAAACTATCAAATTAGTATACATTCGTTGGTTGTTAGTATGTGAACAGAAGCCTGTTTTTGAAATAATATTATTATGAGGTATGGCCTGTTGACGTATGTTTTTAATGCTTTCTCACGCCTTCGTTAGACTATAGAATCGTATTCATAAATCAGTATCTAAAGGCTGACTTGTTTCTTAATTACTTATTTGTTATAAACATTTTTCAGAAATATTTCTATAAATTGAAGTTACGACCAAAAATCTTTGTTGTTAACTTAGTATTTTAATTGAACACTTCGCAAAAACGGTTGGTTGTTGTCGGTAAATATAGAAATGTACGTTTTTAGAAAAGAATAAAATAACCATAGTCGGTACTTGTAACATACACGCGATCTATGAACTTATAGTACGGGGCTTTTAGGTTTGAACCTTGCATTAAATATAAACAGCGATTTTTTTCTTGAATCGTGTACTTGACCTTAGCTCTCCAAATAATAAAAAAAAATTAAACATTTTCCAAGGCCGGATCAAGGTCAAAAAGACGAAAACGCGTTTTTGTGAATAAAAACGTGGGCAAAATTATTAACAGGACGAATTTAATTATTTTAGGTAAAGAACTGGTGACAGTAATATATTTTTTCAGAATTAAACATTTTCGTCCACGGAAATTTCGATAAAAAAACATTTACGTAATTTTTGGATTGTACTTGAGGCAAAAATATAAACAGCGATTTTTTTATATAAAATAACTTAAATTAATATATTAAACATCCGTTAAAAAAAATAAACAAATTTGACTCACGGAAGTTATTAATATCAGTTTTTTTACAATAGCGGTCGGGGCAAAAATGTAACAGGGTTTAATTTTGTTTAACTTTCATCTAAAGGCTATTTCTAACCAATTTACACGAAAATTAAACACTTTAAAGCAAATACTGAAAAAAAATAAAAATAATGTTTACGTAAAATACGTTTGCAAGCTTCATTCTTATATTTGGTGCAGCGCTTTCATAGGAATTTGATCTTTCCGTTATAGAGATAAGGTGTAAAATCGCGTATACGTAACAAAACACTATTAAGACTTACAAATGTTTTGATGTGTTCCCGGTTGTCATACTTTGAAGTAAATATCTGGTTCCCTAGCACGAGCGCATGGTGTAAACGTAAAATGTTGATGTTCACGTTACGTTGTTCGTCAGAGTCATCCATATATACGAAATAAATTATGAAATATTGTACGTAATACAAGTATTTTCCATTTTGTAATCGACGTATTTACGATCCGTTTAAATCAGTTTTTAATCAATATAAAACCTGACACTGCTGTGCAAATTGCAAAAAGCGTAAGAAAATTTGAACATCACGGGCCAAATGAAATTTTTCGTCGCGCGCGATATTTTTTTTTTTCATTCATAATGTTAATGACTAGCTTTTGCCCGCGGCTTCGCCCGCGTGAAGTTCGGCAATTGCCCACGTATGCGTTAACCACCCCAAAATAATGTCGAAAATAGTCATTTAAATGTTATAGTTATTAGTTGTTGGCCACGGCTTCGCGCGCGCGTAAGTGTAAGTATAGGACACATTTTAATAGTTGTGTAAAAATCTGCGCTTTTCGAAGTAAGACGCCACATAATTCATTCTGGTTAGAAAAATGTATATTACGGCGTTTTTTTTTTAATTTTTTTTTGTGTTGTTAGGGACCTAAATGGGTTGAACCAGAATTTATTTTATACATGTCTTCCGAGTGACGATGCTGTAGCTCAAATGCCCCGGTCATCCATCCACCTAGCGATATAGTTTAAGGTGTAAATGAGCTAACTTACTTAACTTTCAATATTTTAAATTAAAAAATACTCAGATTAAACCAATCTTTTTAACTCCCGGAAAACTACACCGTGTAAATCACCTCATCACGAAGCCGTTAACCAAGCATTCTGTACATGAAACTATGTAACTTTACGCAAAAATTATTGCTAGGAAACGACTTTTTTTTTGGGGGGTGTAAAATCATGTTTTGTGGTAGAACTCAATGTAACGCACTCAAAACATTGTGCTGATGGACGGATTGAATAGTACGGGGGTCGTGGAGGTGTTTAAAGTAAAAATCTTAAATTAAAAACTTGTATTTAAAAAAATACTTGTCAAAAAGTTGGAACTTTGACCCCTAATATCTCCGTAACTAGAAGGTTCCCAGGTATGGTGTAGAACAAAAAAATGATCGCAATGACAGGGAAAACCAGTGCCTTTCGGCTTCGTTAAGAGGTGTTTTACACCCTTTTATACTAATGAATTATCCTAGCTCTTCTGTGTAAATGACGTTTGCGGTGTTTCCTTTTGGGGCTAAAATTACTAAGATACTCGCCGAGCTCACTTCGGAGCACGCAACATAAAACTGCACACGTGAGAAACAGTTATCACTTAAATCAATGCCAGCCATAGCCTAGGGGAGGATATTGAGACATTGCGTATTTTAATTTTTATTATTTGCACCTAGAAAATGAGGTCATAATTTTCGTTATCGGCGACCCTGAAGTCCACAAAAACGACACTTGTGAAAGAAAAACCGAATGTTTTCCTCGCCGTCAATTTGGTCAGCAACCCCAAAAACCACGAAAACGACACCCATGCACGAGAAACAGGAAATTTTCCTCGGGGCCATCTCCGATTTTTTTTTATTGCCAGCGACCCGCTAAAACCACGAAAACGACACCCGTGAAGCCATTGAGTCGCGCAATTGTCCAGCCCTCGAGTGTCGGTCACGCAAGTGTCCATGCGCGCAAATATCTTTTCGCGTAAATGGGTTACCGCAAGTGTCCTTCCCACAAATGACCCAGATTCCCTAGAAGTGTGTACTTAAATGAAGTTTTTTTTAGCGTATTTGTCCACACAAACGTGCTAACACAAAAAACAATAACAAAAAAATGCCATCCCTGTTTTCGTCTGAGGGGTGAAATTTTCAAAAAAATAGATACGTGTTTCACGTCAATTGAATCGAGAAACACAAATAGTGAATTTCAAGCTGTGAAAAACTTTGAACCCCTATCTCACCCTCTTAGGGGGTAAATTATTAAAAACTCTAAAATACGTATTTATTTATTTCTAACCAGAAGCTTGTATATGAAATTTCAGCCTTCTAACTTAAAAAATGACGAATTTTCATACAAACTTTCATCCCCTATTTAAGTCCGTTAGGGGTTGAATTTCGAAGAATCCTTCCATATTCCTTGTCTACATTATAAAGGAAACCTCTGTGCAAAATTTCAGCTTTCCTGGGTCATAGGTTTGGGCTTGGCGTTGATGAGTCAGTCAATCAGTCAGTCAGGACTTCTATTTTTATTATATATATATATATATATATATATATATATACACGGTGTAAATCACCTCATCACGAAGCCGTCAACCAAGCATTCTGTACATGAAACTATGTAACTTTACTCAAAAATTATTGCTGGGAAACGACTTTTTTTTGGGGGGTGTAAAATCATGTTTTGTGGTAGAACTCAATGTAACACACTCAAAACATTGTGCTGATGGACGGATTGAATAGTAAGGGGGTCGTGGAGGTGTTTAAAGTAAAGATCTTACATTAAAAACTTGTATTTAAAAAAATACTTGTCAAAAAGTTTGAACTTTGACCCCTAATATCTCCGTAACTAGAAGGTTCCCAGGTATGGTGTAGAACAAAAAAATGATCGCAACGACAGGGAGAACCAGTGCCTTTCGGCTTCGTTAAGAGGTGTTTTACACCCTTTATATCTAACTTTGTAAAGCCATTTGTTGACCCTCTAATTGCAAAAGAACAATTTGAATTTCGCAGGCTACCCTTCCACTTCCACCTTAAGTATGTAGTAGCTATCTGCACTGTAATGGTGAAATAAGTAATAATTACCTCACCTGCATTTAACATGTTGGGAAACTGTGTTGTTATCGTCCTTTATAAAATAACACTATTTCTGTATTTTTAGCCAAAGAAAACGAGGTGGGTGCTACATTTTTTCAACCACCCTGAAAATAATCCACTCTTGAAATAATCATTTAGGTTTCGAGATATGGAACTTTTTTATCAAAACTGCAGCAGTAACTTTGTTCATCATTAACATACTATAAAAGAAAAAGGATTGTGTGGTTTTATGAAACCACGGTAAAAGTGAAACGTTTTTTTCATACTTTTGACATTTATCTAAAAAAAATTGGAATAATATTGCATTTAAGGGTATAAAACGCGGAGTACATAAAACCGACCGTCACGCGACATGCAACACACAGACGAAAAAGTTTGAGACGATGTAATAAAACTTTCACTTTAACAAATTTAGTTTTAGTGTTGAGTGTATGTTTACAAATTAATTAGCGTTAAAAATATTTTTATTATATTGTTTGGTGCTACGGAACTCGGTGTGTGCGAGTATGACTCGCACTTGGCCGGTTTTCTAAATGAAGATGTAACGTAAATGACGATCATGTTTGTAAACAGTAGGTATGTCGCCACTGACCGACTGATGGCTTGCCGTTTTTATTCCTATGCTTTTACAATTACAGAGTAACACAATAAAACCTACTTGCAAAATAAACATCATTTATCAATAAAAACACACCGACTCTTAAAAAAGAACACAGTCATACGCATACAATGAACGCAGCGCTTATCTTGGATACGCACACTAGCACACGCTGTACGCTGCTCGCTGCTTAGCGCTGACGTCACGTTCATCGTAATTTATTTTTTACTTTTACTTTATTAAATAACGCTCTAATCTGTTTAATTTTGGGAGATTAAGGTTTGGATTGATATATATCCCATTATTAAATGAATTTCAGTGCTGTTACATTTTTGCCGTAAGTAGTATTCAAGATTTTTGGATTTTCTCGATTTTCTGTGAAGTCCGGAGCAGAATTTGTTTAATTTTCATAATAATAGTTAGATATGTTGATAACAATCACTTTAGCACTATTTTTGTCCTGTTAATATTTTTGCCTTAAGTACGAAGTCAAATTATATGATTTTTAAAAAAAAACTGATTGTTCCGTGGACGAAAAATGTTTAATTTGCTGACCTACTCGTAGCACTCAATCTGTTCTACAATTTTCCAAATAAACATACCTGTTTATATTTTTTTCCACCAAGTTACAACATATTAGACGTTTTCTTAAAAAAAACACATACGCGGAGGTGAACTTTTCGCGGGATTCAGCATAACATACTCTCCTGTCCATACCCTACACATTCAATGAAAAAAATCGCTGTTTTTAATTAATGCAGAGTTGGCCTAATTTTCGGCGTAAATTCCCCGGACTATTAGACAGAGAAACAGGAGTATGCTAAGATCTTAGCAGTTGGCCCCGGGAAAAAAACGTGAATATACTTATATCTGTAAAAGAGCAGTCACAATCTTACCTAAAATCATTCGATTTCACATCTGTATGAATGAAATCAGAAAACAAGAATAAATAAAAATCTAGTTTCGTGAACATCTTACAGATGTTTCCTGTATTATAGATAACACTAATTTGATAGGGTTTTTATCTTTATTCTCATTTACGTCAAAAAATCGTATTAATTACCTAATCAACTTGCTTAGGCGCCTTGTTGAATATCTAACGAGGTAATGTAGTTAAAACAAGGTTGTTATTATCTAACTAATCACTATGGAAATCATCATTCGGAAAACCTCAAAATACCGACTTACGTCTATTTTTGTATAGTTACTAATAACAAAATGAAGAAAAAAAAACATAACCACTTGATTGTTATCTAGAAAATCATACAACTTTATTTTTAACAAAAATACGAATCTTTTATTAAAAAATCTATATTGTAAAACCAAATAACACATTATATTCAATAATCGGATTTCGCACAAAAATTCGCTATTCAAATTCATTATAAAAAATCCTAGAACAGACAATCTGAATCAATAATTCATTGGACGACAAAAGCTTTTTCTAGCGCCGAATTTAAAATAGAAAATAATTAACAAAAAAACTTGTTAAAGACCCACCGACTTACACTATGATAAAACACAGAGGATATTGATAAATTATTTTATCTACACCGCCGCCCACTAAAGAGATTATAAAGCAGTAAGTCAACTCTTTCAAATCTTAAAAAGAAGTCATAAATTCTGAATAGATTATTTTTTTATCTGTGTCCCTTACTATCTCGAATATTTCTGTTTATCTTTACGCTGTCAGGCATGATCTTCAATGGGTAAGTGTGATATAGGAGAACGCCTACTGCCATACACTTATGCAGATAACAGTACAAGTGATTTGTAGAGTGTATGTATGTGACTGAACCTTTTCATGAGAAGAAAAGCGGGAGCATATTTCTAGATGTCCGATGGTCCGAACACCAACGTGGTGGTGGAGAAGGGGGCCGGTGGGATGAGATCGTGGTGTTCTTGGGCACACTCACCTAAGCTCAGTCTGTAGAAGACCGACTAGAAGGTAAGCTTGCGGCTAAGAGCCAAGCTGTGAAGCTTGGCATCCAGCAATTTTACGTCGTCGATCAGCCTCTTTGTTCTGCGTTTAACCGTAAAACTATAAAATAGGAGACAATTTTTTTTTTTAACTTTTCCTTAGTTTATCACTAGGACATAGCCAAGCTAGACTTCTAGTTCTCACCTGCATAACACTAGACTATTTCTTTTATGTCACGCCAATATAAGTCTCCAACTTATTTATAGCAAAATTTATGAGTTCGACATTTATCTAGCCGAATGGCTATATTGCCAAATTGGATATGTTGTATATAAGCTGGTTTGCACAAACGTTTTACAGTTAACCAATGAAATATTATCGTTCCGTATAGCAAGTGTCGATATGATATTGATGTGTCTGCATGTTTGGTGTTTAAAACATTAAAAAGGTGTTGATTGTTTTGAAGTTTTAATTTGGAAAAGAGAAAACGATTAGCCGTAGAAGGAAACGTTTAATAACTAATAGCTTTGAATAGTTATGTAAGTATGGCATATAAGTTCCGGAGAGTTTATTTATTGTTTTAAATTCCATTAATTTAGAATGAAATACGCTATAACATGACCTGTAGTAGGTCATGTTATAGCGGCCGAAAGTATCGTCATTTTATTCATTTTGCTAATGATAGAGACGGAGAATGTGTAAGAAACTTTGTATATTCATTGTCCCTGACCTAATTCCGACGTCTGAATTATGAGAAAGCCTTGATATTAGTACAGAGTATATTTATAGTATATAAGTGATAGAATATTGTATAAATATCACTTGCTTCAGTGGCAAAAAAACATCGTGAGGGAACCGGAATTCCTGACTTTGCTTTACATGCCGTTAATATTTTTGTCTATGTTTTGTGCCGCCCTCTGACTCTCACACCAGACTAGGACTACTCGGACACCAGATTAGGTAAGAAGAAGAAATACAGAGCTAGTTCTCGTTCTTAAATTTATCAGAATACTCCCTGACGATTCGTTGAAAGACATGACAATCCGCTAGATGCAGGAAGAGCTGGAATTGTCTAAGTCTTACTGGGGATCTTTTAAAAACAGGAGTCGTAGTAATTTGGCAGAAATGTTAATCTTTTAATTTATTTTATTACAAAGAGATTAACTACAAAAATACTCGTAAGAACATATTTCTGCATAGACTCCAAGCGCCTTACCCAAAGACGCCTTGGTACTTAGAAACATTTTTGTAGTCAAAAACCATTGTTCTTCTTTAATCAAAACCAATTAAATGAAAAAAAGGTGTTAGTTTCCATTGGAAATTCTTATCAGAACTAATGCGGCACGGAGCGTATTACATTAACCGGTAGTTAGATGCGTTCGAGCCCAGGTTCGATTACCGGCCGCAATATTTACGGGCAGACACGTCACGACTGGAGTCTATTGAAAATTACTAGTTTTTAAAAGCTATTTTATTACTGGTTGAATATTCAGTTAGCCGTTATTTTAAACGGTTTGTGTTTTGAATTTAGTTTGGTTACAATGTAAGTGTATGAAGTGCTTGTATTATCACCCCATTAAAAGAATGAAAGCTTGGAGCTTTAAGTTCTTAGAAGATAGTTTGTTAGTTCCAAGTTTAGAAGATTTTAGTTTGATTAAAATTTGTATCCGGCTCGAAGGACCACTGTTTGAGTGTCATGCTCTCCTAGCTCGCCGACACATACATCGGCCATTTTTATTTGTAATTACCCAGACAAAGTTATACAGTCTTCATATCAAAAAACATTTAGTCAAGCCACCGGTATCACAACTCAAGCTTTACACTCAAACAAGATCATCCCATCCTGTTTTCTAACTGAAAATATAGAATCTTTGCTTGACTTTGAAGTTTTGTCAAAAACTGCAACCTAGTATTCACTTAAATTTATGGTCATCTATAACGGAAGTGGTTATACGTATAATATAGTTCGTGAATAGGCGCCGTGGGTTTAAAGATAAAAACACAAACAAAAATAAAACAATACCCATCCAAACTACTTACCAATTTGATTTCAGCTGTCAAAGTTATACAGTGTTTACAGTTTTTAGTTTATACAAAAAAGCTGTTATGAAACCGTTTAGTGGATGAACAGATAAACTTCTTATTTTTGTTACGTTGGCCAATAATAGAAGTTTATGCTATATTACACCTGCTATTTCTGCGGTTTTGCTTAAAACATTTTGGTGGTTTAGGAGTTCTTTCAAGATTAGTGAGGCCTATTAAATAACAATTTCATTTTTTTTTAAATTATTTTATAATTTTCTATTATGCTAATGAATCACAGCACCAGCACGCATAGCATGAGCGCCGTAGAAACGGGCTATGTCGACGGAAGAATCGATAAACTGACACATTGTCATTGTCTATCTGTCATTATGTTTATTCTTCCGTAGACAAAACTCGTTTCTACGTATAGCATTACACGTGCTGTATGCAATAGTTTTTTATTCCATACAGGCGCTATGATTCATGTTGCAATGTCATGTCTTATCGTGCCTCCTTTCTAGCCTTTGCCTTTTGCCCATCCATCGCTTCTTTTATCTTCCTCTCCTCATATATTTTAAATAGGGGATCGGACTGGGTAAAGAAAACGACATTCTATTTTGTCCGTCAGACAGGTAATACAAAAATATTAGACACGTATTTTTTGTTTTATAAAAATATCAAAAAATTACTTAGTTAGAACTCATTAAAGTTGGAGAGTGGGGGCTTACTACGTCACAAGTGGGTATAAAACTTACCTACATGTGACGTCATGCGCCATTTCAACTCAATATATCTCCGTAATTTTATGACCACGTGAAAAAAGAAAAAATACGTGTCCAATACTTTTCAATAAACTACCCGACGGACAAAGAAAAAAAAATAGGATTATCCCCTATTGTGTTGTTTTATGTTGATGTTTTCCATTTTATAAAGAAAAAAAAAATTACATGGTCATAAATCAGTAAAATTCGTTAAGCAATTCAATAAAAATGCTTTTAGCGCTAAAAATACTTATGTAAAACAACCTTCTGTTTTTTCAATAGTTTGACAGAGAGAGACATAAATATAACTTAAATAAAATGCATTTAATAATCTGTGGTACACAGGGCAATACATCAAGCTAGGTATATAATTTCCAGTATAAATTGGCCTCGTGATATAAATATTTCCCCTACAATGAGAGACCCGTGCATACAAGTGAGCTTGAATGACTGTTTTCTTTTTATAGCTAGTTAATGTTTAGTTTGGCTAGGTCAATGATCGATTATAAGTTCAAATCTGATCGCTGTCGATGTGAACCGATCGAAAATTTAACAAATTAGGGGGCGTGTACGTCAAAGTGCAGGAGTTTTTAACGTATCTAACGGATAGATAATTTTTTCTTAATGTAACGGCTTAGACTTGATAATCAAGCTTTTAGTCTACAGGATCCTTAATTATGAATATGGAATGAAATACGTAAACTCACAATTTTTGGGACTTGAAAATGTGTAGTCCAAGGAATCGTCTGTGGAACAATTTCGCTCTTAACTTGCCCGTATTTCTACATCGTTCTCACATGTTTGTAATTTTTAACATGAATGATGTAACCAAGATTTTGTAACATATTTTGATTTAAAAGAGTGTCCATGGATGTTCTTGCCCATTCTTCTCCATAGCGATCTGTGCTTTGGAATGGGCACCGACGGTTCTTTCAAAAGTTATTATGCCTTGTGACTGGGACTGCAGCTTCCCGTTTTTTTTTGTTTTTTGACTTTCAAAAGTGCCTGTAATGGTCTAATTGAAATTCTATTAATAACATTTACTACGGGATATTTACCATGTGTGTTATTTGTTTCGAGTTCCCGATATAAAAACTTATTAAAAACTTACAATTGAAATTCGTCATTTCTGAATGGTTCTAACTGCACCAGCTTTTATTTTTCCACCAAATCGAATCAAACGATTAAACATACACTTCTTCCTCTTTCGTATCGATGAACAATACGACTTGTTTAAATTTCTTAGGCCATGTATGTGCTCAAAAAACGTATACCCAAATGCATAGGTACATCATCATCATCAACAGCCTATAATGTTAAATTCCCACTGCTGCGACACAGGCCTCCTCTCTATGAGAGGGAGTGGGCTGTAATCCACCACGCGGGCCAAGTGCGAATTGGTAGATGTCAGGTGTCTTCAAATTTTTAGTTATAAGACATGCCGGTTTCCTCACAATATTTTCCTTAACCGCTTTTGAGGGTAGCAGTGATATAAATTACACAAAGTAATGCATTTTCCCTGCCTGGATTCGAACCCACGGCTTACTACTCGGAAGTCGGGGCTGCCACCACTAGGCCACCGCTGCTCTCATGCATATCTCAACTCAATGCATAGGTACAAAATAGATTAATATTGTCCACGCAGAAAACAGATGTCCATCGCAAGTGATTACGTTGGAGTCTCGTATGTCACGAGTATAGTTCTGCGGTGAAATTCAAGTACTCACTGCGGTGGGATATGAAAATGAGAAGGTTACGAGCGAGGATGAGCAGCCAAGGGGATAAGATCGAGTTTTACTTGATAATGAACAAAAAACGGATGATTTGTTAGACGTTTGTTGGTTTCAAGCTGGATATTTTGAAAAACCACATACATTAATGGTGGTCACCCATTCGCGGACCAACCTAGCTAAGCATGGCTTAACTTGTAAAACGACCCGAGTGGCTGTTATGGTTTAGCGGAATATGGAATGGAATTCTGGACTTGAGAAATAGATTTTTCTTTGTTTTTTTCTGAAAGCGTAAAAAAATGTGGCAATAAAAGCAATGGTACAAATCAGAGAAAAGATTTAACAAGACACATGGTGATGATGATCCTTTGAATTTACTTAAAAAATCCAGAAAAGTTGTTTTAACGTGTTGCCAAAAAACTGGGAATTTATACCAAAAACCAGAAACTCAGGTGTTCACATAACAACAAGAAACGTTTTGGCTCTATTCAATAAGTTGCAAAAGATACATTACACTGTAAGGTGTGCGTGACTACGAAAAAAAAAACACAGAAACATAAATGGTGTGTACAGCGTACAGCGCAAACCACTTATTCACAAATCTAAACACCAATAAACATTCATTCACCAACCTTCTGCACAACCATTCATCGAATGGAAATAACCGACCAGCTAATTGGCCTTAGTTACCTTGTTACTCGAGAGACGTTTCTCTTAATTGCCAAAACGAACTCGTAAAACAAATGTTTTGGCACCGGTCTTACATATAGTAGAGCCGTCGAGGGCGCGGCGCAACGAGTCTATCAATAAATTCTAGTGTCAGACCAAAGGCCGATTTCTGGCTGACGCCGAAGCCGAAGGCAATGAATCGTTTATCGCTACAATTTTCGGCCGTAGCCGTGGCCGGAGGTTTAGTAACCTCAAGAAGTCGATACAAGATTGGTCAAAACTGTCCTGTATATAATCAAATTAAACAAAAACGGCCTTGTAACTTGTCAACCCTTGGCAGCTGTATGTTCAAATTTTGCGTTTGCTTGTAAAACTTTGGAGTCAAACAAAACTTTGGCTCATTTTGATCGAAGCCGAAAATTTTTGGCCAAAGGTGGCCGAAGCTTAGGTCCGACACTAATAAATTCCGATGCCTATTGGCGCTATTGATCGTAAGTGAGGATGTGTGTAGGCAATAAAATCAGAACTGGATTGTGTACTGGCAGTAATGGTCGTCCGGTTGACTTCCGTTCGAAGGGTTAGGTGGTATGTGCTCTCGATTGGAGCTGGTTTGATTTGGTAGGTGCTGCTTATTTTTAGAAATTGGACTGGTGAAGCTTAATTTTTCTATAATTTGATGATTTATTTTGATGATGTTGGCCTAAATTGTGACGTATTCTAGGTAAAAACAATTTGCTGCGGAATCAGTGATTACAGAAAATTCATCGAGTAAGAAGTAACAGGAAAACCTGTTCAGGTGGAGATTCATGATGATTCTGTCGTGGAGTGAAAATGTAGTGTTGCCCCCCAAACGATGGGGCACTTGATTTTGTATCCTGCTTGTCCTGTTGTTTGCATTTCACAAGAGCTGATGGACCCTACAGAAAATGCTCTCATCGCCAAATTTTGGGCTGATTCGATTTAAATTTTCATCACGTAGATGAAAATTTAAAATTTTAATTTATCGAGTCAGCCCAAAATTATTATATTAAATAGCTAAGAAGATTGAGTAGTTACAACTATATACTGAACTACCTATCCCTCTCAACTTCGTCTGCGTAATGATATATAGCCTATGTCCTTCCTCAGGTTGAAATCTATCTCCTTGCCAAATTTCATTAAGATCCGATCAGCCGTTTAGTCGTGAAAAGGTAACAAACAAACAGAGTGACATTCGCATTTATAATATTAAGTATGGATATTAGCTGAGACTGTTATGTGCGTTCTGTTTTGGTTGGGATTGTTGGTAATTCCACCTCCACATGTATATAAAACTTAAAAAAAAAAAAAAAACTATTCCTGCCTGATCAATTTTACTAACGTTAAGTGTTATACGTATACAATATTTATACCAATCTACAATGACATGTTACAAGCATTTAAGTTCAAAATATTAATTAATCTAATTTATTAACGAACACAGCAATAATTTTCTCTCACAAAACTTGTATATTTGACAAGCCATGCTAATTAGTATGTTTACCAGTTTGATAACATGAGAAACAGAGGTCATTAATTTATGGGATCCCATGCTGTCATTTAACACTTATCTAATACGGTAAAATGCTAAAATTCACACATTTTTCAACTTTTAACGAGATTTTAGCTTCCGACGTACGGAAAATATAAGGAAAGAAATTAATTTAATGGTACATAAAAAGTAAAAGTTTGTTATATTTTAGGCCTTTTTAATGGCGACAAAGTAACGTTTCCATCCAATTTTGTGTTTTGATTTGCCGATAAATATTTTCTGGTTCTGCTTCTATTGCATTTTTATGGTCTATTAAAATAATATTGGCTTTTTGATGTCTTGTTTACGTATGCAAGACGCTAATTCAGATCAACTTAATTAAAAATAATTTAATAAGTGACGACATAAACTTCTTGAATGATCTTTAACTGTCTCAACTTCAAGCGTAGTTAAATAAAATTACAGTCAAAATATTAAAAGCCAATGCTAAATCTTTCTTCTGAAAAATTGCTACCAAAACCGATTCTCGAGCTACCAAAACTCGGCCAACAAACACCAATAAGTTTGATTAATAAAGGTTTACACAAATGTACTCATACCCGCTAGGTGGCTAATGTATTTGACCTCACATATACTCGTGTTAGCATTTGAACTCCTAATGCTCAACCACAAATCACCTCAGAACCTTTTCCCATCACCTATCACCCGACAGTCACGACAAATCGTATTAGAATTAACAGCTATCTATCAATTGACACATACATTTCTCCATAACACAACATCCATTACCGTTTTTGTTTGCCCAGAGAAAGATTCAAGCGGTTACGACACGTTATTGGTTACTGACTTTATAGGAACATTCGTTAACATGATTGATGTGTGGTTGAGACGACTGTGATGTATAAACAGCTGTCTATAAAATCGTTCGTTGTTTCACAATTAACAGGCTATATTTGAATATATTTGCGTCAATTTTATATAGTAACAACATAAATCTAATTATCAAATTGATTATAAAACGCTTTTTTATATATGATAGTGCTAATAATATAAATGGGATATGTTTTGAAGATGATGCATCAAAATATGAAAGTTAATGATTTTGAATTTTCTGAAAGCAACTGTGTCCTAATTTTTGTTACTAACTGCTGACGAAGTAGTTATAATATAAATCATGCACATCATAAATTTCATATCTGGCAAGTCTATTGATAATTCTAAAATCTTTAAAATCATTACTTTATTCAATATCTTCCTCACTTAACAGTTTTTTTTTTCAGATGGTTTTTAGTTTTTATTCAATTAATACCAGCTAATGTATTCCACATTAGCTGGTATTAATTGAATACCGTCTTGGGAATACTTATAATATTTTTTATTTATCTAGGTGTAATATCTTGATTTGGTTGTTTTTTTCTTTACTGGTTCTTATGGTTCCGCTAATGCATTGCATGATTTCGTTACTTGGCTTGGCTTGGTACAGTGTTTATTCTCATCAAATGGTGATTGTAGAGCTACATTTATAACAACACTGCATAATTAATGACACCTAACCATTGTCTACGAGAATTCCGGTAACACCAGCTACTCCTGCAATCAGTAATCTGAATTGTGCGAAAGAGAGGCAAATACTTTTTCTCTCACTCCCTCACAAACCTAAATGGCCCATTAATTATTATTTTCAAATTACACTACATCCGATGAAAGCCTATACAGTAAGCAAAATTACACTAATAAATACTTTTAAATAGTTTGATTTGATTCGATAAAAACGGGCCCAAATTCACATCAAAATCTTCCCATAGCATTTAGAAACTTGGCTTCAGTTGATATAGAATCATTGGAACGGACGTCCTCTATTAGTCCACAAGGGATATTAGCATAAATTACTAAATATATAATTTATATGAATATATTTGCATATTGGATGTTGCCTATTATAGACAAGATGTTGAGTTAGTTCAATCATTAAATCAGTAGATTCGTTCGATATGAATAGACCCGCTCATATTTTTGGAGCAATCTTTAATGACGTCGGTAGTAAAATAGATACCCATTTCTTTTTTGAAACCTCTTTTAATGCATCGTAGTTAGGGATATAAATATTTAATTTTCATATTATAGAAGCAGATTGGCATTCTTTAAGAAATTTTTGATGATAAAGTGTCATCTGCGTCAATATAAATTGGCTCGATCATTTATCAAAACACTTCGTCATTAAATAAATCAGGTAGATAATTTCAATATTTTATGTTTCACAACTATAGCAAAGCATCGTTACCTAAAGTATTTGTGTAACTGCATTCTTTATTACTCTAAATGTGTACATAATAATAAATTATTGTTTATGAACAATCAAACAGGTTTATAAATAAATAATTGATGATGTTGAAACAGTTTTGTAAGCAGAAGTGAAATAAAGGAAATAATATCATCGCATCGCAATTCAAAACAGGTACCTCAAATTGATTGGTTGTTCAATTTTGCAGCATCTAATTCCTATTAAGTAATCATTATTGATTATTGATACGCTTTGCTACCCCACAAGGTTTAAGTTGGTCTTTGCTAAATATGCTATGCTTTGAGTTAGTCCACCTTATGACAAAATCCGTTTGTCATTTGCGGCGACAGAGAAGAGCTCTTTTGCAACTTCTCCTATTTCTTTAGCAGTTTCTTTGAACCGACGCTAATGTCTTGAATCCTGCAACGAAATAAATCATAACAAGAACAGCAAAAATAACATAATTCCCACTTCCCGCCTTATCAAGCCGGAGACATTATACATCCTATTTAGTAACTCTTCTGTATTGCATTATTTTACTTCACCATCAAAATCTAGCTAGAAAGAAGCTAGCAATATCGTCACAACGTTGATATTTTCCTCATTGTTTGTCCTTTTATTTTATAACTAGCTGTCCCCTGCATGCGTTGCAATGCACTTTTTTCCTTCCCTATCTACCTACCTACCATACCCTACCAACCCCTACCCTAACAACCTACCCTATCCTACCTACCCTACCTTACCCTACCCTAACCTACCTACCTACCCTACCCTACCCTACCTACCTTTCTACCCTACCCAACCCTACCCTACCTACCTATCTACCCTACCTACCCTTCCCTACCTTTCTCACCTTTTAAACCTTCCCTGGACTACAACAAACATTTTAAAACCAAAATCAGCCAAATTGGTTCAGCCGTTCTCGAGTTTTAGCGAGACCAACGAACAGCAATCGATTTTTATTTATATAGATTTATGTATTGATATATATTTATAGTATTGTGTTATAAATTTACAGTATTTTATATATCTTTTTAGTATGTGTTTTTTTTTTTTTTTACAGTTAGGCACCTACCACTTTGTTCTCTGTGTTTTGTTTGTCTCTGCATCACCCAAAGGTTGACTGGTAAACTGGAAAATGCCTATGGCATTAAGTCCGCCTCTGTACATTGTAAAGTGTTGAATAAATAAAATCATCATCATTCTCCTACCTTTATCCCAATTTATTTGGGGTCGGCGCAGCATGTCTTCTACTTCCATACTTCTTTATTACTCGTCATCTCATCAGACACCTCCTTTCTTGCCATATCATCCTTCAAGCAGTCCATTCATCATATCACCATCCAAATATTGCATTCTTTTCTATTTCACATAGAAAATCCTCCCATAGCACAAATATGAGACTTGATATCCACGAGATCGTAACCCAAGCCGTCACGGTCAGCCTCCCATAGCTTTCCCATCAAGGGTATCAATATTTACAGTCAGATGAATGTATCATATTGCCGAGTGAATGAAATTGTAAGAATTTTGATACGTTTTGAAGCGTGATGTGTTAAAAAATATGGGTCAATGGTCTCGATTGTATGTGTCGTATTTTTTATGCTCTGTGGTTTTGAGGGATGGCTATAAATGAGATAGGTACCTAACTGGTTTATTATTGTTTGATTTCTTGTCACTATATCCCGATATGTTTACGGGACTAAAAGTATTATAAGAGCTGCTTCTAAAGATTTTACAGAGTAATGGCAAAATGTTGGCTGATCCGAAATATAAAAGAAAAATATTGGTCTAATAAGTTATTTAATTTTTCGTTATTTAAAATCTATTATTTGGCATTTTATTCTAACTCCGTATCTGTAATAGGTGCTACCGAATTTTGGATCACTAGTTCACTACGTGGTGCAGTGAAATCGGGCAAAATTTCACGGGTATCTAGTAATGGCTCATTTGTAAGCTACTCTACTTTGTGATTAATTAGAGAGAAGCTCGTTTTTACTTACAGAAATTATTCATGATAATTCACCACAAAAAATGGCAATCATTAACCGGACATTTGGAATAAATTTCTACTAATTACTCTTCCTTTCTTTGGTTCTGTATAAAAAGACTGCACATTGTTCCGAATGTCATTTTTTCTAGACAAAAAAAAAAACTATTCACCGGCCTCAATATCGCGCATTAGGAAGTTTTTTTTTTCTATCCTCATGTCAATTCTTCGCCATTGATATATTTTTTGCCCACTAAGCAGGTAATTCTTGAGGTAACTTTTTTCAAATTTGCACCTTCACATAATGCACCTTTTTTATGGTTTTAACGCAATTCCACTAACGATGCGTTTGATTGTACACTTCCGGGCACCTTTGTGAAACCTGTTCAATATGTTTTTTTTTGGTTCCATATGTTCTAAAGCAACAAGGATAATCGATGGAATAGATGTTTTTAAAATTATTATCGATTCGATGTTTCGATTATGTTTGCACGTGAAATGGCTGTAATAAGCTATTAAGATATGAAGCTTAATAACTTATTTTGCAAACATAAAAAACAGCATTATTGATAATGTGAATCCTAATAAAATGATTGCTTACTTAATTTAATTTTTATTCAGCTACTCATCACGACTTTATCGAAAAAGCAGCTTTAGCACCTTAAAATAAAAGCTGAATTAGTTTGTTCATAGAAAATATTAAACATTTATAACAGTGCTCCGGTACCAACGGTACGCCGTTTCTGATGACCACAAATCACAATTTCAATAGTGCAAAGAACAAATTGGTTTCCAGCAAATAATTATATTTTATTGCAAACATTTCTACCGATAGCAGCGGGAACATAACTCTGTGGAACTAACTAACTAGTCTAACGAGTAAACTGTACGTGTGAGGTATGTCTTTGTGTTTGTTTATTGTTAAATTTATAGTAAACAAGCTGTTGAAATTGTAAGAATAGCGCTGGGGAAAATTGCGCATTATTTATATCATTACGAATAGTAGCAATCTAAAGTGAAGAGAGTGAGACTTTCTTTATAAATTATTGTACACAACTTCAGAAAAGGATGTTATTTATTCATTGGTATCTATTTTTATGCAGGCAGGGTCGTAATAAGTTGCAAAAATGAATGACATAGAAGCAAAGCCGACACCTGAATCTTCTTTTCTTTACTTCAATTGTTATAAGGCACATGAGTAGTGCGTTTTCTAAATCCATTGATTTGTGCGTGACTATAACACAACTAAAAAAGGTTAGTTAGAAAATCACTAGTTTTCATTTTCTGCTTTTAGTAGGTATCTACAGTATGTAGGTTAAACGAGGGACATATTGAGGGAGGGTATTCAGTATTCGATTCTCGACCCAAATATGTAAAAAACCTATAACGTATATAGATTTTTTTTAATGTTTCGTTTAGTGCCTAGATATTTTGGACTGTCTTAAGCCAGGTAAGTTTAAAGTATGAAGGGAAAATGGATTATACCTAAGAGTCATTGACCCGCTCACATGTTCTGCGATAGTATTAAGTCGCTAGCGCAAGGGTGTATACACGTTGCGTGACATTTGCGAAAATTTTGGTATGGTTCTGTCTGTTATTTATCAGTGTTTTTTTTTTGTTTATATTTTTATTAGTATCATGTTAGCATGTACTATTATGGGTTTGAATATGTCCCTCGTTTAAACTAACATACTGTATATTAACACAACCGTTGTAAATATATAAATAAATTTGATTAAAAGTTAAGTCGGTAAAAGACGAAATTATCATCGTCTTTATAAAAAACCGAATCAATTAATATAATTAATAAATTATGCAATTTTTTTATACTGTAGAAATTGCCCAAGTTTTGCTTGTTATGTAGCTAATATGACTAGTAATATATCACTAATGAAGCATTCACTGCAATGACCGAGCTGTAATTTAATTTTATGCTAACTAAGATCGGCTTGAAGCCTGTTTTTATTCGTAGGTTTTTTTTTTATAAGCAACAAATTTTTAACCGTGGCTTCGTTCACTTGGAAGTCGAAAATTATTTCACTGGAATAAAATATAATCCTATGACCTAACCCAAAATATTGACTACTTTTCAAAAATTTGGTCAAAAACCGTTCTGTCGTTAAGGCGTCAGAAAGTTAGATACTCAGACAAACACAGTTTATAATAGACATATGGATTTTTCTAGTCCTACTTTCTCAATCTTCCAAATTGAATACTTTTCTCATTTAAACAAACAACTTAATCAGACACACAACCAGAAAAACATAACTTCAAGAATTAAATCAAATGTTACATTTACTGCTCCAATATAAACTAGAAGACATATTAACATCTACTGATTGATGACGTGATAATTTCTAAATTCAACCGCGCCTAAACGGGATTTAATTTACAATATAACAAAACGTTCGAAGTTTTTGGCTATAAATAAGGCATAATGGAGCACTGTGTTTAGCTGCGAGCGACTTTTTAGTTGCCCAATATCCGTGTTTAACTATATTATGTTCCCACGCGTCTTAATCTGTTATTTTTACTGCTTTCTCATTAATAATAGAAACAAGTTATTTGCAATAGATAGAAAAAAAAATGGCCATAAAGCATTATTATTAGTGTTTTCGAACGATATTTTACTTCATCGGTCGCCATCTGTCTTTAAGCCCGCCTTTTTGTGGATTTCATTAAGAAAAAGCAGTTACTATGATCCAGTTTTTTATTTTATTTTAAAATTACCCTCATAACTATCAGTTTGACAACTATTTCCCGTCTGTTTAGTAAAATGTTACCCTCCTCCTCATTGTTACTTTTCAATTTTATATTATCATGCTTTACTTACATTTTAACTGTAAGTAGATGGCTAAACGGAATGCCTTTTATTAGAAAACTAAGCATTTTTACAAACTACAATCCTTTGTTATATTACTCAGCTAACAAAATCAAAGATCTCTAAACACATCTATAAACATAAAAACCACCAATAAATCATCTAAACTAACATTGGACAACAATCCATGACTACCGCACAGAAATCTTTCAATTTTATAAACCTCTATGCGCCGACTCGAATAGCTCATAATATTAGTAAACCAATAAAAAAACACTGTAATCTTCGGTAATGAAATTCAAATCGTGATCTAATCGCTCTGAGAACTTCGAAAAATGAGACATAATGACTAAAATTTATATGATTCCAATGAATTTTCGTATAAAATGAACGCTATAAAGAGTCAGCCTCTTTCATTCGCTTTTTTACGATGTTTGATGGATCTATCGCGAAATTGCTTTGTTTTTATTTTTATATGGCACCTGAATTAAAGGGGATATGAAATAGTATCAATAAATGTCAGATTTCATTAATTCTGGTTTGTTTTTTTTTCTAGTGTTTTTGCGTGTTTGAGCAGTGGGAATTTGATTAATAAAGTCTTTGCAAACAGTTATGATTCTTGTCATTCGTGATTTACGACTTTTTGACAGTTGCTTCAACCTTTCCTATAGTTTTAATTTTTGGAGAATTAAGGTGATACTAATGATTACGTTAATTAGATCGTCTCTCTTTTTAAAAAGAAACTTTTTATAAAGTTACGAACTTAATAAGGTGGAAAAGTAGCACCTCAATTAATTACCAAGGAAACATTAAGGAATTAATATCTACCATAATAATACGATAATATCACTTTATATGATTTCAAAGGTTAAATAAAATTTAATTAAAAAAAAACAATTGCAAACCACAACATACATTCTCTTTTACCTTCATAACTTTACAAAATCTCTTATTTTTCTACTTTCCTATTATTCTTAAGAAAGCGTATAACTTTATATTAACACATGATGCTTACAAGGTTTTTAATTGTCCTTATTTGTGACTTTACGAACAATAGGTGATTATGGCATTGTAGAAAGCTGTGGCACCGCGGGGCGATCATTGTATTTATTCGACGAAGCCAGGTTATCGATGGATCCACTATCTTTTCAATTAAAGATATCGATACTGTATTATACGCAGGCTAACAAGGAACCATCTGTTTTCAATTAATTAAAGCAACGAATAAAAGGAGTTCAGTGCAAGTCAATCGTTAAGTGTTTCTGTAATTGAATGTAAAGGTTGTAGACGATTATTTATTAAACTGTTTTGTGCAACTGTCATTTGTTGAGCGACGGATTAATTGAGCGTCTAGATTGTGGAGTTTGATTTGGTTTTATGAACACTAACATTAATTTAATCACGTAAGAAAGATTTCAGTTATAGCACGTGCCGGATTTTTATTATTTTTAAAGAGATTTATTCGTCGTAGACCAGATTGTTGATAAGGTAAGGAGATTTTGGGAGTGCAAACCCAGTATTGATCATTCCTATGACCATAGATGGCGTAAATGGACCGATGACCTAATCATAGTATAGCAGGTAAAAATATACGCGGGAAGCACAAGACCGCGTAAACTGGCGTGCAATGGAATTACACTGGGCATGGGAAGGATACGATACATGTTAAAGAAGAAAATAGATTTAGTAATTCATTGATGCCAACGTTGTAAGTTTTTTACTCATTATTCAATATCACTAAAATCCTTTTAAAAACGAGTAATTTTAAGATCATAACCATTTTGATGCCCACTGTGCAGTTTCTGCAATCAACCGGCAAGAGTATCTACAATTGCGCAGTCTAATATCTAATCTACGTATGTTATGCAGGCAACCAAGTAAACTGAATATGAAAACGCAGGTATAAACAAGTGAATATATTGGATCGTAAACATAAAATGATAATGTCGACCAGTACAACTAGATGGACATGCCCACTCTACGCGAAACTTGTCTAGGAAACGAGAGAATACGGTTGGAAATAATTAATATTTTAATCAATATTTTACAAAAATATTTCGTCCTGATCAGGAAAAATTGTGCCCACTGTGGTGGTTTTAAGATATAATTATGAAGAAAAACTTGTCAAAAAGGCAAGTTTGAAACAAGTTTTATTATAAGAAAGCATTTGCAAATAAATCCGCATAAATTGCTTTTAGGTTTAGATGCTGAATAACTAATCCCATCAAGTTGCGGGAGATTTGGCAGCATTTATCACAGGATCAGGCTTATTGGAACACCCTGTGCTTAATTATAGGCAACAAGGTACCTAAAGGCCCACAGGTAAGCTGCAGTTATTAATAAAAACCCCTAGGGTTGCATACTTACGAACTTTATGTATACCGTACATTGGTGTTTTGAACTTCGGAGTAAAGTAATACAGTCCATATTTCTATATACAAATTTTCTCCGGCGATCGTTACTAACGTTGCATAATTCCATTTGCTCTCCCATCAAAATGCTAAGAAAACCATACATCTGTGAATAAATAAAATATTTAACTGAAGAATAAATTATTATTTATTTAATTTCAAATTATATTCCATGCTGAGCTGAGCAAAAATACTTAACCACGCATGTAAACAAACCATAGCAGTATTTCTTCAAGGTAGTTATTACGCAAGCCTATAAGTATATGTGATAACAACAGCGTTATAGGCTTAGGCACCTATCAGCAAACATCTAATCACCGAGCCCAGACGACGATTGGTTATTCAAATGTTTGAATATCCTGCGGGTATAGAATTGCTCCATGCGTAAGCAAATCAATAATAAATTATTCGAATATGAATTTTAGTAGGTAGATATAGGTGCTAATTTATAATGAGCAGTACCTATTTTAGATGAGAATATGCAGGCCAACTTACCAATAATGATAGAAAATCACAGCATGATTTGAAGAAAAAATATTATCATGGAATATTACTGCGATCATTGACTGCAGCTATTTTCTATTGCATGGTGATTCAATTAATTCTTCAAGGGCGATTAATAAATCGTGATAACGGTAAATCACCTGCGTCATACAGATCTTGATCTTGATTTACAACGCCATAGTTTGCCGGGAAGACAGTTTCCGATCGGCCTTCCGTAACAAATAAACTTTGGACCATCGCCCTCGTGACTTATGAATCCATTAGAATAAATTATAAACTAACAAGATTAACGATATAACAAGCATGTTAATTGCAAACTAAACGACAATTCCCACGTTTGATAATGGGCATTATTCCAAATTCTATTCGATAGACATATCCGATGTTCTTTCTCCGATAGCGTTTTATCGAACGATGAATATGCAGGCTTCCGTATTAATTTAAATTTTATTCATCTCGCGTGATCTAAATGGTAATGGTTATGTTCAGCATAACGCCATCCTCATGAATGCTAAGAAGTGGACACTTGCACCGCTCCTGGCTTCTTTTTGCATAACGCTTTCCATTCTGAAAGCCCGTACCATAAACTCCGTGTGATGTGTTATTGTTTTATGCTAAACTGACTTGTTTATTGATAGCAGTTTATGGATTTCGATATAACATTACAATTTTAAATACTAGACGGGTAGTTGATTTTTTAATTAAATTTAATAGTCACCTCCGGCATGAAAACGTTGAATAACTTTGAAATCTTATAAAATAACTCTAAGTTTTATTGGTATGTAATATTTTGCGCTGTAAGTGCTTTCCGTAATTGGGATCAATATTGAACTAAATAATTAACATCGGTAGTAACAATTTTTATTGGTTTTCAAATGCGTTCGTTCATAAATTGTGATTGGAATTGGAGAACACACCTTACAATTAGAATGTTCGCAAAAAAATGAAGTTGTTTTTTTTTTGAATAAGTGCCTATTTTGATAGTGATGCATTGAACAGAGACATTAATAAAATCAATCAAATCAAGAAAAAAGAAGAAAATGTAATTGCGAGAGAAAAATATAAGCTCAAGATCTATTCTATCTGCTCACCCCAATAGGGACCTACCGTGAAGACATGTTTATTCAAAAGCCCAAACGTCTAGTAGTGAGGGGCAGTCTCATTGTAATATTGAAATTTCACCAAGACAACGTAAATCCTCGAAGGACATTTAAATAAATGTGAATGAAATGAATCTTGTACCTCGCATAAATCAGTCATAGCTTGACAATGGGGCAAGCTGAAGACTTAGTCACAAGATGCAGTGGTGACCAGCATCTGTCAGTACCCAACACACGATTATACTCTTTAATTTTGCAGCTTTAAGTAATATTCTAGCTTGGAATCCAGGTTGGACTTAAACCTGTTTACTTTTTTATTTTTGTGAAATTGTAAGTAAGTAAAAGGTGGTCAATATGTTAATGAAATTAAAGGAGACTATCTAGAAATTGATCTGACTGTTTCATTGCACTTCATCAGCCTATAATGTTCCCACACAGGCCTCCTCTCTATGAGAGGGAGTGGGCTGTAATCCACCAAGCGGGTTGGTAGATGTCACAGGTCTTCGAACTTTTAGTTCTAGGACATGCCGGTTTTCTTCGCGATGTTTTCCTTCACCGTTTTGAGAGCAGCGGTGATGAAATAAATTACACAAAGTAATGCGCCTGCCTAGGCTCGAACCCATGGCTTACTGCTCGTAAATCGGGGCTGCCACCACTCGGACACCGCTACTCTCCTTGTTTCAACGCCCAATGTGGTAAGAATACTTACTTGTAAATTCTTTGAAGCATAAACACGTGACGCAATAAAGCAAAACGAGTAGTATTGCCAACTTTGTTAAAAGATTGAGCAATGACCTGAATCAATCTGCAACTATTCTAAACCACCAGATGTATGAACGTGGCAAAATGAGTATGTAAGGAACGTAGCTGTTGGCCTTCTGTGGTTTCTGCCTACCCCCATGGCAAATAATAACCTAAGACATAATTGTAATATACAGGACCCGTGGTATATTTTGACCCACTCATTAAGAGGGGACTCTACGCTCGAGGAATTTGAAGAATAGGTATTTGAAGAAACTATTGCCGTCGCGCTGCGACCGACCAAGACCCCGTAAAGTGCAAAAGGGACAACTGCAACTCACACTGATTTTACCTACAAAAATCGTGACCAAAAGACGTTTTGTATCCCGCTGTTTTCTTCTTCAAATCTAAACTGATCTAAATAATTCGTATATCAAAATTTAGAGGAAAAGTATATCTATGCTTCTATTATTTTCTTTTTTGTTAAAAACTTATCTAATTTGTCTGATAGTCGTTTGAACATGGTAAAACGTAAAAACAGGCTTTTTTTCGGGTTTTTGGATTGTCATAATTATTTTAGTGATTTTGTTTTGAAAAAAAAAAGGAAATGATAGGGGCATGTATTAATAAGATCTAGATTTTTTGGAAAAAAAAACATTGCTCTAGACGCATCATCCACGAAGAAAACAGTGGAATACGTTTGTATGGAGAAAGGCACCCTAGAGTCCCCGAGAGTAGGCTATGTGACAGCAGCAGTGGTAAAAAATAAAGACTGATCATACTTAAGCGCGAATGCTGAGCATGAGAGCCTGGATTCGATTCCCAGATCGGTTAAAGTGTTATTGGCCAGGCCAGGAATTTTTCAGTAGCAGCCACGGAGTCGGGTTTTGTGCCCGGATGATGGCGATCTGCTTGCCCCCTTTTACATGTGACTTAGATTTATCTGGCAAAATTTTGAGTATACTAAAATATTTGTATGGCCTACATATAGTTGTTCCGGGTCTGGCTGTTTGTGTATGTGAGTTTAAATGTTTGTAAACGCACCCACGATACAGGATAAATTCCTAGTGTTGGGCAATGTTTTTTGTAAAAACAAACTAATAGCTACACCTCTTGCTTACCCTTTGGGGATTGCATCGTGATGCTTTGTTATGTTATGCTTAAGCACAAACTATTCTTAATTGTGTAGGAAGTAAAGAATCTGTGCCATGTTTCATAAATCCCGAACTTGTCTCGCTTGTTCTTATTTGGTATCTCCTTTATGAGACTATCCATATCGCCTTCCATACAAAGCACACAGTTAATTAAAACTTCCATAATCATTCTCCCATTCAAGACTCTCACTCCATTACCGAAAGAAAACGTATCGCCAAATGAATTAACAACTTTACTAACCTGCTCATAAGCTACACTTCAAAATTGATTGACTTCAACCACGCACAAGCTAACTTATATTTGTATGGTTCTCTTGGGCAGGGATGGCGAACATATAGCAAGGTTTCTAGCAGTAGCACACATTAAAAAATTTGAAGAAGTCACTGCAGAATTCTTACTGCTTTTTCATTAACGGTGATGGACAAAACTTTAAGACATTGTTTGTTTATCTATTTATTCTTGGCTCTGTCATTTTATTGGGATATAATAAATGACGTCCTAGATGTTTCTTAGAATGGTGGCACGTCTAGGTTACACTCAACGTTTCCTTGTCATGTTCAAACGGCGCGGATGAAAAAAGGTTTGCCATCCCTGTGGTAGATCATTCAAAATACATACAAACATTTCAAACAAATCACTTTTTCGTGGTCAATCAATTAGATGTACGTCAATAATTATATGGCTGTGTTTATGGGCACTTTTAATTATAATCTGAATATGAATTTCTAATGAGAACAGTTGAATGATGTTCGTATTAGTAAAACTTATTTTGTGTGGATATTATAAATCATTTAAGCATGATTGACGGATGATAAGATTTTTTTCCGTGGTTTATTAGTTTTAACGTCTTTATTTATTTCTTATTCAGTTTTTGTATTTACATTATTAATTAATTATGTCGAAACAATTTTTTTAATACACATAATATGAAAGCGTGCCCAATTCTTAATTATTTCCCTATATGATATAATGTATGCTCCTTCCCTCTCTCTCTCTTAAAATCTTTCTGGTATTTTCTATTATGTATGGGTTAAGGGAGAAAAAAGCCCTGAGCAAATAAGGTTGAAATGAAGTGGTCGATCGTCAGTGAGCGCAGAAGTGCAATTTTCGACGTGAAAAGTTTAGCAACATCAAAAGCCACCTGTTCGAAATTCAAATTCCCATCATCCCACGCAACTTGTTAGCTGACCTATCACGGAAATTAAGAAAAGACAATTGCCTATTTAATTGCGAACTATGTTTTATCATACACCTTCATATACATAATACGAGGTAAAAACAACATTACCACACTAGAAGAGAGTGTTGAGCTCATTGTTCGAACACAAAAGCGAAAGTTCATTCATTCGCTATGAGATAATTAGGTGTTTCACCCTATTGCGTCACACGACGGTTTTTCACCGATTGTTTGGACACTGAACTTACGTGTATGGAAAAAATTGCCACGCGTGCCATTGTTGTGTGATCTGTCGGAAGTTTTTTTTCTTCTAATCGTTGTGATGAATGTGTTGACGGTACGGCGAGGGAACTGTCATTGTGACAGCTGTCAAAGCGCGTTGATCTTTCTGAATTTTTGGATTTGAATTTGGAATTTGTTTTGCCTAGTTCGGTTCTATTCACCCTGCATTTTATGATACATTCTGTTCCTGATAGTTATGTCTGTAATCATCTTATATTTTATTATTTTATCATATTCACATCAATTTTAAATCTGAGTATGTGAAGCTTTGCCCCTTTTCCATCTTGTTTTAGGAGAATTAATGTTTTTGTAATACCAGTAAGAAAAGCATCACAGTGTTTTCGTTACAATCAGGTTGTGGAAAATCAAGTTATGTTATAAGGATTCATTATAACAACTCAGTTACTTCAACTGCCTTGGTCACAAGTCATAAGGTTAAGTTTAAGTCAACGTCCGCGGAGGTAATTGCTTCATTTTTGTCACTGCGTGAGTACAGACGTTGTTCCCACGGTTCGCTCGTCTTTTGTCTTATTTCATTGTTGCAATAATGAAGCGAATCAAATCGTTTCCTTATGTGTGTGCTATGATTTACGTTGATTTCCATTGTTTAAATTAAGAGATGTTTTAGTCTTTTTCTTAAATTCTTTAAGGCTTTGAACTACAGAGTTGTTCGTTAACACAATAGTGTTTTTTTGTTTTCATCTGAATGCATTTTTGTGACTTGTCTGTCACTCATATTGGCTTATAATTCAAACTCACTTTATCACAGCCATTTGAGAAATCAGAACATTGCATCAAGAACAATCATGGTACTACTATTTATCGTCATAAAGAATGCCCTGTGCAATAATCCGCCGGGCATATCGAACCTCCAATCCAAATGAATCAGCAACCAGCTTTCAGCTTTAATTATACCGTTAACCGCCTCACAATTAAGAACTCCATCGTACAAGCAATCATACAGCCTAACTATACAGTATGTATCAGAAAAGTGTGGTATTATACCAAACTGTTTTTTTCGCGATTCCGATAAGGGTCACATTGAGAAAGTTCTTCAGTTGTTATAGACAACCTAAAATATGACCAAACTTGACCAGCAAACACTATTGGTCCCATCCAACCAGTCTCAAGGCTCGTACAGCGGGTGTCTTAGTATTAAAATTGTTATGCTCTGGCTGGAGGCACCTACAGTAAACAGCGAAGGAAAGAGGTTAAGGAGTCAAAAAACTCCTATGTTGATCTGAGATGCCATTAATAAAAAAGAATTGATACACGCTGTAGACTTATTAGAACTCGATTTGGAATAATTTAGAAGTTTCATGCTCCAATAAGTTTGGTATAAATGCTGTTATAAATTGGTGTTGTCAAAATATATGAAACAGTCGTAATTAGCCTCTTGTAACGAACAAAAGTGGTATAGTTAATAAAGGCGCGTGCGTTGAAAGACACAAAAAGCTACTAGTTTGTGTGGTGCAAGTTAGGAGCGGAGATAGGTACTTTATTTTATGAAGTTGGAAAAGTTGGTAATCGGTCCGAGTTTGGAATAATATAGACGCTTGTAATAATGGAAAGTCTATAAAACAAACGAAGGACTTAAAGTCGTACATATAAGGGGACTGTGAAATTGAAGTAACAAACGTATTAGGACGTGATAAGGTACGCTAAAGGAATTAGCCATTTTGTACGTCTGTCCAAGATAGATTGTATTGATTCTTTACTTAGCAAGAATCAAGCAAGACGCGAAGCAGGAACAAAGAAGATAAAAAAAAAAACAATAAAGTAATTTCGCTCTTTGTTTATACCACATACTTTTAAACCGAGCTCAATGAACGCTAACGAAGTTAAATTAATTATAAAAACAATGCGTTATCAATACCAACATCTGCCATTACCACAGTTAAACTCGATATTATTACTATTGGGAATACTTAATATTCTACGTACAACATGCGTCCTCGCGTTTCTCTTTAAGGAAATCACACAATAACTTTAATTATGTCCTTTACCGTTTTTGCTAGATCTAGTTCAGTTTCCAAATCTTGGTTTAATTAACTGCTAGTAGTCAGTCAGTATTATGTATCTTCTTCGTCTTATGTTGACTGTTTAGAAGTACCCTGCCCCAATAAGATCCCTATTCCGACGAGATCAACGCTCTGCTCTCCATAGGTTACCTTTGTTTAAACAAAATTTGATGTTTTTAATTTCGGTAGGTGCATGTATTTATTATAATCATCATTTTCTGCCTAAGCTTTTCCTATCTATGCTGCGGCGGCTTCCAGTCTAACCAAAATCTATTTATCGTTATGCTGGTATTCAGATGCGTTCTGTTAGACTGGAAGTCAACCCAACATAGTTCGGAAAAGGCTAGGCAGGTGATGAAGAACTTCAGGAATTTGTCATGATGATGTTATTAAATCAAGAGTTAGCACTCTTTATTTAATATAACATCATCAGTCATCGTGCACGTCAAGATTTTCTAACATGAAATTTTCTCGATAAGTTCCCGAACAGATATATTTTTCGTTACATTGAAAGAAATCTCCTGTCATGTAGTTAGCACTTGTTCTTAGACACTTAGCCCAGTTTTTATAGAACACAGCATCACATATTAACAGCTAGCAAACAAACAGCGCAATTGCTTTTTTACAATACACGGCACGGACTCGACTCAAAACCAGTCCGAAGTGAAAGTTATATTTGTGCATTCTAACACTTGAGCCAAGTGCGAAAGCTTCCGGTCCAAGCCTCAAGGTATTTTTCTATATAATTACTGATATGAAATAATTTTCTATTAGGTAGACGCTTAATGCCGGAATCGCCGAATGTAATGCGATAAATTATGTTGTTAATCGATCTAGTTTGGTTTGAGTTTCTTTGAAGGGCGTGGTTGGGTAACTTCCCGGATTTGGAATTTAGGTTGAAGAGGTAATGTTGCTTTTACTGCAGGGACATAACATCAATTTGTGAGAATTCGGTCAACCTAAATGGCCTTCTGTGAATGTACGATTATGATAATGTGCAACTGCAAAGTATTTAAGGATCTTAGTAGGTGGCGTTCTGTGGTTTCTGCCTACCCCCATGCAAAGACGGCGTGAGTTTATTAAAGTATGTGTAAGTATGTTTGCAAATGCAAATATCTCACTAAGAACTTTAGGTGTTTTCAGAAAAAGCTTTCTTCTTTAGAATCGAAAACAGTGTTTGAACGTATTCATATGATTCAGTGGTAAACTACATAAAATTTACGAATAGCCACTAAGTCTCAAAATATATTTCCATTTGGGCAATATTTCGCCGGAGAGTTCCAGACTGACCGTGCGCATAAAAAATGTCGACGAGTTAATAATCTCCACAAACTAGAAGTATTTTTTTTTCATTTGTAATAATTCAGACTCAGGATATGCCGTCAATAACTCGACCGCACCAGCAACCAACAAATGACACACCCAAGAAGATAATTCCAAACCCCAATACCTATAAGAACTGTTTATAACTGCAAATCCTCCATCACGTACTAGCCCTACAATAGGGAAAGCGTACCTACAATCATGCGGTTTATGTTCTGATACAGTTTTTGTATCAATTGTTTATAAAAACCATCATCTAGTAACCGACGGTGTTCGTGACTGGCCAGTATTGCGTCTAACTGGATAGCTGGCTGTTTTGTAACTATATTCTTGGATGCTAATATAGTTATTTTTGTATTTGTTTATGGCGTTTGTTTTTAGGTGGCTTGTTTGATTTCCATTTATTTGAATGAAAGAGATAATAATCGAAGGCGTCGCGGTAGGCCTCGTAGATGAAAGCGTGGCGAGCTGGACAAAACCAGCGACCAGTGGTCCATATTGGTTCTGGATCGAAACAACTGGCAGTCATGGGGAGAAGTCTACGCCCAGCAGTGGGAGAGTATCAGTTTCTGATAATTATCAAATTGCCTTATGGGTTTAAAAGCGTGACTCTAAAAGCATCTTACGTTTACGTTGCGTAATTCTGTTCTCATACGTTATTATCATAAGGAAAAGGGGAGATGAGAGCGATACCAGTTTTCTTGGAAACTGTAAACTATTCTGTTACTGATCATATTATAATTGGTAAAACTTAAGTACATATTTGGTAACCTAAACAATGGTGTTGGTGCCCGTTTAGTATTGCATCTAAATGGTATTAGTCGAGAATTTGGTACCTTAGTTATTTTAAAGAATTTTTTGTAATTGTGTTTACGTTCAGATATTTCTAGAAATATAAATTTATCTGGTTTTTCCGATATACGGATCGTATTTTGACGTCTTGGTAAAGAAGACCAATTAATTAATTTACAAAACACATAGTTTAAAAAATCCTAGTTAGCACAATATTTTGTCCTTATCTTTTGGTACGGAAATCCAGCATTATCGTCAATTACGCTTTTGAAACTAGATTTTTAGTCACCATGGGAAATAAGTGACCGGTATTACACAGGTATTTTTCGCAATCGTCTGAATTTCCTTGTATTTTCCCAGTAGGTACAAAATAAAGTTATTATATATTTTTTTCAATATTTATACTTGCCGTTATTGTAACCAACTATTATACATTACAACGATTAACAAACTAATAAATTAAATAACTAAAGTAACAATCCATACTATCCATATCCATACTTCCATACTAATATTATATTATATATATATTAAATATATAAATGCGAATGTCACTCTGTTTGTTCGTTTGTTTGTATGTTTGTTTGTTACCTTTTCACGACTAAACGGCTGATCGGATCTTAATGAAATTTGAAAAGAAGATAGATTTCAACCTGGGAAAGGACATAGGCTATATATCATCACGCTACGACCAATAGGAGCGGAGCAGCAACAAAATGTTGCGAAAACGGGGAAAATTTGACGCAGACGAAGTTGCGCGGGACAGCTAGTAAACTATAAAAAGGAGTCAAAAAAATATAATTACCAGGTAGGAAAATAATAGATAATAAATACCTAAGTACCGTACTAACTGCCTAACTGCTGAGAAAAACATGGAAATACTAGGACCACTATCAACTTTGGTTACGACAGAACGCGAGATAAAATGTTTTCATGTAAAAATAATTTTCAGTCCACTCGTAGTCATAAAATTTACGAAATACATATAACTCAGCTTTTAACTTTAGAGCCTAGCTGCCCCAAAATAGCTATTAATATGTTTTTTGCTTGAATAAGGAAAAGTACAACAATAGCCACACGAAGTGCGTTTGCGCCGTTCAGTAAAACGTGCTGGGTTAAAGATCGTCTGTTAAAAGAACTGTGAAAGCAATAGCAGATTGTTGGGCTGCCAACCAATTCAATGGCTTTAGTTGTCGTGGTCAATGAAGGTAGCTATGGCCCCCATCAACCACAAGTTACGTTGTTAAAACTGGTGTTTCCTGTACAGCACAAAAGATACATAGTAGTCCATGTTTGCCAGACGTACTACCTACCCAACCTTTATATATATAGTTATGTTGCAGCCGAACAAATCAATTAGTCAACAAACTGAGCTATCTCGTCAACAAACGGTTGGCTAGAGTGGTAATCACTGTTCGTGTTATGTTTAAAGAATCTAATGCTTTTACCCTCAAAAATCATAAATTTCCTGTCCCTATCCCAATTTGTTAGCAGCATATCTTCTTCTTCCATACTTCTTTATTACTCGTCATCTCAGCATTCCCCACTTTTCTATCCTTCACACGGTCCATCCATCGTTTCTTTGGCCTTTCTCTACTCTTATAGCCATCTATATTCATACTCAACAGTTTTCTTACTACATTTTCCCCATTCCTCCGCATCATATGTCCTTACCACGATAACCAATTACCACACAGCTTTTCAGTCACCGGCGCCATTGCAAGATGCAAAGATTTAATTGATTACGTACTAATGTTGGTTACAGCTTGCCAGGCAGTTACCGAGTATTAATTGAATAGGTAGATTATTCAAGCTCTATCCACAATTTTATTTGCTTTTATTTATTTCAAAGCCATGCACAGATCAATAAAATAATCTGCTTATAAAGTCCACGGTTTTCTTACTCTTATATCAGGCATGAGAGAGAATTGCAATTTTATATTTTTCAATTTTAATTATAGTATTTATGTACCCATGTGATGTGTTGATCTTTTGATGTTCCTAGGATTCTTTGTAAAGATTATCCATAGGAATCAGCCCGTTATCTAGATTTTAATATGCCAGCTTAGCAGATACTTGAAAAAGTCGCCAGCACTATGCAATTGGGTGTATAAAATTGTATTTGTATCTATTTTGGATAAATGGTAACCTAAATAAATGTTACTTATCTTAAAGGATTATTTGTATTTTTTGTTAATAATACTAAAATAATACCTTTGTATTATGCAAATATAATGTAATAGCTTTAAAAACCCGACAACAATACTTACAACAATACTTAAAAGAACATTAATAAATAAATATAAATAATCCTCTTTCAGACTCTTTTCAAATTGACTTTCAGTCCCCATCTCTATAATTCACCAACATCTAAAAATAAAACCCATTACTCATGTCTACTCTTAGAACATAATCATCTTTATGTTACTGCGTAAATATAATATGTATAAGTTACATAACTGAAAGAAAAAAACAGACTACCAACTACAGTACAGAGCTAAATTCATACCTCACTGATTTTTCTCAGCATTAAAAAAGCCTGTGAAATTAGCATAACAATAGACGTGAAACTTATATCTTATATTAATTATATTATATATTCATAAGTTGAGAAGACGTCATCGGAATCAATTATATTTTATATTTGTTTGTTTTACTACCCTTTAATATTTTCCCATAAGTATAAAATGTTATTATAATACCTAATATCTTTGTAATAATTAATATTCAAGCGGCCGTGACGAATTTATTTGAGTTAATCAATTTGGTAGCATTAAGTTTTGTCAAAAATAAGTTTATTTTTATGTGAAATACCTAAATCAATTCTAATATTACTTGGCTGTTATGTTAAATTATGTGTATGAACTGAGACTTAAGATTATTTAATTAATTTAATTCTATGAATGGAGATTTCAAAAGTTAAATGAATTTAAATACCCATTGAATAGGTAAACGACTTGTTTGAGAAATTATGTAGTTTTTCGAAGCACCTGTTTAGGTGTTATTAATTTAAAGTATAGCTGACTTAATTATGTTCATTATTTAAATGCCTACAAATTAGGAGTCCCAGGAAATAGGTTTTTTTAAATAATAATATATTACATTTGTGATTTATAAATCACAAATAATTGACATTGACAAAGTGGTGTGAAAAATGTTTTGTTTTTCCTTAAAAAAAAACATAACTCATTCAAAATACTTTATGATAGCTGACTAGTTCAAATTACCCATAAAACCAAATTCCATCTTATGCTTCCGAGAAATTTGTTTAAAAGGAAAAAAAAAATTGATTTAGATATTGATTTCCTAAACCATTTACTTAATTCTAAAAAACTAAAGCGAAGCATAAATTGCACCATAACAATAATGCTTAATGAAGTTCATCGTTTTAATCTTTTTACTAACAATCATAATAAGGCGGCTCACCCTTGTTTTTATCATTGCAAGTGAGGTGTTAAATAAATAAATAAACCCTTAGCATGCAATCAACCCCTGACGTAACTGATGACCGTGCCATAGTTTACAAACACTTGTTTAAATAAACATGGTTATTTCATTTATCAAAACAATCAATGATACAATATATTAGATTATTTTGATCCAAAAAATTCAAGAATAAATTATTACGTGATTCAATTTAGAAGAACTCAAAATAAAAACACAAACAAGCTGAATTTGTTTTAAAAGATGGCTCAAAGGCCTTTGTAGCGACAAATTACTTTAAAAAATATTACTTACATCATGATCCGGAACGTATGAGTAAACATGCAGCTTATCGATCCTTATTGTACCCTGGAATGGATACAGCAGCGACCCTCGAGGAAGTTCAGCAGAGGTCCACACGCTGACTGAAGCCTCGCGTCCCCTCGCTCCACCAGGCCTCAAAGCCAGGCTCAGGTCTTGCGGGATCAACACCAAAGTCTCCATCTTCAAAACACTTCAGTCTTTCTCCAAAGTTCCACACACAGTCACCACATAAATAAGTTATATTTAAAAATGTGACCGGTCTCGTCCATCACACTTAATGAGGATAAAATAAATTAGTATACGAAAAAAAATGTTGGGACGTCGGTTCGATTATCGGTTGACGATGTCGCCAACGAAATATCGGCGGTGCGTGATCGATCGCCCGGTGAAATGTCGTTATGTATTAATCACTGCGCGTGAGTTTGTATAGTGTAGCACACACTCAAACGAAAAAAGTTCAAAGTCCAAAAAAATGCGCGAACGAAACGAAGAATCTGTAGTATAGTCCGGTAATTCGGTACAATATTACATTACGGCTCTGGGCGGGTAGTGTACGGCGCATGCGCGGTAGGATGCGCACGCGCTCTTCTCTGAACGTGCACTGAAGGAAGCGCTAACATTGACCTTAGCCGCGGCCGTGATCGCGTTTACAGTTCATTTTTTGTTCGATAAAAAGGAGAGGAGTAGAGCCCTACAAGAAATATTTTATCCAAGCTGCGATAAATTCAATCTTATTCTTGGTGGAATAAGATACGTGGGAATGCAAATGCAAGTTTGTAAGGTGTATAGTAAGGTGCTCCCCTCCAAAGGCGGCACCTGCTTGACCGTGCGCCGCCCGTCAGAGTGGCGTAGAGCGCGGTGCGGCGCGCGCGCACCTTATCCACCTGTACATTATAGACAAACCTTTTTTTTTTGGGACCAATTAAATTTTTTTCTATCCAAATCCCCGTGCTAGATGCGGCACTTATTTTAGTAGCATTTCGTTTTAGTATGCATAATTTTTTTTTTCTTTCGGAAATTATAACATAACGGTTCGTCATTTTTGCAGAACTCATAAATCATTAAATTAATGCATAAATTACCAATTAGTCTGATCATGTAGGTACAGTCAGTTGCTATAGTTTAATTTGCAGTCTTTGTGAGATGCGAATATTTTTTGATTGGGCTTTTAGTTTACTAACAGGGTAACCCTTAGGAGGTTAATTCATTAACAGCGTAGGTAAGTAATATATCTGCATGCCAAATGCTCTCTCAGATCAAGTAGATAAAAAAAAAGATTTCAGTGGGATGCATTTAATGATACATAGGAAAATACAATAAAATAAAAAACTTAATAAATTAGATTAGATATCACCAATTAAAAATCAATCAATTATCAACCACAAATCATCCTAATAATTCTTGTTTAGACCCTAATTTGTATTTCAAGAAAATAGTCTTTTAACGTCTATTTATTCTTTACAGCCTAAAAAGAAAACGCCAATCTTTCTCCACGGATTTAATTATGTATTGACATTAAAAAACCCGGAATACTACACAATAATTCGGCGGCACCCATGTTTGTCTGCGTGACTTTTCTAATGACATGTCAGATATATTATAATAAAAACCTCGTACTTACTGCTTTATGCCTTTCGCACGCTTACCTAAGACAATGTTCAGCGTCGTCTTCAAGTTCAAATGTCTTCATTGTGTGTAGTTAGAAAAAAATGTACGCAAACATCAATGTTTTATCTTTATGGTAACTGAAAGTTGAATAAATTGGAATAATTATGAATTGTTCGTTATGTAAGACTGGTTTTGGAGAACGAACCTACAATTTTGTCTTTAATAAGTCGATTAGCGAAGCGTAAGAGTTTATATTGAGGGACTCAAAGTTCAGTTTTGACTGATTTTTAATAATTAACACCTTTGAACTAATAATGCCTGGCAGTTGGGGTTGCGAGTTTATTTTTAGCATCTTTTTACTGGAATACTGAACAAAAGATATTTAAGTGATAAATTAGGAAGAAAAGCAACTGCTACTGTATTTATTAGCTCGATAATTCAATATAATGTAGGTAATGAATTGTAGATGAAACTGCCATGCGTCCTTCTACCCAAAATATTTTTACCCTTAGATATATTAAAAAATATTTTAATGTTAAAACCGTAATTTCGTCAATTTCTACTTGACGCATCAGATTTAGAAACCATCAGTTATCTCATATTTAATTACATCGACGAGCTCGTTGTTGCATTTTCAAAAAATAATCAAATGAAATTGATCGATATTGCTCACAACCGTGGTGTTATGATATCGGATCCTCCTCATGGAAGACCGCAGGTTTGATACTGAAACTCCCTCCTCACCAAGTAAATTTCAACCGTAGCGGTAAAGCTACAGAGTTACTTTTAGCGGTTGTCTAACAACCACACATGATACGAAATGTCGACGACCTGAACACACCTGCCGTCAACCGCAATCCCACTTGGACTATATTAGGTATGTTATAGGAATTTAAAAACGTGTTACTTACCAGCATGCAACGTGACTCCTGGGCATTTGACATTTTTTAAATAAGGATTCTTTTTAGAATAGTGTATTGACACTTAGGTTATACATTATAGAGTCAATTTTAAAAGTAAAAGGCGCATTTCTAACTACGGCAAAGGGTTAGCCGGGTTTTCTTCAGTCTATGTTTTGTCAAACCCCACACAAAAAAAAAGAAATTAAAGATGTGTTTGTTTTGTGATTTTTTAAGCTTTCGTTAGTGGCATTAAAGTTATGTAGTCATAATGAATATATAGGAACTTAACAGTTTGGTGAAAAATAAATTAGGTAAGTTATTAATTTATGACGACGACTGTATCTATTTATAAATTCGTGTAATGAGTGTGTTTATTACGAGTACTACGGGAACTGGGATGTTAGGTAGTTATTATTTTATGGCAATTTAAAATATTACTAGGTACATAGACACATTAACATAGATGATATCTTCTATTTATAAGTAATTATTTTGTAAGGTAATTTTTTTTTTTTTTTAATTTAGGACACACTTCAAAAAAATTGTATAAGAAAATCCCTAACCTCAAAATCATAAAACACAAAAATAATTAAATTGCTATAAAAATCAGTAGCCACAAAAATCCTATCAAAAAATTGAATATCCGAATAAGTTGCGAGTACGCAGCGGGGCGGGGTTTGGGGCGTGGCGACTGAAGGCCCGCCTTGCGCCGTGCGTTACCGGTGCGCAAGACCTATTGTTAGCGCGACCGACGATTTTTATTTGTCAGTCGGACTTGTGTTTGTTTTAGAAGCTTTTTGACGTTTTAACTGTAGGTACTTAGGTACGCCTACTGGATGTGATTGGGTCGTAGAAGTGTTTTGTTTGATTAGGTGATATGTACGATTTTGTGAATGGGAATTAATAAAACCTTTATTACTAGAAAATTGGCTTGTCATATAGAAAAATACCAAACCATTTTTAGTTAGGTAATCTAAACACGATTTCAGTCGACTTCATTTTTTTTTTCATAATAAATCTGAAAGTAAGTTTATCTCTTATTCTATAATATTTTAATTAATTTTATGTTTAGTAACTTAAAGTCTTACGTACTTACCTATACTTAGCAACCAAAAATTTTTGTAATGCACAAAAAAAAGGGAAACGGCCAGCGTGTTTATTGTGTGGTGCCAGTTTTTGTACCTCTATCTACTATTTTAAATATAAGAAATGATTAACCTATATTATTAAAACTTATAACCATTCTATATAAAGAATTTACTTATTCGTCATTTTGTTATTATACCCGTCAACCGTCTTTAGAAAATACACGACAACTTATTCAATTGCTGCCGCAGCGATTGAGCTGAGTAGAGCGTTCTTGAACTGCAGTTTTTTGAACTTATTGCAACTGGTTGCTATTAAATCCCGCTTTTCATTTATTTGGAATTTTATCAGGATATATTTTTTTATTCTTGTATTTCAATATCTGGATTTTTCTACTATCGACAATTAAGTTATCAGAAGTTACCTTTTTATGACCCAATCTATATCGTATGAACTCAGAAGAGTTCGTGAGTAGCAGAAGCCGCATAAACTCACTCAAAGAGTTTATCAAGTTTGTAACAAACGTGCTTGCTCCTCGTGATAAAAAGAAGTAAACAGATTTGTACATTAAAAAAGTAATTAGGGGAAAATGAATTTAATAAATGATGATATGAAAGATAGAATATTAATAAAAAAGTGAAGCGCAGGTTAACCGGGAATGATTTGAATGTCTCCGCAAATCTCTGAGCGTGATAGTAACTGAAGACAAACATCCAGTTGTAGAAAGCTGGTTTTCTTAGTTTTCTTTGTTGTGACATTGTTTAAATCGAACTTGTCAGCTGTCATTTACTTTTATTTTTAATTGTTACCAGCCAAACTCTCTATGAAGGTTTCATTTAGATTATATATTACTAAAAATTATTATCATCAATTCGTGAGTTCAATTTGTTGTATTATATAGTTAATTGCGAATATTTGCTGTGTAAAGATATTCTGAGTAATATTTATAAAAATATTATGTGTAAGGTTGTTGACCAATTGTTACTGGCTGTTTTTGAATACTGGCAGGTTGCGTCTTACTAGAGCGCAGCAGTTTTGAATCTGAAAAATAAATTTCAAGAAAGAAACGGAGGATCAGGGTATAAAAGGGATTTCTGACGGATGCCCTGGTTCAGTCTGGATACAAGAAATCATTTTAGCCTGAAGTCAAGAAATCAGCTCTCAGTCATATCTTGAGTTTTGAGCATAGCCTAGTGGAGTCAAGGAGCGGTCTTCGTTTGGTGCTGTCGTGGTGGCTGCTAGCTGCTGTGAGGAAGCTACTCTGCGAATTGACGAGCCTGGCACTGGGGCTCGGTACGTGTCTGCTGGAAGCTACTCTGAACTGACGAGCCTGGCACTGGGGCGGTACATGTCTGCTGGTGGGTCCTGCCAAGCCGCCCTGCATCAAGTTCGTCGTGGTCAAACTCATCTTGATCAAGCCAGCTTTCTACAACTGGATGTTTCTCTTCAGTTACTATCACGCTCAGAGATTTGCGGAGACATTCAAATCATTCTCGGTTAACCTGCCCTTCACTTTTTTATTAATATTGAATTTTTCATATCATCATTTATTAAATTCATTTTCCCCTAATTACTTTTTTAATGTACATTTCTGTTTACTTCTTTTTATCACGAGGAGCAAGCACGTTTGTTACAAGTTATATTTATCAAGTTTACAAGGTTTATGCTACGGTCATACTAAATAAATAAATAGTCATTTGGTTTCCTATACATAAATTATAAAAAAAAAAGAATATTGATCATCCTTTACGGGCGCTCTCCAAATCTATGTGGTGTTAACCCACTCACAATGACCACATTTTGAAGAAGTTACACTTTTTATTGCAGTACCAGAGACTAGCACGAGCGCGCGGTGTAAGCGGTAAAGTAACGTTCACGTATATTTTCATGTTTTAAGAATTTATTCATATCAATGTATTTTACTGATTATGCTTGTTGTAAACAATTTGAATAAAATGTTATAGGATAATATTGTATTTTAGATTATAAAATCGACGTATTTAGGTAATTTTTGTTTACATCCCTCAAAAAGATTTGGCTTTTAAGTTACCAAATGATGATTAAATGATTAAATTATGATGACTAAACTTAACATGTGAGTTTGGAACAGTTAAAAAACTAGCATCTCGAACATCGGCCTTTTGCCAAACGCAAGCGTTCACGTTGAATCTCCCATTCCGTATATTCCAAAACCGATGATCCCGCAACGAACAGACACTAAGCGGGCTTAACCCGTCACGCGTCCATGTGGCTTAATTGTCATTAAATTCAACTCAATTTGTGTTCCAAACGCAGATAAGTTGGTGTAACACGTCGCCTTCGATGCGGTATTGTACGATGTTTTATGGCCTTTTTGTTTTCTTTATTCGGCTTAAAGGAATTTATTTTATAAAATCGGAGAGGTGGGTCGGTAAAAATTGACGGACACTTTTGATCGAGCCACCCGCTTTGGAGGGTTAAGTGAGTGGAAGATTTAATTTGAGTTATTATTTGTTTATTAAACCAGATTTTCTGGAAAATACTTAAAGATAAATTGTGATTTTTCAAGAATCAAGACATCTTGATCATCAAAGGTCAGAATTAAGTAGAATTATTTATAGAGTACTTACACTGATTTTATACAGCGAAATAATAAAGTGGATATGCCTCAAATCCCGAGATTAATAAAAAAGGGGTAGAAAAATCCCGTAATTTTTTAATTAATAAAGTTATTTACTTTTACTCAATTTAAACCATCCGACATCGGATGTCGCAAAATTCCAATGCGCACACGCACGATGTTGCCACATTTGTAAGCGATCAGATCCATATTATATCAACATTTCGATGCAATTAGGTACTTAAATATGGAGTTTCTTGCCTATTCTTCTCCATAGAGATCTACGCTACGGAATGGGCAACTACAGTACTTTCACAAGTTATTATGCCTTGTGACTGGGACTGTAGCTTCGCGTTTTATTTTATTTTTTGTCTTTCTAAAGTGCCTGTAATGGTCTAATTGAAATAAATGCTTTGAGTTGAGTTTGAATAACGCTACCTAATTCTGACCTCTGTTGATCATCTAGATCTTGCCTGGTTTTTAGGCATCTACTATTTTAGCTTTCAGGAATTCCAAAAGGTCCCAATAATATTCTAGCCATTGTAGTAGCGTGGAGTTTGGAAGTTCGCGGTATGATACCCCCTTGCCTTGGAAAGCATGTGCCTGCACCTGATCTCTCTCTGGTCGTATCGGATTGCCGTCCCATCAGGCTATGAGAGTAAAACAATAGAGAGTGCACCTGTGCCTGCCCACACACTAGTGTCTACTAGTACCACACAATAATATTTCCTTGGCCGATGGCTAATCTCTGATAAAATTGCCCGCCGTGACCGAAAACCGGTCAGGAGGACTATTTTATTATTTTGAAGATTTCAGTTTTTTCTTTTTTTTTTTTAATCAAAGTAGGATTTCCTTATAATTCAGTTAATGTATAGGTACACATAGGTATTAGCTTTTATTAAATAAATCAACATAGGGATAAAATTCAAAAAAAGAAAAACTTCAAAGCATAACGTCCAAACAGTCCACGCCGAAATCGGATTGTCCCTAATCTGAATCAAAGGTCCGGCGACAAGCCGACATGTCCCGATCACTCCCGAGTCACTTCAATTTTTATTTTAATACATCAAAAGATAAATATCTTAATTTCTTGACGTATTCACTGAGCTGTCTGTGGTTTACAATTGACGTTCTGTCGGTAATAGAACCTAGTTATAATTTGATTTTGAGTAATGCGCAAGCGCAGGTGTCGTGTTACGTTGGTAGGTAATGCTCACGTTGCTTACGTCTTGTTCTTGTTTCGTGAGATTAATTTGTAGTTGATTAGTGAGTTATATTTGGAGAGGCTTATATTAACAATTTCTACTTGAATACCTGCCTTAAACAAGGCTTATTGAAAGCAGGAATTCCGGCCGATAATCATTGGTGCTACCCATTATAAATATATCTGGTCCCATATCAGTAACTGTCAATTTCAATATTTTAAAACGATACTGCTCTGGTAAAATGAATAAATGAAGGGTGTAAATAGACTCTTAACGAAGCCGAAGAACACTTGAACCCCCAACATTGCGATTTTTTGTTATGGATCATATCACTGGGAACCTTCTAGTTACTGAGATATTGGAGGTTTTTTTTTAATACATCATGTTTTAATTTTATAACAGGCTCTTGCTTTAAATACCTCCTTGACCCCCGTACTATTAAATGTATCCATCATAGTGCTTTTAGTGCGTTACATTAGATCCTACCGTAAAACGTGATTTTTCACCTCAAATAACCCACATGACCCGTTTACTATTCAGAGCATCCATTAGCACAATGTTTTGAGTAGGCTACATTAAATTTTACAGTAAGACGTGATTTTTCATCCCAAAAAAAAAAAGTCGCGGTAATCGAAATGAAGAGTCGCTATGGTCTTCTCCTAGAATAATAAACGATACTTATTAAGTTATTACATAGAGGACTTTGTTCTCTCGCTACCCAAGTCATGTCTACTGTAGGTTGAAGACACAAAACAAGAAAAGAAAGGCAACACAACGCGACGGAACAGCTCCTGCCATTACGCATACCTACATTTGCATGCAACGATCGACTCCCACTTAATTTGGAGTTTTCTTCCGGGCCTGAGGCGTAGTCTCGACGCATTCCTTCACGCTATGTTACGTTTAGCGGTTGGAAGGTGAATTTTGGTAGGATGGCTGATAGATGTTTAGCGGATGAAATGTTATTATCACTACCTATTGGTGAAGTTCTCTATTTTTATACGATTGGTGCTGGGAAATTTGGGCCCGATGCCGTCCAAGTCTTTTTATATCTTACTAGCCGTACTTTTTCCTACTTACCTACCCTTATACCCTACTTTCTCACCTTTTAAACCTTCCTTGGACTACAACAAACATTTAAAATCAAAATCAGCTAAATCGGCTAAGCCGTTCTTGAGTTTTAGCGAGACTAACGAACAGCAATTGATTTTTATATATATAGATGGTATGGTAATACTGGACTCAGTGATTATTTAGAAGATTCCAAGACTTCATCATCATCATCTTCCTGTCCTAGTTCCATGTTACTTGGGGTCGGCGCAACCCTTTTTTCTTTCATTCACCTCTGTCATAGAAGATTCCAAGACTTATGGAGAAGATTAATAGTTTCACTGCAACTGAACTACAACAAGAAGATTCAATGGAAAATTGCTGTTTTGTAGTTGTCTGAATGCAAACCATCGGTATACACCTCTATGTATACATGATCCGTCCGATGTTCACATTCTGTAAGCAACCAACTATTCACAAAAACAGGCTCCCTGATGCCAGCATTTGCTAGCATCTAACTCTGCAATAACTTTGGAGCATATAAACTTTATAGACCTGAACTGTACCTATAGCAGATTAAATACAAAAACCAGACACTGGCTACAAACTAGACACAACACCCGTCTAGTCACAGGATCCTCCCTCCTATTGTAGACGATGAGGTTTGCACCTCCTTATACTTCTTAACCGTGTCTTTAGAAACGAGGTAAACATCGACATCACTCAGCTCGCATACATACAAACAACTTATGTATGCAAACAAGGCAATTCGTATCGACATATGGCCAATGCATTGCAGGAAGGGAATTGCCCCACATGCCGTCTCCTTGCAACATTAGTATAAAGGCACGTAACTGAATAGCAAGCTGTTGGATGTTTTTTGCCGTTTTTGGCAAGGTTTTCTATGGATATGACTGTGGTAGTGAGAGCCCGAGCAGTTTAAAAAAAAACCTACAGTCACTCGTCATAGTCAATTCAACGGCAACCGTAAGGTGAGACGCCCTCAGGCTCAGTGGAGCTACAATCTTCGCAGGGTGGCTGGTAGCAACTGGATGAGAGTTGCCGAGATTCGAGTTAAGTGACGTGCGATTGAAGAGGCCTGTGTCCAGCAGTGGACTGCTGGCTGATGATAGTCACTTCATAATCATAGTCACTTTATCCAGAAATTAACTGGAGTTACCGACATTGCAAGAAACCTGGTCTTGGACCTGCTTACCGAAAATATTTATAAAATTGTATTTCTGGAATCAAGAATCAGGTAATTTATAAAGACACATCTCTAATATAAAATTAAACTATTCTTGTTACCACCTAATAGTAATTGACAGGACCAACTAAACCAGCAACATCTACTAACTACTTAATTGCCGGAAGGGTAACAGACATTAAGACCGTCAATGTACCAGCATTATTCTAAATGGTCTCTCACAAAAAACCATACGGGCCTGTGGCCAGTTCTTATGAACGGCCGTGGATTTAAACATTTAAATTTGTTCCCGAGGCGATGCAGGAGTCTAATTGTTCGGTCGGCGCAAATTATAAATTCATTAATGGGAAGCTTGGCCGGCGGCCATGGAGATTTTTCGTCGTTGTAGTATGCATATGCACTGTTATAGAAGTGTGAGTGTGTATAAGCGCTTGGCCACCAGTTCCAGGCACAAGCGACACATAGACTGCGACGGTAACTGCAGAAAAAACAAATGAAAGAAACTCAGAGCATGCCAGCGTCATCGAAACGCGTATTGCTTCGTGACGGTACTTAAGCTTAGGAAATAAGTGACACATGCGCGTTGCGTTTGACGCGCGCGTTTTGCCCGAGGTCATGAACGGGTCGTTAGTTTACTTTGGTCAATGAATGCGTGTGGTGTATGTGGGCGAATGTCAAAGTGGTTCAATATGAAACTGTCAAAATATGCAATTTGTCTAAGGTGTAATAAATTTCAGGAGTTGGTTTAGAATGTGATTGGTTTTTAATTGAATTTGTAGTCGCTTGTAATAATAGAATGACAACAGTAAATGATTGTTATCATGATTTATCAACACCTACATACAGGATTTATTTTTTCATTTACAAGTTTCTTTACGAACGAAAAGAAACAGCATACACCGGGCTACCTTCTGCTAGCAATAATTGGCCCGTAGGGCGAGTCTGTGATTGGACAATGCATGATGATGACATATCTGGTTGTCAATGTATACTGACGAGATATAATATACCTATGGTCTTCTTATATCACTCAATCGTTCAAAACAATATTTAATAAAGCAGGATTGATTTTGCTTTTTCATCAAACTACGAATACAAGACATCAACGAGTTTCATCTTCCCAGATTGCCCCACCATTTCAAACCAAGTTTGTCTCCTCTTAGTTTGTTAACGCAAATAAGTATCTGTGTGTCCATCCATAGCCTGTGTACAAGTTAACATGACTTTTAAATAAATTGACGTCGTTTTTTTTTTTTTTTATGAATGGCATCTCGCAGTTCAACCTATGAGGTTGTCGTCTGCTTAACCGGAGTATCCTGTGGGTGCCTTCAGAGTAAGGCCTCCAGCCAGGGCATAAAAACTTACAAACTAAGCGACTGCACGCTAAGGGCACCCCCTGTGGGGTACGAACCTCGGCTTAGGGCGTCGCTGGGGGAGGACTGCATTGTCCCCATGCAGTCCTCCCCCAGCGACGCCCTGCTACGAATGGCTGGATCTGAATGGTATCATTATTTAGGGGCTGATTTAAAACTACTAGCACAGCATCGCGGGCTAGCTCGAGCAAGGGTCGGGGAGGGCATGGACCGGGACGTCGCGACGGACCTCGACGGCGAGGTCGTAAAGACGGTGGTTTGAGTCGGAACTTTTTAAGAGTGCTAGTCTCTTTGCTACTCTCCTGGAGTAGGGTGATAGCATCATCTGGAGTGACGAGGGTATGCCTAGGACGGCGTACTGTTCTAATGCGCGAGGGTTCGTAACGGGCGGCCGCTGCGATCAGGAGATTACGGTGCTTAATGGCGTCATCGAAGAAACGCTTCGATAGACGTTTCATAAACTGAAGGACGGTGGGCATTCTAAGGTCTACACTTGACGTCATAACTTTTTGAATCGTTATATCTCAGAAACGGTGACTCATAGGAAAAAAATGTTTTGACATTTTTTCATTTTCACTTGATCTACAATTTTCGTCTGGTCTAATTTTATGATAAAACTTACCGTTTTGCTGAAAATCGCGAAAATCCCATTTTTGTAACCTTTGGTCGGGAAAAGTATTATTGAGTATTCCATTAATAAATTCTCAGCAGCGGTCATAGTATCCGATTGATAATACATGGGGACAAAACGGCCTAAATGTGGGTGTACTGTAGGAACACCATTTCTTTAATGTGGTAATTTTCAATGGATGTCTTCCGCGGGGGGTCCGCGGCGGGATCTAACAGACTCCTACTGACTTAAACCACACAGTGTTCCTTCTCGTCACTTCAGGCTGGAGTGTGGGAAAAAAAAAAGAAAGAAAATAATTTATTTGGCACATGCCACAAGTACACACAACAACAAAAATTAACAAAAAATACTTAAATCTAAACAAAAAAAAGAGGATAATTGTTGTGCATCCAAACAAACCAAAAAAGAAGGGGTTATTATTGTGTGTCTCACGTCAGGCAGCTAGGCTGCCTGACGCTGTTTGCAACTGGGCCTGCGAATATGATGTGACGGACGTAAAACAGTTTCAATATTTTGGGATATAATTGCATTCTCCACAAACACCAGCAGTACCTGCCCTAACCCTTCAGCGATTACAAGCGTGGTGTTACGTTTTAGTATATTGTGTATTAAGGGCGGTAAGTAAGGAATTACGATCGAGGCTCTAGTAGAAGCCCGAAGTCGAAGACTGAGGGCTTTCTGAGTCGAGGTTCGTAATTCCCGTACCGCCCGTGAAACAAACAATGTTTTTCATCACATTTCCGAGTTAATAATGATGAACATATACACAAGTCAGCACATATTATTACGAAATACGTGGACTGATTTGCGGATGGCGGGCTGTTTACGTGCAAGTGTGATGAAAAATATTTTTCATCACACTTGCACGTAAACAGTGTCATAACATACAGGTTAACTTGGCTGTAATGCCCCATATAAAACCCTAGGGCGGTAAGTAATTTTTTTTTAATTTACAGCACAGCATGACCGCACACAGGTCATGCAAGTTCAAGCAAAGAGTTTACACGCAATTGAAAAATTGTCTTAAAATGTTATTTAAACAGGAATTTCATTCAATCTCGCTACATGTTATTTAATTACTCAAATAATGTTCTAAAATCTAAATAATCGATAGTTTTTTTGTATCAAAACGTCATTTTTTTTATTTTTTATACTCCCTCATGGCTGTATACCTAGGTAAGTATTTGCCTTTAACGTTTCTGACCAAAACATTTGTATAATCTGTGGTGTGGGCAAACAGCCCGCCATCCGCAAATCAGTTTACGTATTTCGTAATAATATGTGCTGACTTGTGTATATTCATAATTATTAACTCGCAAATGTGATGAAAAACATTGTATGTTTCACGGGCGGTACGGGAATTACGAACCTCGACTCAGAAAGCCCTCAGTCTTCGACTTCGGGCTTCTACTAGAGTCTCGATCGTAATTCCTTACTTACCGCCCTTAATACACAATATACTATTTCATCACACTTGCACGTAAACAGTGTCATAACATACAGGTTAACTTGGCTGTAGTGCCCCATATAAAACCCTAGGGCGGTAAGTAATTTTTTTTTAATTTACAGCACAGCATGACAGCACACAGGTCATGCAAGTTCAAGCAAGGAGTTTACACGCAATTGAAAAATTGTCTTAAAATGTTATTTAAACAGGAATTTCATTCAATCTCGCTACATGTTATTTAATTACTCAACTAATGTTCTAAAATCTAAATAATCGATAGTTTTTTGTATCAAAACGTCGATTTTTTTTATATACTCCTTCAGGGCTGTATACCTAGGTAAGTATTTGCCTTTAACGTTTCTGAACAAAACATTTGTATAATCTGTGGTGTGGGCAAACAGCCCGCCATCCACAAATCAGTTCACGTATTTCGTAATAATATGTGCTGACTTGTGTTTATTCATAATTATTAACTCGCAAATGTGATGAAAAACATTGTATGTTTCACGGGCGGTACGGGAATTACGAACCTCGACTCAGAAAGCCCTCAGTCTTCGACTTCGGGCTTCTACTAGAGCCTCGATCGTAATTCCTTACTTACCGCCCTTAATACACAATATACTATTACCGGTTACATTTCGGGGAGTGTGCGATGGAATTGCATGACCTAATTCCAGCTAGCCCGTTTCATCATCGGCAAGTCAAGAGTGAATAGGTTTCTTCTAGGCAAGCGTGCTTCACCGTCGACCACATCATCGCTTACCATCAGGTGAGATAGTGGTCAAACGCGAGCCTAATTATAATAAAAAAAAAAAAAATACTATCCCATGATACAAAGGCACGTTTTAAAATAAAAACAAGTGACGATCTCATACTCACTTTTCATAGCACAATGCACAGATTTCACGCCCCCTTATCCAAATTCATCAACACATACAGAAAGCAAATTGTTTGTTGTTCAAAAGGTCAGCGACCTTACGGTAGCAAGAACATTTCTAACAAGATATTAATTGTTCACCTGACGCCTAAGGCAGTCTTGTTAAGATAATTGTCGGTCGACTTGAATCTATTTTTCAAACCATAGTGTACGGAGCTTGGCTCATTAAAATCGTATAGGTGATGGTGATTAGATTTGTAGGAATGGTGTACTGGCACGCGTTTCTTGTATGGTGTAATGAATGGGTGGTGCTGGTTTTAAATGGCCGATTAGTAGGTGAGCAGAGATGATGACTAGATGAGTAGTGAGGAAGTTTTTGCTTTATAAAACGAAAAATAAATTTGTTTTGGGTTTTTTGATGTGAACATTCAAAGGATGTCTTTGATCGAATTGTTATTAGGTCAGTCTTATTTTTGCGTTTTTGTGAGTCTTGGACTGTTTTTCTGTGCCAAAAACGTTTCGCTGCCAGGATAACATTCTTTTTCGGCCACGGCTTTTTCGAGCAAAGCACAGAGGTTTGTTAGATAGTGATAAAGACTAATAGAGATAATGATATTTTTAGCTTATTGAGTTTCCTACTGCTGGGCAAAGGCTTCCACTTTTTGCCCTCTATCCTGTGCAATATCTAATCATTTTTGCCTCGCAAACATGATCAGATTGTCACGCCACATTTGCCACGGTCTTCCTTCACGGCAATTTCCTCCATTCGACCATAAATATTATAGCAGGTTATTAAAAAGGTACTCATTATTAATTAAGACTATCTAGTCTTAAATAATAATGAAGTAGTAGGTAGGTACTAGGCCTTATCTAACGCGTCTATTCAACACAATATCAAAGTCGAAGTTGTAACTTACAATAAAAAGAAAACTCAGAATTGCAATCGGAATAAATTTCCAAACTCATGAATATTTTCTTCAGTAAATACTATGGTCTTAAAACCCAATCTAAGATTACTGTTGAAACCATATTTCAATCGGCAAGTCGTGACTAACAAATAAAACGTATCTCTCTAAATGTGAATATGATTGTCAGTTAACATCCACTAGCATAAAATTAGATCTCCAATTCCCTCAAAATGGTCGGTAGCCAAAGGAAAGGATACATTATGGTCTGTAATTAATAATTCTTTGAAACAGACGTAAACGTTTCAAGCCCAGAAGGGCAGAATTCTAAATATTTGTGCTAGAGGCTAGGTCTTGAGATAAGCTGTGTGTAATATTTCTGTAAAAATACATAATGTTCCGTCTACTACTGGCATAGATACAACAAGCTAAGGTTTAATTTCCAGCGTTGCTTTTGTTCAATTTTGAGGTAAAATTAAAAAAAAAAAAGTTCTCATACGGCAAAGTACATTGTTGGTAGATTTGGCTAGTTTTCATTCACCTCTGGTATTGTCTTAATTTTTGTAATAGAAAATCTAACGATGTTCCCTTCTTCCCTCGGAAACAATCGATATAGGAAAAAAATACCTACCCTTGAATAATGAAATAACCTTCATATTCTCAATAAACTTTCACTTAAAAACATTTTAAATTCCGAACTTCTAAACGATCCCCAAAACCTTAAAACGAGAGCTATCATTCGTACGCTTACAGAATTCCATTCGGCGTTTCCAGACGAATATTAAGTTTGTATGCAATTTGAATACCGCCTACGGTTAGAGAATGGCAGCTATCATTTAGAAGCAATACCATGATGACTACTGTTGTGCGTATTCGTAATTGAGTATATTTGGATGGAAAATAGAGATGGGAAAAATGATGACTGGAATCGATAACAGTTAAAAGTGTCTTTTGGAACACGAATGAAATTGATAAGGCGCTGGTTTACCACCAGCGTCTTATCAATTGCCAGCCACATTGTGATTTCTGTTGAATTGTTTTTGTAAAACATAAAAAAAAAGCAATATCGCTATCTAGTTATTTTTCAAGAGAAGAATCAAGCTACGAGCAAGTTCTTTTGGTAGTCGATCTACATTTAGTTAAGGAGTTGTTTGTAAACATTTGTATTTAATTTATGACAGCGATTCTCGATTATTCGGATTAATATTGTTGTATTGAAGAAAAAAATGACAGAGTTAGATTCGATTTTGGCTGCGTGCAAAAAGAATTATGTACAAAATTAGTTCCGATTTTTTAATCATATACAAGGGCACTATGGATATCACGCCTTTTTTAGTTTAGTGTTTAAGTTATATGTAGTATAATTAGTTTTTTTTCACACGGTTGGTTATTTTGCATTGCACAAATTGAGGCAGTGCTACTGTGGTGACCAGTTGTCTATAACTCTGTGTTTTGTGTGGTTTATAGTCAACCGAGGATTTCCCTTTAACTTGTAACATTTAATGTTTATCTGACGATTTTAAAAACAAATCTATTCGAAACTTTAGCCGTAAATATAATGCCTATAATAATAATAATAATAATAAATTATTTATTTCAAGTAACTATGACTCATATAAACGGTTAGTAACAATATTTACTTAAGACTATGTTAGTACTTTATCATATTAATTACAAAGAAAACACTACAAAACGAACACAATATTAATCATTGCTGCAGAACACCACTCGAAATTCTGGAGCAACGACTAACAATAGAACAATCTAGCCTATCAGCAATCATGCCCAGGACGCTATTAGAGCCTATAAATGAATGAAAAATATTAAAATACTTTCATGTAGGTAAATGCTTTCTGTTATTACTTTTAGAATTCAAATATATTTATTCGTGTTTAATGCAACCCAAACTACAGCCGACACACAAAAAAAAAACTCTTAACATAGTTGATAGTAATTTATAACAACACAAATCGACTTATAGTAGGCATATCGAATTGAGTTATAATCGACTAGTTAACAAAATTGGCCACCTCTATTCGTAATGGGTAATCAGAATCGAAAATGGAATGAATTTCAAATGCAAACTTTTTTTTTAAGAATAAAAAAGGCAATGTTTTAGTATTGGGCGTTGCAAATAAATTGATATGCGTGAAACGGAACGGTAAGCAGGAGGCAATTTCGGAATTTATGTATGGATTTATTCTTTTTTTGCTGTTGTTGGATTTCTTCGTTCTGTTACTGAATAGGGAAACACTAAATCATTTTTCATAAAATTTTACCTAATCAGCAATCAAGGCCATTTTGATCGTGGAGGACGTGGTGAGCGCTCTGTTCCCTCTGCGAGGGGAACATCCTCCCCCGCCTATGGCTCCGCCGCTTGCGGTGCCAGATGTGGACCATATCGAGGACGATGACGACATTCCGGAAGTGACCGGGGTAGACCTGAGAGTGGCGGTAGGCAGGCTTAAAGCCAAAAATACCGCCCCGGGACCCGATGGCTTGCCTGGCAAAGCCTGGGTCCTGGCCTCGGAGGCTCTCGGGCCCCGACTGGAAGGGCTCTTAAGCGCATGCTTGGAGAGAGGCCAGTTCCCGCTTCGTTGGAAGACGGGGAAGCTGGTCATCATCCGGAAGCCGGGGCGCCCTGCGGACTCTCCGTCCGCATACCGGCCCATTGTGTTGCTCGACGAGGTGGGCAAGCTCTTTGAAAGAGTCATTGCGAACCGCCTCGCCGGGCACCTTGTGGGGATGAGGCCGGACCCTGCGGAACACCAATTTGGTTTCCGCAGGGGGCGCTCGACGGTGGACGCCATCATGCGCGTGAGGGCTCTCACGACGGGGGATGCAGTGTCTCGGGGTGGGGTCGTCTTGGCGGTGTCTCTTGACATCGCCAACGCCTTCAACATCATGCCCTGGAGCTGCATAAGGGAGGCACTTCGGTATCATCGGGTGCCGACCTACCTTCGTCGTGGGGTCGGGGACTACCTGACGGATAGGGCCGTCATCTACCCCGGTCGCACCGGAGAATGGAATCGGCGAGAGGTGTCGTGCGGTGTTCCACAGGGATCGGTTCTGGGGCCGCCCTTGTGGAACATCGGCTACGACTGGGTGCTGCGCGCTGACCTCCCTAGTGGTGTCAGCGTAGTTTGCTACACTGACGACACGCTGGTGCTGGCACAGGGGAGGTCGCACGAGGCGGCGGCCGAATTAATGACACGCGGGGTTGCGATAGTCGTGGAGAGAATCCGGCAACTGGGTCTCGAGGTGGCATTGCACAAGTCCGAGGCCATGTGCTTTCATGGGCCTCGGAATGCGCCACCGTCGGGATCCATACTGACGGTAAGAGGGGTTCCCATCGGCGTCGAGTCGACGTTGAAGTACCTAGGGCTTGTCCTCGACAGCCGGTGGAACTTCGTGGAGCACTTCCGACGTTTGGCCCCAAAACTGGAACGGGCAGGAGCTGCATTCAAGCGGCTCTTGCCCAACCTGGGGGGTCCAAACGCCTCCTGCCGGAGGCTCTACGCGGGGGTCGTGCGGTCCATGGCCCTTTATGGGGCCCCGGTGTGGGCGCGTTCTTTGAGGCGGCGAGCCGCCCATTACCTGAACGCGCCCCAGAAGGTGGTAGCCGTAAGGCTGATCCGGGGGTACCGCACGATCTCCGGCGAGGCGGTGAGCCTCTTGGCCGGATTGCCGCCATGGGATCTGGAGGCGATAGTCCTCGCGCGCCTGCACGAATGGCGTGCGGAGGCACTACGCCGGGCGGAAACTCCGCTGCCGCGGCAAATTGTCGCTCAGCGGACAGACCTCCGGCACGATCTCATGGCGACATGGAGACAGCGACTGTCGCAACCACGTGCAGGGCACGCCACAATAGTGGCGATAAGTCCCCTCTTTGAGGAGTGGCTAGAGAGGCGGCACGGCGCCCTCACCTTCCGCCTGACGCAGGTCCTCACCGGACACGGTTGTTTCGGGAGGTTCCTGCACCGAATCGGGCAGGAGGAAACGCCCGGGTGTTACCATTGCGAGGATCGGCCGGAGGACACGGTGGAGCACACCGTGGAGCTCTGCCCCGCTTGGGCTGAGCACCGCCGTGTCCTCGTAGCGGCGATTGGCGGCGGTGACCTCTCGCGTCCGGCCCTGGTTCAATCCATGGTCCGGAGCGAGAGGGAATGGGAAGCCGTCGCCTCCTTCTGCGAAGCAGTCATGCTAGCGAAGGAGGTGGCGGAACGTGAGAGGGAGAGAACCTCACGTCCCAGCCGCCGCGGGAGACGCCCCGGGCGTCGGGGGGCAACCAGTGGCCCCCGGCCACCGTAAGCGCGAGCCTGTGGATGGTGAGTAATGGGCTAGCTCACCGTCCGTCCGTCTCATGACGACAGGCCGTGTCGACGGCGCGTACGTGTTCCACGCGCGCCTCACGGAGATGTCAGCAAACAGGAAGGGGCCCGAGAGGGCCGATGCCTGCCAGGGCTGCGGGTTGTTCGAAAGAGACACCGCGGCCCTGGAACACAAAGGGCTTAGAAGGAACATGGGTGGGTTTTAGTCAGTCAAGTCTGACACTCCCTTCCGCTCCGCCCAGAGCGGGAGAAGTCATTTGATGATTTCCCATCCGCAAAAAAAAAAAAAAAAAAGGCCATTTTGATAACTTTTCTTATCACTCTACATTTCAAGAACTTAGCGAATTGTTTATCTACGATGGCAGTGAATAAGAAAATAAAGTGACAACAAAGTCTTTACTTCAAAAGTTATAAGACAGAAGGAGCAGTGAAAAGACAGATGATGATGATCTTTAGACTAGCTTCTCAGAAAAAATACTAAAAAACAATGATCTATAAATAGAATAATAACAAAAAATAACTGATTGGCAGTTTGGCCAGTTTTACCAATACTTACCACTAACATCAGAAGTCATAACGCCTGTTATTTATGTGATAGCAACCACCCTCTTAAAAGCATTGAAACAAGTATAAGAGTTCAGAATAAGAACAAACTAAACAAATTGTCAAACTAAACTCATTCTAATTTCATCTAATTATCCCGCACAGAGTTATCCAAGCTCTTTCACAGTTGACCTTTGTAGCGACCTTATTCAACCAGGACTTGATGAATAAATCGATACCTCTTAACGAAGCCGAAAGGCACTGGTTCTCCCTGTCATTGCGATCATTTTTTTGTTCCACACCATACCTGGGAACCTTCTAGTTACGGAGATATTAGGGGTCAAAGTTCCAACTTTTTGACAAGTATTTTTTTAAATACAAGTTTTTAATGTAAGATTTTTACTTTAAAAACCTCCACGACACCCGTACTATTTAATCCGTTCATCAGCGCAATGTTTTGAGTGCGTTACATTGAGTTCTACCACAAAACATGATTTTACACCCCCCAAAAAAAGTCGTTTCCCAGCAATAATTTTTGCCATTCCCAGCAATAAGTTACTTAGTTTCATGTAGTACAGAATGCTTGGTTGACGGCTTCGTGATGAGGTGATTTACACGGTGTATATGTTCATCAAATTATATGACTTATTCAATGTTCAATTATAAAGATTTATTGCAAATGGCAACGATCAATACATGTGTGTAGATATTGATGGATTGTGTAGTACTGATCGTTATAAAATAAAGTTAATATATGTTTAATAATATATTTTACTTATTTCCTGTACTAGGCTATCAAGAACCGTAGGAAATACTACCAAAGGTCCAATATGGTCGCAAGCTATTAAACCTTTTTAAATAATACCAACACAATACCCGTACTCAAGTCTTCGACATAAGCCGTTTATCAGCCTTTTATAAAACCGATATTCTTTAGAAATTCACTTACTACATGGGGTGCTAATTGCAAGCAAAATGAACCGATAACGAGGAGGCCCATTCATAGGACGACTTGGTCTTATAAAATTGTATCGGTCATTAATTTTCCTTATAAGTAATATTGTGAACCTTCCTAAGGTTTTGGACAATATTGGCTTTGACTTCAATAGTAATGTAATGTATAACGGTAATATACTTATAATTGTTTCAACAAGGTTGTAGCTCAAGACTATTAAGATGCGATAAATCTAAAACTGCTTGCTTTTTATTTATTCAGGGATCAGCAGTAAATACAGCGAAAGATATTAGACCATTGTCATAATCATTTTATGCCTGAATCATCCATTGTTGGGTAGATTGTCATACAAAGTAAATAAAGTTAAAATTCTGTCGTAACCTAATGTCAATCCGTCTGACGAATATTCGATCAGGTCACGTGTCCTGATCGAAACATCGTTTTACATTTTTTTCGTGACCTGACGGTCACGTGTCCTGACGGTCAAGTGTCCTGACGTGGGTTTTACATTTTTTACCCATCACAAAAGTGCACAACGCCGCTAAAGAAGTTTTCACTTCAATATTAAAAATACTCATGTAGCCAAAGCACAATTTTAACTAAATATTCACAACGTAACAATTTGAATGAGGTAACAAAAACTGTGCAATTAAATCAATTAAACTAAACGCATTCCCACTACTAGCTAATATTTTCATTAATTCCATGTCATTAGGCAACCAACCTAAATATTAATCCAGCCAACGACGACGACAAACCATCCGAAACCTGAACAGCCCACTTTATACGAAGCGGGCCCTCTCACAGAGATAAGCTGGACAGGGAGCAAAGACTAAAGAGATCCGCCAAAGATATACCTCGGCTAACAATTAACAATGAGACATTATATTCAGGAGTAATGCTGCCGATAATTACCAGGCCAGACGATTTGCACAACCACGTTAAGTTATAGCTTCTTGTTCTATCGTATTAATTGATGGTGCTGTTTGAGAGTTTGTTTTTTGTTGGTCATTTTTATTACTTATGCCTAAGTATAGGGTGAACCTTAATATATACAGGGCTTATGAGATTCGTGATTTGTGACACAAACTTTTACTGTCGTTTTCAGTAGGTACATGATTCTAGACTATATTGAATATTTCGTAGGTTATTAAAAACCTGTTCTTTAAACATCTTTGAGACCTATACGGTTGAAATGTAAGGGAACAGCAGTTTTTTTTTTATAGTAACCGATTAGAAATTTCTTAGCTGCAAGGTTTAGATGATAATTGTAATATTTCGGCTCAACATTTCGATTCAAACATACCGACAAAGGGATATACCTCTTCAAGAGGTATATTCGATCTGTTTGAATCGAAGTTAGGGGAAGGTAACATTAGCAGAGCAGACAGGACTCTCCTCGGTAATGATTGGGTAGCACCATGTTTTCCAAAAACACTCGCAGCTCTCGAGACGAAACACCCTGCCCTTTTCCGGGCCCTTCTGATTCGGATATTCACTCCCTCACCATTACAGGTCGAGAGGTGGTTACAGCCGTTTGCTCCATCCGGATTGGCTCAGCCGGCGGCCTCGACGACCTAAATATTCAGCACATAAAGGACCTAATCCGTTCAGGCTCTGGGGAGACTGGTGAGTTCCTCTTGAAGGAGCTTATTTAGCTTAGCTAAGGCTCCGATTAACCCTATGCTTTCCGGCAAGGTGAATGACTCCGTCATCAACGTCTTGTACGGGGCCAATTTTTGTGGCCTGCGCAAGAGGCACGGCGGCTTTCGTCCTATTGCCGTGGGTACTATTAAATAATACCGTCGTATTGCCAACATTTACTGTAATTTTTTTTGTGCGGCTGTTTCAGAAAAAAATCAGCCTGCAGCTAGGTTACCGCTCTAAGGGGGGCTGCAATAGGCGAAAAGCGAAAAAAAAAATTGACCAATGAGGTACCATCGGGAAAGTGAGAATATGGACACTTTTCAAACAAAATCCCGTGCACACGAAGACATCTGTTTAACACCCTTATTACTATTGGTCCGCACAAATAGTTTGCGGACCAATAGTGGTAAAACAAAAAAAGACCCGACCGAAAAAAACACGAACGTTTTTTAAATATGTATTGTTTTAAACACAATCTCAGGCTCTGTTAATGATCCCAGATGTTTGACCACAGTTTTTTATTTTCATTTACGACACCAAGGGACTAGGCAAAAAACAGATGCTGCGATGCTATTGGTAGCTGAGGGTTAATAAGCGCTTCTATAGCGGCCGGACGCTGCAAGTAACGATAGTCCTTGCCGTGGTCAGACACGCAGTTTGGTGATAGTACATCAATGTCTCAAATTTATTTAATAGATTTTGAACCTTATCGTTAAAGCATACGGTTCAAGGTTGATTTGGAAAAATTTACAGTTTCGGGTTGCTTGACCTGCTGCAGCTGGCGTCTGTACGTATTCAAAGTCAAAGTCAAAGCATTTATTTCAATTAGACCATTACAGGCACTTTTGAAAGTCAACAAAACAAAATAAAACGCGAAGCTACAGTCCCAGTCACAAGGCATAATAACTTGTGAAAGTACTGTAGTTGCCCATTCCGTAGCGTAGATCTCTATGGAGAAGAACGGGCAAGAAACTCCATGGACACTCTTTTAAATCAAAATATGTTACAAAATCTTGGTTACATCATTCATGTTAAGAATTAAAAATATGTGAGAACAATGTAGAAATACGGGCAAGTTAAGAGCGTCCAGAGTAAAAGATTAAATCAGTAATTTAAAAAAATAAAGTAATTAAAATAAACCGTGGCAGCTAAGAGATGACCAGTCACAACTGACAGCGCCCGTTCACTTCAGTAATTTTACTACTTCAATTTATAAAATAAATAAGAATAACTAAGTAAGCTCAAATGGTAAATGGCATATTAGAAATTGAATACTGATTAATTTATCAATAAATTGCAATTGGTGAGTTTGATTTTTTCAATCACTTTAGGATGTAGTACTGCTATCTACTTTTTTGAACAAATTAATGTTTCCACTTTTACGTGGTTATCATTCATTGAAATGGAATGGAATTTTCTCGACCTTTTCACGCTGCTTCAAAACATAAGGCTGGCTAGTTTTTTATACTGATTAGAACATCAATATCAAATTGTGTTTGATCTGTTAACACTGCCAGCCATGAAAGGACCAGTAATGGTGGAAAAATAAGAATACTAATTTTAAGTAACTCAGTAATCTTACTCATATATTTAGGCTTCTCTGAAGGGTTAGGCAGAGTTGTACCTAATAAAATAACACCGTGTATGGTGTTATTTTTATCACATCGATGTATCGATTTACAAAATTACTTTAGATAAAATAAACTATACAGGCAACTCTATGTAAGGTCTAGAACACCCTACCGGCGCGTCCGCTGGGAACGCAGCAGGGGTTCCTTTATGTTTAAGTCCTGTAGATGGTGTTGATACTTGTGATGTACTATCACCAAATTGCGTATCTGACCACAGTAAGGATTATGGTTACTTGCAGCGTCCGGCCGCTATAGAAGCGCTTATTAACGCTCAGCTACCAATAGCATCGCAGCATCTATTTTTTGCCGAATCCCTTGGTGTCGTAAATGAAAAAAAAAACTGTGGTCAAACATCTGGGATCATTAACAGAGCCTGAGATTGTGTTTAAAACAATACATATTTAAAAAACGGTCGTGTATTTTTCGGTCGAGTCTTTTTTTGTTTTACCGCTATTGGTCCGCAAAGTATTTGTGCGGACCAATAGTAATAAGGGTGTTAAACAGATGTCATCGTGTGCACGGGGTTTTGTTTGAAAAGTGTCCATATTCTCACTTTCCCGATGGTACCTAAGTGCTCAGTTGCATTCTGGCACTGTGTCTAAGAAGAAGTCATTGCGTCTTGTCATTTTTTTTTTTTTTTACATTTGATTTATATGATTTTACTGTTGATTGTAGACAGTGGCACCAACTATACGACAATAAATGAAAACACTAGTTCATATGAATATTATTAATAAATAAAAAATAAATAAATAGCATAATAATAATAACGAAATAGAACACCAGTTATAAAGAAAGAAAGACATTGGTTCAGTAACTTTAATAATAATTTCCCCTAATTGGCATCTAGAAGGTACAAATTCGGCAAAGGTTTTTAAAGTAGCAGAGCTGGCAACACACATATGTTTAACCAATGCAGAGGTCGTTAACCAGTCCGTGCTAGCCTATAAATCTACATCATGTAGAAAATGCTGAAAATGAAAAATAATGTCCTGTGACTAAACTACTGGATTATTGATTTTTCTATGCAGACTAGAAATTCCATGAGGTATACGCAGTGTCATTTATTGTTGGCGTCACCCTGTATACTCTACACACGTCAAATCTAATAAAATAATCTATGATAGTGTTTAGCTTTACTATAATTATTATCATAATTCGACACGATAGTTGAAAATACAGCAATAAAAATGCCACTACAATCATAGAAATCATTAAAAGGGTTTTTCTGAATACTGTTTTTATCACTTTATGAAAAACTAGTTTCTGCCCGCGGCTTCGCCCACGTGTTTGTGTTACCCCAGCAATGATGAAAAAAGTAATTTAAATGGTATAGATAATAACTGTTGCCCGCGGCTTCGCTCGCGAAAAACCTCAAAAACTACACCCAGGAAGGCAAAACAGAAAATTTCCCTCGGCACTATCTTCCATTTTCATTTTGACCTCAGTTTTGTTATCAGCAAACCCGAAAAACCACGAAAACGACACCCTTGAAAGAAAAACCAAAAGTTTGTCGCGGCACCATCCTCAATTTTCATTTTGATCCCATTTTCGTTGTCTGGGACCCCGAAAACCACAAAAACGACACACATGACGGAAAAACGGAAAATTTTGCTTCGTCGCCATCTTCGATTTTCATTATGTTTAATTACCAGCGACCCGTTATCAACGACTTCGAAAACCCCGAAAACGAAATCTCATGAAGCGATTGAGTCGCGCAAGTATAACATAACATACTAACATTTTAAACCAAAAAAAAAACACCCTTTTTGTCGTCTGAGGGGTGGTATAAAAACGTTGAAATACGTATTTAATTGTATTTATCAAATCAGTCAAGAAACACAGATAGTAAATTTCAAGCTGATCAGACTATTTCTGTTATACTAATGTTTTACCTCCACTGTGTTGAATTTCTAAAAACAACGAAATACGTGTTAATCCATTTTTGCTCAGAAACTTCAATATTTTATTTTATTATTTGTACTTTAAAAATGACGGATTCCGCAAATAAAATTTCACCCCTATCGAACCCTCTTAGGGGTAGATTCTCAAAAACGCTAAAATACGTATTTATTTATTTCTCTTGTATATGAAATTTCATGCTTCCAACTTTAAACATGACCGATTTCCATAAAATCGTTTATTCCTTGCTTTACCCCTTTAGGGGTGGAATTTCGAAAAACCCTTTTTTATTGGTAAAAAGAATACACCCTCCAAATTTCAGGTCTCCAGGACCAGCGGGTAAGGCTGTGTGTTGTGATATTATCTCAGTCAGTCAGTTAGTCAGTCAGGAGTTTGAATTTTATACAGGGTGTAACGGAAAGGGTATATACATCCTTAAGGGTGTGCTACAGACCATCAAACTGAACATGTTTCTCATCATAAAACATGTTTTTCAGCAAAAAAAATATCTGCTGCCCCATAGAAAATTACAATACCTATTCGACCCAAATGTATAGGCAGCAGAATTTTTTTTTTGCTGAAAAAAAAAATTTATGTTGAGAAACATGTTGAGTTTGATGGTCTGTAGCACACCCTTAAGGATGTATATACCCTTTCCGTTACACCCTGTATATATAGATACGTAAATGGTTGATTACGATTTAAAAATCTTATCTCATGAAGTTAATTCATCTAATCAATGAAAATAAAAAGGCCATTCATTGTAATTGTTTTTATTGTTCTTAGTAAACTGTAGGCATTCATTAAATAATTACATTAATACAATTTTAAGATAAAAATGAAGTCGACATATATTTTTTACTTAATATCTATATTTATAAATAGGAATACAGTTAGTGCACATTTAGATATATCTGTCCCTGCTGATAAACAGGTGTTTGATTTGGATCTTTATGAATCTGTGTTAGATCCAGATCTGTGCGAAGAACAGATTCGATATATCCAGCAAGATGACCAGGCACTGTTGCTTGAATGTGAGTACAATATTAATTTACCTATCTCCCACGCTTAACCGCTGAAATGTAATCTTTGTTAGTTTTTTGTTTCCGTTTTTAACCGACTTCTAAAAAAGGAGGAAGTTATGTACATTAACCACCAGCGCGAGCGTCTTTGTTTTTTCATGTATGTTCACCGTTGCGCGGTGGATCCATAATAATTTGATTAAGTTTTCTTTGGTGCCTTATTTAGTTATCCTCTATAACATGCAGTTTTTCTTTTTCGTCTAAGTGGATGACGTGCTCATATTTTTTAGGTAAATGTTAAACTTATTCTTGACAAGGATTTGTGTGATTTGTGAGAGATTTGTGTGACAACTTAAAAAGTATTTTTTTAAATAACTGACTTCCTGAAATAAAAACTAAATAAAAGCTTGTAAAAACACTTACTCCACACGAAATATATAGTTTTTAGGGTTCCGTACCTCAAAAGGAAAAAAACCCTTATAGGATCACTTTGTTGTCCGTCCGTATGTCCGTCTGTCAGAGCCCTTTTTCTCAGGAACGCGTAAAGGTATCTTGCTGGAATTAATATCAAATACTCAAGTCTACTGTCCCTTGAAGCTCAAACTTCTAAGCCAACCCAATCAAAAGTTACAGCCGTTTATGCCGCAAATTTTCGACACTCGAAAGGGAATCAAAACCTACAGGGTACTTCCCGTGAACTCAGAATCTTGAAATTTGGTACGAAGCAACGTCTTATAGCACATATAAAGGAAAAATTGTGAAAACCGTAAATTTTTAGTTACATCATATTATAAAAATAATTTTAATAATTTTAAACTTACTACCCCTTTCCTTATGAACGCGTAAAGGTATTAAATTGAAATTCATATCAAATACTTAAGTCTATAATACCTTTAAGCTGTAACTAAATCAAACTTTATGTCAACGCAATCAAAAGAAACAGCAATTTAAGCCGCAAATTTTCAAACTCTCATCTACTCGCAGGTGAATCAAAACCTAAAAGATACTTCCAGTCGACCTAGAATCTTGAAATTTGGCACGAAGCAACGTCTTATAGCACAAATAAAGGAAAAATTGCGAAAACCGTAAATTTTTAGTTCCATCACATATTTTTATTTATTTTCTTCAGTAATTTTGGTTTGAACGGAACCCTCGGTGCGCGAGTACGACTCGTACTTGGCCGGTTTTTTAGTTTTCATTATACTGAAATAGTATTAACATTTAAAATCGTTTCTTTATTATTACAGTTATTGATGCTGGCATTCGTGTACCAACTGGAATAATGACTGGCAACGTTTTACACCTCGGAAACTACTACCAATGTTTGGGAATCAATAAGCCAACACCGACCTCAGTAATCGAAGGAAAATATTGTATGATAAACGTGCCTTTAAACCAAAATTGGCCAGAATTGCCCACTTTATCTGAAGACATCCCTTTGCCTGATTTTAACCCAAACAAATTGAGGTTGAATGAAGATGTTGTACATCGACTTAATCAGGCAAACGTCTGGGCTGCAGGCATCGAAGATCTCATTGGGACAGGAAGTAATGTCAGCAGGTACTCATAATTTTCTTAAATCTTACTTAAAAATATATTCTTGAAAAAAAAAATTAATAATATTGTTTAATATTACAATAAAAGTGAAAGACACTGGCGCACAAGTTATCAAGTACTCAGCTCATCATTCTGAAAATATATTTAATCATAAATATATTCTTACGGTTGGCGCAGTACTTGAGCGATCGACTGCTGCGCTGCGTGTCGCGGGTTCGATCCCCGCCCGGAACAAATATTTGTATGGCCTACAGATAGTTGTTCCGGGTCTGGCTGTTTGTGTATGTGAGTTTAAATGTTTGTAAACGCACCCACGATACAGGAGAAATTCCTAGTGTGGGGCAACGTTTTAAAAAAAAAACTCATTCCTACATTTTAAAATAAAAATATTTTCAAAAATAATATTATCTATTAAAATATTTTCAATAATATATTTCCATAGGTCATTTAAAAAAAATCTTCTGGTTTCTTCAAAAGCAATACTTATCAGACAAAAGGTTTTTTTTAATTACCAACGCACGAAATGCGTATGGTTACCATTACCATACGCATTCAGTAGGTACAAACGCCAAAAGTCAAGATACCCGAAACTGTCAAATTTTCCCAGTCAACCTTGAACCTTGTATTCTTTAACGTTAAGGTTGAAATTTATTAAAGTTTGACAGATTATTGTAGTTTGATGTCTTGGCGTCTGTACATCTACTGATTACGTCTAATCCAATCATAACAATGTTTTAGTTGGTTTTTCTTGTATGAAAAAGTACATGGAAAATTTTGCAAGCAAGAAAGGTACAACAGTGAGCAAAAGAGTTGAACGACTAATCGTGTATCAACTCCAGTTATAACAAGGGATGATGAATGACGATATCTTTTCATAAGGCGGAAACATACCTACGTATCGTGGCGTGTCGTGACGATCCAGAAGCAAATCGTTTTCATACATTTAATATGGTTAGGGACATATTTGCATGACGTGTCGTGTTGTAACGACGTATGAAACCGATATGCTTCTGGCGCGTCACGACACGCTACGACACGTAAGTGTGTTTCCTTCTCCTTTAGTGGCCTACCATGACGTCTTAAAGCAGTCACGTTTTACTCTTATTTTAGTGTGGGAAAGAGACGTAGCTATACAGGATGTCTAGTGTCATCTCTTTCCCACACTGGAAAAGGAGTAACACAATAATGATTTAAGACGTCATGGCCACCTGAACTGCTTGTTTTATTTCTAGGGTAGCTGGCACTCCTCTCGCCGCTCTAAATCTTCGACTGGCTGTTTGCATACCCAAGCCATGCACAACAAAAACAGCACTTACTTCTTTCTTCAACAGCTCAGAGTTAACTTCAGCCATTAACTTTGAGGAATCGTTCTGCCGACTTCCTAATGATAAGCCTTGGGTGGCTGGGGACTATGTTGCAGTGTAAGTATTGATTGTTTTATTTTTCACCGGCATAAGCACGATTGATTATTTTCATCTCCAGACTGGACCAAGTGTTGTTTACGTTTATGTTAGCTCCGCAAACAGGATCAGATCAAATAGCACATACTTATCATCTTTAAATTCGGTGGTTTATAATGACTCTCCCCCATTCAGTCCATAGGGAGGTGTCTGGGATATGTCTGTTCCAGGCACTTTAGCTTTTTTTTTTTACGGATGGGAAGTCATCAAATGACCCAATGACCAATGATGAAGATGAGATGAAGTGTCAGACTTGCACTGACTCCCATCTCTAAAACCCATCCATGTACTCTTCTTAGCCCTTTGTGTTCTAGGGCCACGGTATCTCTTGCGAACAGTCGCAGAGAACAGGATCAGGAACAGTTCGCCCTGGCAGGCGGCACTTTAGTCCCTATTCTTTGTATACCTCTTTGTCAACCGCAAGGAGATTATTTTAATTTGTTTCTACTTTGATTCCAGATCAATATTTTCTTTCATCGGTCTTCTCGTCTTTTTGAGTACGTCATACGACCTTTTCCACAATGTTTTCCTAAAAAGAGGTAACTTTTTATCTGATTAAGTAATCAAATCTTATCAATAATAGGCATAATTAGACTTACGATATCTCTCTATAAACATTCAGGAATTAGGGTACCTTGGTACATACTTGTTTATGGAATGTTAAATTGTTTTTATCCATTTCATCATATCGAAATGGGCAGTTGATTGGAAACATAATTTTGAACGATAGCCAAAACCGCCTTTAAATTATTTACTTTTTTAGAATAGAATAGTAGGTATTTATTTCAGGAATAAGTACCCATACACAACAAGTATTCCTTTAATTTTTTTTTCACACATTGTTTACATCTTTAAATATTTAAAAAAAATGAAAAAAAAAAATAGTAGCCCACCGGCATCGGTAACAGGGTCCGGGCTACCAGAGGTCAGGGCTCTTGAGAGAGGAATCTCTTAAAAATACGCGCCGTGTCATAAAGTACTACTTTTTGAATCAAGCCCTTGATGAAGCTGCCAAGCGAAAGACTCCTCAGATGTTGGTCGCGGCTTTTGGCTATTAAACCATTGGCTGACACGACTATCGGCACAATGACTGCTGTACCTACTCACGTCCCACATGTCCACAACCTCGCGAGCCAGATCTAGAGATTTGAATTGCTTTTCTCAGTAAATAAGAATATTGATTAATGTTAACACGATTGAAATTAAGATGTGAAGAAAATATCGTCATTTAACTTAAAGTCTCAATGAGGATGGACTTTGTTAAAGATAATTTGTGTAGAAAAAACATTGCCGAAGTATTAAAGAAGGCCTGCTGCTTATTACCCCAAATTAACTCGAATAAAGTCGAATAAAGGTAGAAGAATAATGGTAATTGAAGTGGTTTATTCTTAAGTGGCCGGAACCAAACCGTGTATTAAAATTGTGTGGTCATAATAGAAAAAAAACGCGATCAAAAATGTACAAGCGAATTCGACTCGGCATTGAACAATTTTACAAATCGCGTGATTTTGAATTGATTCTGTTGTAATTATCACGTTTATTTTATATGTTTAAGAATATTTTATAAAATTGATTACTTGGCGATAAGCCTGTTATATACCGTTGATAAGACCGATTTTGCTATTTTGAATAATTGTATTTTATCTTGACAGTTTTACACCCATTGCTGGGCTTTTCCGTTTTTTTAGAGATTAAATTGATTATTTCCGTACTAATCGTTTGATCCCTTCCGTAAAACTACAGTGTGCCTACTTTAGTTTTTCGGTTTATTAGAACAAAACTTTCTAGTTGTTCTTCTTAAAAAAAAAAAAAAAAAATATATACATATATATTGAATTCCTATGTACACACATATGTTAAACTGACGACACATTCAACTACAAATTGAAGGAAGTTACCAAAATTACTTAGCTATTATTGTAATATATTTATTTAGCAGTGGGACAGCAACGGGTTATAAAAATATATTAGATATATTCCCAGTTTAAGGCCATTGATTTTCATAAGCGTTAAGGTAGGCTAGGGTCTTCCTGAACACCGTACCATCAGGTAAGCTTGAGCTACGTAGAGGACATACTGCACAGTTTTGCAACATATTGGAGCGTGTATGCTGCAAAACTGTGCTGGTTTACCTGTACAGTTCAACTGTACTGGTAAATCTTTCAAGCATTCCCTAGCGTGTATGGCTACCTTTGCAGGCAAATATCTGAATGGACAGCCAAATACAACAACAATAACCCAAATTTTGTCATACAGATCCCCAAAAACCAGCACGCGTCAACAAGCTTCTTCTCGCCTTCTCCGCTTACACGAACACTCGTCGTCTCGTCACTTATACTCCAGTTCCAGGTGCCTTAGAATGTCTGGACGGCATTAGGTCTTTCGCCATGATGTGGGTCATTATTGGACACTCGTTTGGAACTCAACCTGCGAGCGGGCTTATAGCTAACATGATAGATGTTTTTGAGGTAAGTGCTTCGACTGCATCCTGTTTAACAGACCACACATCGGTGATAAAACTCCGCCTTAGCGTTGTACAACTTCGTACTACGAAGTCTCAATATAATGCATGGCTTCTTTAGATGGATTTTGTTTTTCTTTCATTTTTTTAAACGTTGCCCCACTATAAATTTCTCCTGTATCGTGGGTGCGTTTACAAACGTTTACACTGACATACGCAAACAGCCAACCCGGAACAACTATCTGTAGGTCATACAAATATTTGTTCAATGTGAGGATCGAACCCGCGACACGCAGCGCAGCCACTGCGCCAACCATTTGTTAACACATGAGTTCACATGACCAATTGACGAAACCGGTGTCAGTGTTTTTATCCACCACTAGGCTACCACTACGTGTGAACTGTTGTGTGAAATATGAACCTACTAACTGTTACTTATCAAAATTGAGTTGTTCCTATAACGATACAGTCTCCTTCATTTATTCACATGATCTTTAATTTACCATAAACTAACAAAACAGCAGTACTATTTTCTTTGAATTTCTTGATATTTTCATGATATTGTTGATACTGACTTTTCTTGATACTGTTGCTAATAAAAATAGTCTTGTATCTTTTCCAGTATATGACTGCATTAAAGTCGGTATGGATTACTGCTGCTCCAATCACGGTAGATACATTCTTCATGCTGAGTGGCCTTCTAATAGTGTACACTACAGCCGGAAAACTAACTAGCAGTAAGTACTTAACATAATATAGTACTACTGGCCTCTCTCTCTACTGGCTCGGTCTCTTATTCCAGTGTGGGAAAGAGACGGAGCTATACAGCATGTTTAGTGCCATCTCTTTTCGACACTGGAAAAGGAGTAAAACAATAATGTTTTAAGACATCATAGCAGGCCACCAGTTCAAACTTTATGGCGGCTCCGAAGTTAGCTGCGAATGACAGTCAGTGCAGTCTCATTTCTTAATTTCAGTAAAACTACTCAAGAATCTCCATCTATTCTACCTCAACCGCCTCCTACGAATGTTTCCCGTGCTTGCTACGGCAATTCTCCTACAAGCCTCTATTTTGAATCGTGTTGCTGATGGACCATTTTGGAACGTAGTCATGACAGAAACACACAGATGTAGAGTGTACTGGTGGTCCACGCTGCTGCATATCCAGAATTATGTCAATCCTGCCCACGTGGTGAGTTTAAATTATTTAAAGTTAGAGGTGATTCTTCGAATTTACGAATATAAATATATGAAAAAGTATTAACCAAAGCAACATATGTATACCATACAGTGTACTAAATGCAACTGTGTTAATGCACTGTAATAATTATTACTTGGCTAATTTTCGATGAGATTGACCGTCGAGACCAAAATTCATTCAGCAGGAATACATAACATAACATCACGCCTGTAATCCCCGTAGTGCTAGGCAGAAGTGTACCTAAAAGTACACTCACATTTTGCCAGTTAAGTTTTAAGTCCCACGTGTAATGATAAATGATGTAATGGGGCGAGCCAATTGTTAAAGAAAAAGTAGGACTATTATCACTAAATCATCTTTCTGATCCTTACTTTATCTTTCAATTCCAGTGCCTCGGCCACTCTTGGTACCTCGCTATAGACGTACAGCTCCACATCCTATCTCCTCTCGTACTTGTGTGGGTGCTGACAGGCAAACGACGACTTGCCTGGTCGGCGCTCGTAGGAGCATTCATAGCTGTACTTGCCGCATCAACCACTTTCAACTTCATAAGGAAGTTTCCTCCTGGTACTAGTATACCATCGTAAGTATTTTTGTTTCCGTTTTAACATTTACATGTATTGTATCAAAATTATTCGTATCAATCTTATGTGCTCAGCTACGAGCTAAACTCTCAAAAAACACGCGTGTTGCGGAATCGTCTGCCGGTAAAACTAACGAAAGCTGTGGTCAAACCGAAGAGACTCCGGACTGGCGGCGGTTACTGAACTTTGCCATCTGACAAATTCTGGTGTCAGTACCTATTACTTGTCCAAGTCCGGTGTCCAGGTCTTGTGTTCAGATCCAGTTCCAGGTCCAGTTCCAGGTCGTGAACGGGCGCTGTCAGTTGTGACTGGTCATCTCTTAGCTGCCACGGTTTATTTTAATTACTTTATTTTTGAATTACTGATTTAATCTTTTACTCTGGACGCTCTTAACTTGCCCGTGTTTTTAGATCGTTCTCAATTATTTTTAATTCTTAACATGAATGAGTATATCATTCAAGATTTTGGAAAATAATTATTTTGATTTAAAAGAGTGTCCATGGAGTTTCTTGCCTATTCTTCTCCATAGAGATCTACGCTTTGGAATGCGCAACTATAGGACTTTCACAAGTTATTATTCCTCGTGACTGGGACTGCAGCTTCGTTTTTTTTTTCTTTCAAAAGTGCCTGAAATGGTCTAATTGAAATAAATGCTTTGAGTGTTCAGGTCCAGTTGCAAAGTCTGGTGTCTAATTCTGAGAGATTAGTCCGGTGTACAAGTCCAATGTCAAAATCCGGGGTCCATGCCCAGCCTAGTCAGTTAAACTGCACTTGTTATTGCGATGCCAACAAGCATCACACGCAAGTCGCCGTGAATTTGGTATAAAGTACGATGGTATGAATTTATATAGCTGTAACGATTCAATTAATTTCAGGCGTATTGAAGATTCTGCAGACTACATACACAACTACTATGTAAACACATTAACTAGAGCCTCACCGTTCTTCGTTGGATTAATAGTTGGGTACATTCTACATCTCAATCGAGGAAAAAAAGTTGTTATACCTTGGGTAAGTAAATTTACTAAAAAAAAAAAAATTACTGTTATTCTGCATTATCCAACTGCTGGACAAAGGCTTCATCCCATGACGTTTAGGTCTTTCCATCGAAGGCTATTTGAACTATTAGACGCTTGACGCTTTTTGTTTTGTCTAACTTATGGTACCATCTTCTACACTACGGGGTCTGCGACGATGCCTTTTGAAAATTATCAGTTAGGTCTCAGGTCGGATAAGACGTGTAGTGGTTTACAAACTGCCTACTACTGGGCAAAGGCTCTCCCCAATCTCCCAAATCCGATACAATAACTTTTAACTAGTATCTTAATAGTAGATTATGCACCAAGGGGATAAAGTAGTGTCTTATGTAACGGGCGCCGTATTGAATCCCGAGCAAAACGAAGGATTTTAGCGTTAACTCCCGAGCGGAGCGAGGGAGTTTAGAGTTAACTCCCGAGCAAAGCGAGGGAGTTAAGACAAGAATCCTGAGTGCAGCGTGGGAATCAAGGTCGCCCAAGACGAAGGCACCTTTATCCCCGAGGTGAATACTGTACTTTTCACACCATCTACGAGAGAATAAAAGCAGTAGTACTAGAATCAAGTATTCCGGAGTCAAATCACCATCGTCACTCAACATTTTTGTGAGAATTTGCAATATTTTAAGTAATTTGTAACAAAAAATAACAATGAACAAAGCAAAGCAATTTCCAGTATTCGCGCCTCTTTTTAATTGGTGTTCTATTTTTCTTTTAATTATATTCTATCTCGTGGTGGCCAGTTCGATTTTTGAACAATTAATTTTTTTGTGCAGATAGTGATGGTGAATGCGTGAATATTCGTATGCGATTTATGTTCCAAATTCAAATCACATTATTGACCAGCGGGTCATAATGAAATTCAGTACAATATTATTGCCCTGCTAGACCTCAGGTCTTTAATGACTTACTTTAGGTTAGGTTTGCATGACATATAATTTGACATTATCGAGCAGGTGGTGTGAAAAAATATATTCTTTTCAGTTTTCAGTGACTATTATATGGATCTGCGCATTCACAATATCTACGTTAATCATATACACCTCCTACCCTATTATGCAAATGGATTGGAACAATGAAGTTGCTGATGGCATGATCAATTCGTTCATGAGGCCCGCATGGGCTTCATTTGTTGGATGGCTCATATTCGCTTGTGAGCATGGATATGGAGGTATGTGTAATTTGTAGCAACAGTCATTATACATCGTGTAAATCACCTCATCACGAAGCCGTCAACCAAGCATTTTGTACATGAAACTAAGTAACTTTACGCAAAAAATATTGCTGGGAAACGACTTTTTTTTGGGGGGTGTAAAATCATGTTTTGTGGTAGAACTCAATGTAACCCACTCAAAACATTGTGCTGATGGATGGATTGAATAGTACGGAGGTCGTGGAGGTGTTTAAAGTAAAGTTAATTAATTAAGTTATCTTACATTAAAAACTTGTATTTAAAAAAATACTTGACAAAAAGCTGGAACTTTGACTCCTAATATCTCCGTAACTAAAAAGTTCCCAGGTATGGTGTAGAACAAAAAAATGATCGCAATGACAGGGAAAACCAGTGCCTTTCGGCTTCGTTAAGAGATGTTTTACACCCTTTATTATCTTCATTGACTCTAATTTAATAAACGTATATTAATAAATATTTTGACATGAAAATGTGTTCGTGCAAGACGGCATAAACGCGTATTTAATGAACTCAATTTTACAGAATATTGACCATTCAAATGATTTAGTGTGATTGACCTTATTTACACCTTTTTCTTCTTCTAGTTTATGTCATTAATAATTGCAAACAAGCTTAGTCAATTCCTCCAGGCTCATGCAGTCTTACACGCACACCGCGTGTCATAAATTATTGCGTATAATTATTGAAATCTGATTCTTTCCAGGCCCTATCAACTGGGTGTTATCACTACGACTATGGAAGGTTATCAGTCGACTATCATACGCGATGTACCTGCTTCACTACCCTATGATGTTCCTCGTCAACTCTATGCCAGTCACCCCTAAATATTTTACGTTTCAATTCGCTGTAAGTAGTTTTCTTAAATAATTTTGCTGAAGGGTATTCAATGTACACTATTCATTTGGCTGTCACATATTAAGAGGGCTATTACAATTTTTCTTGTATTTGAGTGTTGTTAAGGTTTTAAAACACATTTGCTTGTAAAGGGTCTCTTATTTCACCAATTTCAGTATCGTAATGTATCTCATTACGCACTAGTGCGGTAATGTAATGTAAAACGCACGGTTTATCAAAATGCTCCGTCTAAAACGAACGGTACTTTTTTAAATCTTAGTAAAGAGTTTTTATGTCAGAAAAGTGGTCAACATTTTATGAATAAAATTAACTTGGGAGATAAAATATAATAAATAAACATTCAATTCTTTAATTTAATCAATTTTGACCATAAATTACAACCATTTATCTGTAACAAAACACAAAAATATTTATTTACTTTATTAGTAATACTGGCTGTTTTTGTGCCTTAAAAAAAATGCGCTGATGCGCGCGCATCGCTAATTTCATACTTTGTGAACAAGTAAAAATTATTCCGCGCACTTTATCTTTTCGCTGTATTGTTTTATTTGAAAATGTCGTTCGAGTTTTATTTATTTCCTCGTAAATATGTTATAAAACGTCGTATGACATACGTGCGCTTTGATAATTACAGCCTCTGCTTTCTAGCAATATCGCCTCGGCTGTAATTTTCAACTTACCGCACTTATATCATAATGTACTATTACTAATGTATGTCCACAAATTGAAATATTTATTTAGAAGGCTAGAGGAATAATCAAACATTCTTGGGCATTTTTTTTTTAATTTTGTGGCCATAGCTAAACCGTAAAAACACATCAAAACTAGGGAGTTTTTATGTGTTTTTACGGTTTAGGTATGGTGTACATACATTACATTAGTAAAAACCTTAACAACACTCAAATACAAGAAAAATTGTAATAGCCCTCTTAAGTACTTTTTTTAACTTAAGCAAGAATTCATATTTTTTACTCCTTTTCCTTCCTTTCCGTCTTTAATGTACTCCTAGTTAGTAATTGCTTGCCACAATGCATATTTAGCTTCCAAACTTTCATTAAGAATACTTTCATACTTATTTTTGTATTTTTGTTAAAAAATACAAAAATCCAATGTTTGTATTGAAAAGTGAAAAACAAAATGATCGTTACTTAAAACAGCGCACCCTCTCGGTTTTACGCAAAATTACTAAAGTAACAAGCTAAAACAGCTGACGCTCGCTCTTCCACTCTTTGCGTACGCCTCTTGTAAAATAGATGTCGCTGTGGCATTGTTCTAGCTGAAATAGGGGATAATCCATTTTTTTTTCTTTGTCCGTCTGGTAGTTTATTGAAAAGTATTGGACACGTATTTTTTCTTTTTTCACGTGGTCATAAAATTACGGAGATATATTGAGTTGAAATGGCGCATGACGTCACATGTAGGTAAGTTTTATACCTACTTGTGACGTAGTAAGCCCCCACTCTCCAACTTTAATGAGTTTTAACTAAGTAATTTTTTGATATGTTGATAAAACAAAAAATACGTGTCTAATATTTTTGTATTACCTGTCTGATGGACAAAATAGAATGTCGTTTTCTTTACCCAGTCCGATCCCCTATTGTGCACTTACAAAATGTATTTTCTTTTCAGATTTACCAGTTTCTTGCCGATTTATCACTGGCAATACTAGTAGCGTTCATTGTGACTATTATGATCGATTCGCCGTGCTCTGTTATTATAAAACATTTTATGGGTGGAGGTAAGGTTGTCTCAAATTGTGTAACCATTAAATTAATCTTACTCATTTTCATCGTCTGCCTAGCTTTCTTCCCAAACTATCTTGGGGTTGGCTTCCAGTCCAACCGGATGCAGCTGAGTACCAGTATTTCACATGAAGTGGCTGTCTATCTGACTTCCACAACCCAGTAACTGAGCAATACGATACCTCTTGGTTTTACTGGATATCAGACTTTTGGCTTCTGACTACTCGAACGACTGTCAAAGATCTACAAATGACAGCCGGGACTAACGGCTTAACGTGATTTCCGATTCACAGAGGAAAATCAGTATGTAATTTTATGGTCACCCATCCACGGACCAATCTCGGAAAGCTCAGCATAACCTTAAAGATCGATTCGTGCTGCTGTTATTACTTAGCCAAGAGCTCGAGCTCTTATTATTCTTCATTTTATAAGTTGAAAAAGACGATTTCTAACCGCGAGATCAGTTTAGGCTAAAATGCAGAATTTGGTAAATCTAAGACTTAATATTTACAATAAATTAAAACAGAAACGAAAGATCTCATATTATGTTAAACGAGGAACAATATTCATCATTATCACTAGAAACGGCGTATGGTAGATACAGACTTTGCGAGGCATGCGCCACGAACAGCGCACAACGAATGCCTCGGCTTGAGGCGTGCGTGTTGAAAAATGATACCAACATATGCTCGGGTCGAGCCATCGCGTGCGAAGCAAATGCCTCGTTTGTGTATTCATGTTTGTTGCGAGGCATGTGCTACGCACAGAAGCGCGCGCGTCCGGCGCGCGCGTGCGTCGCGCGTTTGCGGCGTGCGTGTGCCGGGTCATTGATTGCGAGCAGTGCGTTGCGTTTGGACGGTTGTGTCCGCCTTGCTGTGATTTTCTTGCGCAATTTGCGTACATATAGAAAGAAATTTCACGAAAAGCAGTTGCATTATATGAAAGTAACCGATTATAATGGTATCTAAAACATCATTATTTTTACAATAAAAACAAAAGACATGTCATCTTGACTGCTGCTGTGTGGGTTGGATCGGCCCGAGCATGCGCTGCGCGCTGTTTGGCCTGAGCAAACGCAGTTTCATTTTCTCAGTTGAGGCATGCGTTGATATCGTACGCGGCGCCCACCTCGAACGAGCATGCGCGACGACGTCCACAACTAATGTAATGCTCGGGCTGACCGGCTGAGGCACTTTCATTTTGAAGCATTTGCCGACACACGTTGGCTCGCCCTCGCACGTGCGTAGCACATGCCTCGCCACGAATATAAAGGTACACACCTTGCGAGGCATTTGCTGTGCGCTGTTCGCGGCGCATGCCTTGCAAAGTCTGTATACGGCTTGTAGACAAACAAACTCTTTCTTGTTCGGAACAAAAAAGAGGGTAGACCGATTTGTCTGCTCATAAACACCAATAACTTCAGTTTATCCGTGATCATGGCGCTTGAAACAGCGGCGAAACATCTTACTTTTATCGAGGAACAATATTTACTATCAAGAAAAATAACAATGTTCTTTTTGTTACAGGGGCTAAGAAGGCTGAAGACAAGAAGTAAAAGGAACGGACGAAAACAATACAAGAAATTCCAAATTATTGAATAAATATTAGGTATATCATGATTTCATGACCATAAACACTGAGAACATTTTGATACTACAATCAAATCCAATGTTTATTTGCTAAAGATACTTTGTTGTTACAAAGTGAGATCTGATAGCCTAGGTTGTCATTGTATTAAATATTGCAAAGATGAATAAATAGACTGATAGAGAAATGAGAGTATATTACTACCCACATATTATTAGATAATAATCTTTAAATTTCAACCTGTGTTGCCAATCAATCTTATATTTTATATTGCGTAAAGCTAAGTATGCAGGTGCAACACATGTGGTTTGGAATAAAAGACTAGACTTAACATGATTATTTTGATAAATAAAAAAATTTAGAGTATTTTACGCGTGACTTTTATTATTGATGATTTTTGTAAATGTTACTCAATTTTTAATCCTTAAAATACGTACTTATGAATTACTTGCTTGCAAATTAAATACACAAAAGCATTTGCCTGTCTTACAAAGTAGAAATGATTACTTTTAGAACGGTACTATTGATTTGATTAATTATTACTTAATATTTTTTCCTATTCGACAGTAATAGCTTTATCACTGTTGAAATAGAGATAGTGGCCATTTTGTACATGGTATCTTATCAGGAGTACCCCTAGGGTGTATTCTGTTCCCTGTACTATATTTTGCCAATTTATAATGGTTTGTGTAAATTCATTAATAAAACCAATCATAGAGAGAGGATTGCTGTGTTACTATACAATATGTAAAAAACGCTGTCCATCCGCGAGGGTGTTATTAGGTATCGAGATTAGATTATATTTGAGAAGTCCTTTTTGAATAACAATTAAGAGAAATACTCCGACAAAAATGAATTAAAATGTAGTAAAATGAGGAAACTGACATGGCAACACAGAACAACTACAGTCTAGTCCCTTCTCAGGTAGTGACGTCATAAAGAAACAACTGACTATCGAACATAATAATGCCGAAGATAGTGTTCTCACGTTTTAAAAATGGAAATGGAATAAAATGCAAAATTAAATGCTGGTAATTTGGACACAAAAATCGGGATTTTAAAATTGATTAATATTTTCACTTTCATGAATAATTTATATTTCTTATTTAATTTGGTAAGGACATAGGTATACCTATATGCCCCTTTCGGATCAGACTGGTCTTTTTTGCATTGCAATTAATTTTTAATGCCAACAAAGTCAAATTCAAAATAAATAAAAAAACGCAAACATATTGAAATAATCCATAGTCAGGCTGATTATTTACGCACACATAGTATAGATTTTATTAGCCCCAAAAATAAGCTTGGAATTCTTATTAATTCTTAAATAAACTGTAAACAGACAAAACTTTTATCAGGGCACAGAGTGCAACTTTTCTCTAATTTAGATAGATGTAGTGCCAATAGTCTCAACGTGAAATGTCTGTGTGAAATCCGGACGGACATGATAACGAAAGGTTCTGATTTTGCCATTTGACTGCGGATCCCTAAAAAAACAGTATCGCCGAAAATTACCAGCTGACATTGACGTTCATTATTTTATCTTTTTATGTTCTTTAATCCTTCAGTAACTTGTTCTATTCGGTTTCATTCTACGCCATATCCATTATGATAAAGAAATATTGTTTAAGGTATTAATAAAATAACAATGTAGTTCATCAGATAACTATACTGATTGTTTTGAAAAAACAATTAGAGGCACTTTTTTTTTGCAAAAACATTTTTTTGTGGCATTTTGCCAGCCACATCAGTCGTTAAAATCGACGACCAATAGGTTGGTTGGTTGTGTTCTTGTGTGGAGACTGCGAAACGACAAAGGATGCCAAAGCACTTAGGCTTTCCTGGATTGATGATCTTGGCTGGGTGGAAGTTAGCAGTAGGATTAGAGTTACCGAGAATTAGGATGAATGACGAAAAACATGATAAGTTTTGATATAACTGCATAAATTGACATTAATTTGTTATGCTATGATTGGAAACAAATCATAGCGAACAACATATTTTGCATGTGGGACCAGAAATATGTATTACGAAGATGTTCTATATGGTTGAGGAATAAAACTAACCATGTAGGTATTTATTCTAGCCTTTCGGATATAAAAGCAAGCAATTCCATTTTCCATAGTTTTAGCAACGAGATAATATTTTTTATCTCTATTGACATTGGGATTTTTAATAAATCTGTCCAAGACTAGTTATTAATCTCTTTATCGTAGTACTTAACTAATGAATGATTAGTGTAATCTTATCAAAATTATTGACAAAGCGAATACAATCAATGAAAAGCAAACTACTGACATCTTAAAAAAATCACTCAGTGAAGAGCAAGAGGTCTTCAGTTACAGTTAAATTATTATGTAAAACATCCAAAATGAAAACTATATATTTATTTGTTTTAATTTCCATATATGGGAATGTAGTCAGTGGATATTTAGATATGGTCGTTCCCGATTATAAAAACGTTTTTGATTTGAATCTCTATGAATCTGTGTTAGATGAAGAATTATGTGAAGAACAAATTAGATATATCCAGCAAAATGAAACTGAACTTTTGATTGAATGTAAGTAGAAAATTATATCTGCTTAATTTAACTTAAAACCCATTATGGTGAACTAAGCGCCAACAACCATGATGATATGAATAATTATTTGCCAAACCAAATTGGGGTTGACGCCATTCTTCTGATTTCTAGTTTTCATTTTATTTAGCTATACACATCATACCTGCGAGACCAAGTGATTTCTGATCTCCATAGAAAAAAAAAAAGAAATATCAATAGGTTCTAGTTTGAAATTGGTTTCATTTTTGCAAAAAAGTTATTTTTTGTTGTGTAGGTCAGTTTAGCATATTTAAGTAAAATATTATAAGGTTAACAAACTTCTAGATAGTTTGTAGAGTACGTTAACGATGTCAGTGTCGAAGTAGAGCATTTTATTCTAGCTTGAAAGTTCAACTAGGTAGGTACTAGACAAGCTCATGTCCTAAGTTAAATTCTTTTTTTTAATTTATTTTGTTTTAATGATTCATCGAAGTGATTGCTCACCGAATTGCAAAAGTCCTGCCTGAGGATTTTCCAAATCGTGCGGTCCATGGCCCTTTATGGGGCCCCGGTGTGGGCGCGTTCTTTGAGGCGGCGAGCCGCCCATTACCTAAACGCACCCCAGAAGGTGGTAGCCGTAAGGCTGATCCGGGGGTACCGCACGATCTCCGGTGAGGCGGCGAGCCTCTTGGCCGGATTGCCGCCATGGGATCTGGAGGCGATGGTCCTCGCGCGCCTGCATGAATGGCGCGCGGAGGCACTACGCCGGGGGGAAACTCCGCTGCCGCGGCAAATTGTCGCTCAGCGGACAGACCTCCGGCACGATCTCATGGCGACATGGAGACAGCGACTGTCGCAACCACGTGCAGGGCACGCCACAATAGTGGCGATAAGTCCCCTCTTTGAGGAGTGGCTAGAGAGGCGGCACGGCGCCCTCACCTTCCGCCTGACGCAGGTCCTCACCGGACACGGTTGTTTCGGGAGGTTCCTGCACCGAATCGGGCGGGAGGAAACGCCCGGATGTTACCATTGCGAGGATCGGCCGGAGGACACTTCGTATATGTCAATGAAACTCCGTTTATCAGTATTCATTGCCTGAATAACTCTATAAAATTACAATCATACGATTAAACTCAAATTTAAGTACTGGATTAACGATCACACTAATTAATCATTTTGGATGAACACGTTTTTCAGCTTAATCTAGATATCAAATCCAAATAAAGTCGTTGAGTTATGCAACCTCAATGAATTTCGATTTTGTTTGCAGTTCTCGATGCTGGCATCAGAACACCAAGAGGCATACTTAATGGAAACGTAATAGATCTTGGAAACTACTACCAATGTTTGGGCATACACAAGGAAATCACCAACTCAGTTGTCGAAGGAAAATACTGTATGATACACGTGCCTCTGAACCAAGACTGGCCAAGCTTGCCATCAACACCAACATGGCCTGATTTTACTTTGCCCGATGATTGGCCTGATATCACATGGCCTGGAGAAAACCTAATGAAGTTCAGGGTAAGAGAAGATATGGTGAAACGTTCAAGACAGTATGAGTTAGCGACGGCTGGATTTGAAGCATTCAATGGAGGTGAAAAAAAAAATTATGATAAGAGGTAAAGTAAAAATTACGTATACAAGGTGTTGTTTTACATCCTCGTCAAAATTCAGGAGATTGTCACAAAGGACATAAATAATCAATTAAAATTAACGTACCTTATTAATTATTAATAAACGCTGTTTTTATTTTGGTTGTTTATGTGTGTGAGTATTTCAGAATAACGCCCATAACGTGGATTAGGGAATAAGAAATTGTCGATTTAATGTTTGAAATTCTTTGTATGTGTGTAAACGCAGTTATACGACGAGAATCACATGGCCCGCACGGGTTGTTCACACACAACACGGGTGGTTCATACTAAAAGATTTCTATCAATAAGAAAAATAATAAAAATTACCTCCCCATTTCTTTATTGATTCGGGACGAGATCATTAGAGTTACCTCCTTGAATTTGACGAGAATGCAAAACAACAGCTTGTATAATTTTGTTTCAATACAAAGAAGACAAACGAAACGATGGATGGATTGCGTGAAGAGTGATATATGAAAGAAAAAGCAGTAAATGATAGCGTGAAGGTTGTCAGAGGAGAATGGAGGAAAGAAACGTGTTGTGCCGACCCCAAGTAACATGGAACAAGGTCAGGAAGATTATGATGACAAAGCCAACGACCAGTGGTCCACATTTTGCTCTGGATCGGAACACCTGGAAATCATGCAATTAATTAAATTCAAAGTAAAAATTAACAATGTCAGAACAAGTAACAAATTAATAAAATATTTGCAAAATGTCACAATACAAATTTAAGAAAAAACGGACATGAGAAAAAACAAGTATAGGTCAATTAATCAAATTAATACAAGAGTGTCAAAATAAGTACTAAATCAATTATTTTTTTAATTTTATCATTGAAACTAAGGAAGTACAACAACAAATATATTTAAAAATAAATTGCTTTAAGAATGTTTAGGGGTTAATGTCAATTCATTAATGCATAATTATGATGACATAATGCTTTTTATCTGAAGGAGGGGTTATAGAACTGTCATTCAAGTAGTCGTTAATATTGAGTAATAACATAATATCGATTAAGATTTTCATAAGTAAACTTTTGATTTTATGATTTTAATATTTCAGAAGTACTTTTACGATTCAGGCTTTATGACACCGGCTAATAGTACAGTCACAGTAAGACACTGGGTAAAAAATTAATTATCTAGCAAAACAATTTATTTAATATTCAATTTGATCTTGTATTTAAATTATAAAAAGGCGATATACCTATAATCGATTTAACCTCTGATTCATACATTTCAAATTACCAAGAAGTTCTCACGGACATTACGAGCAAAACATTATCTACTATTTCAATTACATGAGACAGTATTTTTAATTGGTACTGGTAGATAGTAATCTAAGAATTTCGAAAGCTGAGTCATATTTTAACAGTCACGTACCTACTAAGATATAAATTTGTCACGTTACCTATGTACAAAGTACGTAATCAGTATTCTGAGTATGTTCCGAAATAATACTTTTTTGCCTATTTTAAGTATTACAGGATGATAGACGAAATATTTTAAACTGACTGAGTGTTAGTTCATTGTATGATTTTCTTCACATTATTTTCACGTTAATTAAATGTTATTGATGGCAAAAATGGACTCTAATTTTTATAGTTCCGTACCAAAAGGGTCAAACGAGACCCTATTACTGAGACTTCGCTGTCTGTCTGTCACCAGGCTGTATCTCATAAACCGTGATAGCTAGTCAGTTGAAAATTCTACAGATTTTGTATTTCTGTTGATGCTATAACAACAAATACTAAAAACAGAATAAAATAAATAAGGGGGAACATACAAAAAAGTTATTCTTTTGCTCGTTTTTATAAATAATGGTACGGAACCCTTCGTGCGCGAGACCGACTCGAAGTTGGCCGGTTTTTTTTTAATACTTTATTAATCATAATTTCAATATCTTTTTATTTACAAATAATTTTTATTCAAGTATGATATAGAGTTCAGTTTTGTCCCTATTCATCCTCACAACTCCATTCACCTCGCATTACGATAAACATCGCAGTATGAAGTTTGACAGCTAAAATTATTATCTCACATTCTGAAATACTGAAAATATATTACAATTTATGTGTATGGTGCACTAAGTCGTACTTTTTTTTTTTTGCAGAATTGCAGATGCTCCTCTGGCTGCTCTTACCTTCTGGCTTGGTACTTGCATACCCAAGACATGTACTCCACGCACGGCACTGAAAGCCTTGTTCAATAGCTCAGAGATCCAAGAAATTCAGTTTGAGGAGGCCTACTGCCGTCTGCCTAATGATAAACTTTGGGTGACTGGAGAATATGTTGCATTGTAAGTATTTTCATGAAATATTTTCTTCGTTATTATGTTGGATTTTCAATAGGTGTAAGATTAACAAACCAGACTTTCATATAGAAAAAGTAAATTTGGCAGATTTAGCAGGAGATTGATGCTCTCATAAATACGTACTAGAATATACACGTGTGGGTGACTGCTATTCATTTCCATTAGTACGTACTCATAGCGACACATCAAGCAATCCTTTTCCAGTATTAACTTGGCCTCGTTTTGTATAGATTTCTAGTACAATGAGAGATCCACATAAACTTGTTTTTAAGCCCCGACCAAAAAAGACGGGTGTTATAAGTTTGACATGTGTATCTGTGTGTCTGTCTGTGGTATCGTAGCTCCTGAACGGATGATCAATTTGATAAATTTGGTTTTGTTTGAAAAGTGTCGTCGATTCGAAATTTTAAATCTTGTCACTTGTCACCATGGGCAACGCCAAAAAGGGGGGAAGGCTGCCCCACTGCCCCCACTCCCCCTAAAGGTTTTTTTTTAAGTTATAATTTTCCCTGTGTTCGTTAATTGGTGAGAAGAGGCGTGCACCGTGAAATGTAGGACTGGGAGAGGCCTTTGCCCAGGAGTGGGACAGTCGAAGTTAAAAAAAAAATTATAAAGCCTGAAATATTTATTTTTATTAAAAATTTGATAATGGCGGAGGTCTGCTTTATTTTGTGCTTGTGCTAAGCGGTCTATTTAGCGAGCCCCCGACGCTACGACGCTTGGATTAATTTATTTTTTGTTTTTTAGAGAATTTTTTAGTCGGGGGTTTTTAAAAATTTTAATTTAATTTTGTATAGCTTGATTGGCCGCCTGTGTACAATGTTCCTTTCAAATTTAGATATAAGTATGTAGTTTTCTATGTTATTTATCATAGGAAACTACATACTTATATCTGGAAATATCATGGATGCAGCCGACGTATTTACTTTGGCTGCATCCTAATCAATCGCCGCATTCATTTAGATAAGCAAACTTGAATGCCTGGTGACATGGGTCGTATTCCGGTTTTCCGAATATTTATGTTCCTTATCGCGATAAGTCACTTATTTATTCGACACGAGAAATGTTATTTAATTTCGGAGATGAGATAGTGTGTGCCAAAAGCAACTCATCAATAATCGAATATAATCGGGTTTGAATAACTATATATTACTGGAAAAATACAAGTCTTTTTTTTCTTTTACAGTTCCATATTTGGTTTCTTCATACTTCTCGTCGTTTTGAGTACTGGGTATGACATCCGCTACAATGTGTACCAAAAAAATGGTGAGTATTTTCATCAAAAGAGAAATCATGAAGTTCCTAAGTGGTTCTTCTCCATAGCAAACGACCAACTCGAACCGTGTCTCTATCTTTTGACGTTTTATAAGTACCTATGTAGGTTTAGGTGTGGGTTTTTTAAATTGTATTGAATGACCGGGCAATGCGTTGCAAAAAACTACCTGGATCAGTTTCTTACATTTCGTGTCAATCATCTCGCAATACAGGCAGCACACAAAGCTGTTATGGTTTTCGCAACGTCCTGAAATTTGGTAATTTTGCCTTGCCACGATTATCGAAACGTGCGCTGTGATTTTATGATTATTAACATTAAAAACGACTAGTGGCAAGTTTTGTCAATTAAAAAGACAACTTAGGATATTAAAATAGTTCATATCGTTCAATACCCCTGTGAATTCAAATATAATTTGTCGTAAAATTTGAAACGTAAATAAATTATATTTTATAACTGCGTTAACGATTAGATTATCAAGTGATCAATCCTGAAATCATGACTTTAGATATAATTATGTTGCTACGAAAGACAAAAAAAAGTCAACTACGTTCATTTATTTTTTAAATATTGTCTACCAGTGGCGTTACGACGGAATTTTCCTAGATGAACTCTAAATGTATTCCAAAAAATATGGGCATAAAAAATTGATTCTCTGAAAAAGACAATGGAAAGGCAAACGTAGGTAAAGGTGCTTTCTTAAATTATAAATTAGTTCATCTACGGGTTTACCGATATTTATTTGAAAGTAAGTTCATTATTTTTACAGATCTAAGATAATAATAAAAATATGTACAGGTAATGGAAAAAGAATGACAGAGCGTAAAAAATTCGGCCACATCGTTGTCAATAGGAAAAGTGGTAAAAAGGCTGGCAGCATGACCGCGTTGGATGGCAATGCTGATTCTACGGGTTTTCTGAATTCAAAGACTATGTAACCTAGTAGTCCTTCACTAAAATTCTAGAATTTTCAAGTGTCTTACAGCAAGCCTATCTCAATATATTTATCGTAGAGCTGTGCAAACAATGACATTATGAAAATTTAACTATTACGCAAAAAATCTGATAAACGGACTACTTTAGCCATTGCAATATCATATCTTTGGCGTGTCGGTGAGTTCCTAAAGTAATCAATCTTTCTACATGAGCACCTGTGCACAATCTTCCCACGTGGTAAATTGTCAATAGATTACAATAATTTATTTAATTTATCAAACGATAACAATATTGTTATGATGCTGCCTGTTTTTGCAGCGTCTGTAAAATCTCCTGTAGATTTTGCTAGCGTAATTGCGGGCAAAACTGCTGATGATGGTTTAGTGGCGGTGTTGATTAGGAAGCGCCGTCAACGAACCAACAAGAACCGTTGCGGCAAGGCTTCTTCGGAGCCCAACGTGCCTATTCGTGCCGCGAAGTCACACTCCGGTGTATATCTCCCGCCTACACTACACCACTACGGCGGAGGACATCGTGGAGTACGTGCGCCAGAAGACCAAGTACGTGGCGAGAGTGCAGCTACTTGAGTCGCACCGCAACGTCAACTTTAAGGCGTTTGTGGTGCGAATACCAATTTGTTATCTGCACCTCGTCTTGGAAGAGAACTTTTGGCCGCAGGGAGTGAAGTTCCGTCGCTTCCGCGGGCAACTGCCACATGAACGCACAGTGACGAAGCGTGCAAGTGAAGTGCTACTAACATTATGTAGTTTTAAGGTTTTATTTACTAACACAAATTGTATTTTATCATATGTATGTTAGACTGTAAGGTATATGTATATGTATGGGCCAAAGTTGCCTGAAAATAAATAAATGTTATGTTATGGTATGATAAAATTCGTTGATACGGACTTTTGGGGAACATCTGGGCATTTTTGAGACGTTTAGCTTGTACGAAAGATTGCAAGGCCAAGATGCAAGGTTTAAATTATAAGGTGTTCTTGCGAACGCAAAATCAAAAGCCAACTGCTGTGGCATCGTCATATACCTGCAATGACAGACCGCAGCGACACGACCAGACCCATCGCTGCGCCGATTACTTGCTCAATGTGATAGTTTATACCACATCCTTAAATATTTATTAATACCTTTCTGATAAATGCTGTATAACTGCTATTTAGACACGTTAGGGTACACCCTACCTATCAGGTAAGTACACCTAACTGATAGGTTTACCTGTACCAGTTGACTTGTACACTTATGTACAGGTAAACCCGAGCGTGTATGTTGCAAAACTGTTCAGGTTTTACTAACTTAAAAGCTTACGCTTACCAGCCTGGCGTGTATCACACTCGCCGCCTGACCGCCGTCGCGTACGGACGTGCCGCTACCTGCTCGCATTCCCGCTCGCTATCAGTGTGTGTCATCGGTTCGTCGCTTCCCAGTGTCGTGACGTCATCAGTAGTCCCTCGACTACACCCCCGAACAATTGCTGTCTTTTTATTAAGACAGCACTTGCTCATTTGCTTCGGATATTATTCCGATTTAACTTCCTTTGCCCCATCAGGGAAAAGTCCTCAGTTTCGAGGTTCTTGGTGGGAAACCTAACGGTGCCAACGAAACCGAGAGAGGGTGGTGACCCAATCCGCCCGCCTAACCCCTTCAGGGTCTAGGTGAAAAATTGGACTCCGTCGCGAACACATGTGCCGCCGATATACTGTGCTAGTGTTTCCCGTTTTAACAAGTTCCTGAAAGCAAGTTCCTAAGACTGGGGTTGGAGTTGCTACCAAGCCAGGACCTTCGGACTGTGGCTGCGGGAAGGTTGAAACGGGTGAGTCGCTGACCCAGTAAATTCCCTACATAATTGTTCAAGGAATTAGGTTGCTAACCGCGCTGAGCCTCACTCAAATGTCCGCTAACTTTTAGCCGATGAAATGTTGTCCCTCGACGAGACAGAAAAAGCCCTTTTGCGCTTTTTCTTGCGCATCGTTGCGACCGACCCAAATTTAAAAAAATATGGGACTGAAATTAATGCTATCCGGCAAACCAGTGATAACGTCACTGACTTCAGTGACGCACTTGAAAGCCCTTTGTCTCCGCCGCCTGCCGACAGAGGCTTACCACCAGCCGTCGCCGCCGCGATTAAGGCTACACCAAGACCCATTGTTGTGAAACCCACTGTTTCACAAACAAAGGCCCAGCCCGCACCTGCGTCCATTGTTCCCGTTTCCGAGAACATGGACAAAGGCTTACCGCCAGCCGTCGCCGCCGCGATTCCGGCTAAACCGAGTCCCATTGTTTCGAAACCTTTTGTTTCGCAAACAAAAGATCAGTCCGAACCTGCGTCCATTGTTCCCGTTTCCGAGAACATGGACACAACTGAGCCAGTCCCCGACTCAGAGTCAATTTTAGACTCGTGTTCTGCCGCCTCGTCCTCTGAAGACGACTATCAAGTCGTCGGAAAGGGTAAGAGGAAGAAGGGCAAAAACTCCCAGGCCGCCATGGCTAAAAAGATCGTCGCGCTCCCTTCTGTCCCCTCTCCCGCGGCCTCCCGTCCCACCTCCCCGGTCCCCGTACCAACGTCCGCCGCTGCTCATACCAGCAGGCCAGCCAGCCCTAAGGCTCACCCTTCAGCCGCTTCTTCAAAGAAGCTGAAGCCCCCTCCCCCGCTGTTCATTCAGGACAAAGGGAAATGGACAGACGTGTCCAAAATGTGTGTTGAGCGCCGCATACAATATACAAGCGCAAAAAGCACACAACAGGGCATAAAAGTGGTGGTCCCTACGACCGCTGACTTCAGGGAACTAACCCGTCAGCTGATCGGAAGGCACATAGCCTTCCATACTTACTCCCTTCCAGAGGAGAAGCCCACCCGCGTGGTGATCAGGCGGATCCCGAAGGAGATATCCACGGAGGACATCCTAAATGACCTCCAAGGCCAGGACATCCCGGTCGCAGCCGTCCACCGCCTTCATAAGGCGAGAGGCGGAGCCCAGTACGATATGGTACTGGTCATCTGTGACCCAGTAGAAGGACACCACCCGATCTTCAAAGTGAAGTTGGTATGCTCCCTCACAGGCATCTCAATAGAGAAGCCTTACCGCTCAACCGTAGTAGGGCAGTGCCACCGCTGCCAGCTATACGGACACAGCCAAGCCAACTGCCATGCGCCGCACAGATGCGTAAAGTGTCTAGGCGACCATGGTACGGCAGACTGCCCCCGTCCCAGAGACAAATCGCTATGCACGGAGCCACCGAGCTGTGTGCTTTGCGGCCAGTCGGGCCACCCGGCTAACTACCGCGGCTGCCCGAAAGCCCCCAAAGGCTCCTCCTCTAAACTGGCGAAGCGTGCAAACGCCCGCCAGCAGAGAGAAAGCCCATCGGTGAGGCTACCAACTGCACAGATGCCGGAGAGACTCAGCCCTCAGAGGCCCTCTCCCTGGACCTCGCTGAACCACCAGAGAGCCTTCCCGGCGCTCGGCAAAGCAAAGTCCAGCCCCATTCCCGGGCTATTAGATGCCCCTGTCCCCACTCCCGTGGCCCAAGCGAGCGCACCGGCGCCCGCTCGTCCCGCGCCTCCCGGCCCCGCGGCCGCGGTCTCCTCTCCTAACGTAACTTTAGAAACGTTAGCAAAGTTAGTCACCCCCGAAGCAGACCGCATGGCGGCAGATCTCAGGGAGGCTAACACTGACGGTGATAAGCTTAAAATTATCCTCAAGTCCCTAATCAAGTTAGGCGAAGCCTTCAGCGGCATTAATCTTTAATTTCTATGGATAATACGAGATTAACGTGTACCAAACCCCGATCCCTTAAATAAGGGTACTTTAATGCCAATGGCATTAGAGGCCAGCGTGATGAAATCGCCACCTTCCTCCGTAACCATCAAATTGATATCCTCCTCATACAGGAGACCTTCCTCAAGCCCAGTCACCGCGATCCGAGAATTGCCAACTATCGCATAGTTCGCAACGATCGGTCACGTTGCCACAAGGGCGGTACTCTAATCTATTATAGAAAAGAACTGCACTGCATCCCCTTAGATCCCCCTCCCATGGAATCTCTACTCGAGACTTCAGTGTGTCGACTAGGCATGACCGGTCATCAACCGATCACTATCGCCTCCGCGTACATCCCTCCCGGCGGCACGTCCGAGGAGCACACTCTGTTCACCAAAGACCTTGCCGTCCTCTTCGGCTTGAGTGACTCCGTTATCATAGCGGGCGACCTCAACGCCAAACACCCCGCCTGGAACAGCACGACGACCTCTGCCAGAGGACGTCACGTGTATAACCTGGGTGAGTCCCTCAACTTCGATCCCATCGCTCCTATGGAGCACACTCACTATCCCCACGACCCCGACCAACGTCCGGACGTTCTCGACATAGCGCTACTCAAGAATGTCAACCTTAAGTTGCATTCCATCGAGACTTTACATGAGCTTAACTCAGACCATCGACCAGTGCTCATGCACTTAGTTCCCCGCTCGGGTCCCTCTGACCCCAGCCAGCCCCCGCCAACCCAAGTGATAACCGACTGGAGGAAAGTCAGCGAAAAGCTGAATTCCACCACGTCGTCTCACCTGGAGTCCATCCCCGGCCACATAGTCTCAGTCGCAGACACGACGGCCGCCATCAACTCGTTTACAGAACACGTGCAATCCGTACTGAAGGATTGCTCACGAGAAGTTCCAGCATTGAGCGATCAACGCTGGATACTACCCGCTGACGTATGTGAACTGATAACCGAGAAGAACGCGGCCATCCGTGCCTACAGCAACTTTCCCTGCGACGCGAACAAAGCTCACATGCGTCATTTACAGCGTGCTGTAAAGAAGCGCACTAGTGAGCATCGTTCAGATCAATGGGACAAGACGCTTAGCGAGCTTGAGCCTACCCACCTAGCCTTCTGGCAGCTGCAACGCAAGTTGCGCTCCACCGAAGAGGCTTCGATGCCTCCCCTCACCCGACCCGATAAGAGCGTCGCATTCGACGACTCTGAGAAGGCCGAATGCCTAGCCGACAGCCTGGAGTCCCAGTGCTCCCCCAGCTCTCAACCAGTAGACAAGCGACATCTCGATGAGGTGAACGCATTCGTCGAACGTAAAGCCGCCCTCCCTCCCGTAGAAGACCCTGATGATCCTCTGCCTTCGGTCACAGCTGACGAAGTGCAAGACATCATTAATAAGCTTCAACCGCGGAAAGCACCCGGCTCCGAAGGAATCACCAATAGGGTGTTTAAACTCCTCCCCGCTCAGCTCGTCGTGTTAATGGCGGCCATCTTCAATGGCGCCCTGAGCAACAACGCTTTTCCCCAAATATGGAAAGAGGCCACTGTCATCGGTTTCGCCAAGCCAGGCAAACCCAAGTCTGAGCCCTCGAGCTACAGACCTATCAGTCTCCTGAACGCACTCGGCAAAATCTACGAGAGACTCATTTATAAGCGACTCAAAGACTTCGCCGAGGCTAAGAGTCTCATCCCCAACGAGCAGTTCGGCTTCAGAACCGGACACTCTTGCATTCAACAGGCCCATCGCATCGTAGAGCACTTGAGCGCTGGCTTCCAGCGTGGAGCGATGACGGGTGTGTTGTTCTTCGACATAGCAAAGGCTTTCGACAAAGTCTGGCACAACGGCTTATTATATAAGCTGTACAAACTGGGAGTGCCGGACCGTCTCGTGCTCATCTTACGAGACTTTCTGTCGGATCGCACCTTCCGCTATCGCATCGGGAAGGCACTGTCTTCCCCCCACCCCATTAGAGCCGGAGTCCCTCAGGGCTCCGTCGTCTCTCCCCTTATCTTTACTCTGTTCACCAGTGACATCCCCAAGAGCAAGAAGGCTCAGTTAGCCCTGTTCGCGGACGACACGGCCATTTATTACACTGGCCGCAGTCACGACGCTATCTATAGCACCCTCCAAACCTCAGCCAACGTCTTAGGCGCTTGGTTCCGGAAATGGAGAATCGAGGTGAACCCCGACAAGAGCCAGGCAGTTCTTTACTCTAAACAGCGTAAAATTAAGCCACCCGCGCTCAGCCCGATCACTATGTACGGTAAGCCTATCCCTTGGGAGAAGCAAGCCAAGTACTTAGGAGTCATACTTGACAACCACTTGTCTTTCGCGGCGCACATCAAAGCAGCTCGCGACCGAGCTGCGTTTGCTATGGGTAGGCTTCATTTCATGATTTCGGCAAAAAGCAAGTTGTCACTCAAGTGCAAGTTGCGCCTTTATACCGCGGTGATCCGCCCCATTATGACGTACGCTTGCGTCGTGTACGCTCACACCAAGCCTAAGTACATCCATCCGTAGAGTCACGGGAGCCCCTTTTTATGTCCGTAATGACCGTCTACACGTAGACCTTAGAATGCCCACCGTCCTTCAGTTTATGAAACGCCTTTCGAAGCGTTTCTTCGATAACGCCATTAAACACCGTAATCCCCTGATCGCAGCGGCCGCCCGTTACGAACCCTCGCGCATTAGTACAGTACGCCGTCCTAGGCATACCCTTGTCACTCCAGATGATGCTATCACCCTCCTCCAGGAGAGTAGCAAAGAGACTAGCACTCTTAAAAAGTTCCGACTCAAACCGCCGTCTTTCCGACCTCGCCGTCGAGGTCCGTCGCGACGTCCCGGTCCATGCCCTCCCCGACCCTCGCTCGAGCCAGCCCGCGATGCTGTGCCAGTAGTTTTAAATCAGCCCCTAAATAATGATACCATTCAGATCCAGCCTGTCCCCATGCAGTCCTCCCCCAGCGACGCCCTAAGCCGAGGTTCGTACCCCACAGGGGGTGCCCTTAGCGTGCAGTCGCTTAGTTTGTAAGTTTTTATGCCCTGGCTGGAGGCCTTACTCTAAAGGCACCCACAGGATAGTCCGGTTAAGCAGACGACAACCTCATAGGTTGAACTGCGACATGCCATTCAAAAAAAAAAAAAAAAAAGCCTGGCGTGTATGGCTACTTTTAGGAAAAGTTAGGCAAGTTAGGATCATAGGTCAATTACGTCAAAAATGTTTCACCAAAATCGTGAATTTTAATTTTTTTATGACGTGAAACTTCTTATGCGACTTCCAACAAGTTTAACGTTTTCATGGAGGGGGAATATTTTCTATTACCCACTAAGAGATGGCGCTATTACAAGATTTGTGACTACGTAGTTCTACTAGGTACGCAAGATGGCGTGCAAACAGTCATGCATTCGACTCTTCTGTGTGACCAGCCTTCGCTCAATTTTCATGAGTAGAATAACCTCGATAAACTTATGTAATAAAAAGTGTACAACAATAAAACAATAAAATATTATTTAGAAGCTCAATAAAATAACGAGAGTGAATGCGTGATACTCGAACGCATGCGTGTAGTTTTACGAAGTTTCACTTCTTCCGCGCGGAGGGACTCCACGCATTTTTTTTTGTTTCTCTAATAACATACAAAGTGTTTTATTGCTAGTAGATTGCTGTCTCATGAATCTCTTGTTTACCAATTTATTCTATTAACATAAAACTAAAAGTCTGTAGTATTCCACAATATTATCTACTTAGCTAGATAGCAGTGATTGAAAACCTATATCTTTGAATAAAGCCTTTTTTGCGCAACTTTATCGTATCTACTCTATCTATGTCCAATCTCTAATTACGATTTGTTTTTCCTATTTTTATCTTTGATCATTACGGTGATAATCGCCAAACGATCACGGATATATTATTACTACGACTACTGTAGTAGTAATAAATCCTATTAGATAGTTTTAGGTATTTTTACAATTGATTCCAATGTCCAATCATAGAACGTAAATGATAAACATATACACGTTTGAATAATCCTAATAACTGATTTTGTGTCTTTTTTTTTTCATCTGCTACATTATCACAACAATTAAATTCCCTCATTTATTGAAGAAGTTTCGTGATGTTGATGACACTAATCTTTAACTAAATAGAATAACAATATAGTTCAAAACTAGAAAGTCGTTGTTTTTTTTTTTAAATTGGCCATTTTATGACTGAGAAATAGACTATTAGAGTCAAACTAATAAATAAAACAAATAAAAACGGGCCAAGTGCGAGTCTTACTCGCACAAAGGGTTCCATAGCCCCAAACAATATAATGACAATGTTTTGAACGGTCATTTATTAGTAAATCTTCACTCAACCGCAAAACTAAATTTGTTTTTCATAGTAAGTTAATAAAAAACAAAGTTACTGCTGCAGTTTGGTGAAAACCGTAAAAAAAACTTTCAACGAAAATTGGTTTGAATAAGATTTGATATGTAGTTTTTGCGATATGGGGCAAAAACTACATATCAAATCTTATTCAAACCAATTTTCGTTGAAAGTTTTTTTTACGGTACATCCCCATATTTTTTTCAGATTTTTTCTCCTGTTACTTTAGAAATTAGAGGGGGGGGGGGGAACACTCGTTTTACCACTTTGGAAGTGTCTATCTTTCAAACAATTGACTTTGAAAAAAAATAGTTTCAGGAACCTCAATGTCATTTTAAAGACCTATCTATAGACACCCCACACGTATAGGTTTGATAGTTTTTTTTTTTTTTAGTTTCAATTTCATGTATGGGGGGATATCCTTATCTATATTTTTTTTTTAAATTTTGTACAAAAATCATAATGCGGTTCACAGAATACATCTACCTACCAAGTTTCAGCTGTGTAGTCCTAATATTTTCGGAATAAAGTGGCTGTGATACGGACGGACAGACAGACATGAGGAATCTATAAGGGTTCCGTTTTTTGCCATTCGGCTACGGAACCCTAAAAATTGACATATTCACAGTATTAGACGTACTGAATTTAAAGGAGTTTTACTTTCTGAGTAAATCCTTCTTATCTACCTTCTCTTGGGTTTGTTTCGTTAAAGTCAGCTCACACCGAGACGCGACGCGACGCGCCGCTGCGCGCACTTGTGAGAATTCAGAATACGTTGCGCATACGTATTCTGAATTCTCACAGCGAAATGTGTATGTTTTCGTGTAGAAAATAAAGTTATATTTTGAATCGCTCTTTAAAAGTTTGCGCGCAGCGTCTTGGTGTGAGCTGAACCTTAGCCACAACATCAAGAATAAATAATGTTATGCGGTCGAATGACGTCATTTAACCTCATTACAAGCACCACTTCATGATCTCATAACTTTAACATTTCTCGACATAAAGGACCATGAGAAATTTTGGACCAATTACTCAACAGTGATAAAACCTATCCCATATGCAAGCTTTTAGGGTATTATTATTTTTTTATTACGGCAGCTACATCGAATTCGAGCGCGAAGATGGTGTTTTGGAACGTTTTCCATACTGACAAAGCATCAAAATTCATAGTGTCGAAACTGTAAACAAAACATTTTTTTCTATAAATAACATTTGTAACGGGATATTTACCATGTTTACTATTTATTCTGTCAAAGATGAAACACAAAAAAAAAAAACACTGACTTTTCTAATATGTTAATATCGGCTCTTAACCAATGAACTAGGATGGATTTTGAACTTTTAGGATCATTAAGTGAGAGTGACATGATTTTTTGGACTGGACTTAGAATTGAGCAATTTAATGCAGTTGTAGAAGAAACTTCTTCACTGAGCCAAGTGGCTAACCGTCCTCGTACTTGGTATTTATTTGTCCAAACTTCGTACAGATGAGTCCAATGAACGATTGGCGAGCCTATTTAATATGTCACGCAGAACTCTGGAAAGGAAACTGGCAGTAGCCAGAGAACATTTGACTGGAGATTTTGTCAATATTCATTTAGGCATGGACAACATAACTAGAGAAAATATGTTACAAAGGAATTCACTTTTACCAAAGGGTATTTATGGTAATGACGACAAAAAGCGATAATTATCTGTGATGGGACGTACATCTTTATTGAAAAAAACAGTAATTTTTTCTTTCAGAGGCTATCAAATAGCCATCATAAGTTCCAAAACCTTTTAAAACCATTTTTAATAGTTAGTAGTGACGGTTACATTATAGATGTTCTTGGTCCGTACCCAGCTACAACAAGTGATGTAACAAGAATGGCCAACTTGTGTGAGGATGAAAATCACGCCTTTCATTGGTTTTTTGAACCAAATGATGTTTTTATATTAGATAGAGGTTTCAGGGACTGTATTATAGATTTAGAATCACTGGGATATGAAGCACATTTTCCTCCTACAAAGGATGGAAATGAAAGTCAGTTGACGACAGAGCAGGCTAATACATCTAGATTAGTAACAGCAATTCGCTGGCTGGTGGAAGCAGTCAATGGCAAGTTTAAGAATAGATTCAAATTGCTTCGCCATGATTATTTTAATAGAGCGTTGCCACATATTATTATGTTTACGGATTTTAGAATTGCAGCTGTGCTAATTAACGCGTTTTATAGAGTAGCCGTAAATAATAGATTTTCTGGAGACATTTTGCGCATTATAAATGCTAAGATCAACACCCCGAATCTTTTATTTGACCATGTGACATTAAAAAATCTTAACAGACAACTTGTTGCGTTTGAAAGGATAGATGCTCGTCTTCCTCAGTTGCAAGACTTCCCGGTATTAACGGATGATGATTAAGTACTTCTGTTCCTTGGTTCATATCAGTTGAAACTTGCACGTACATACACTAGCGATTCCCAGCAATAATTTTTGCGTAAAGTTACTTAGTTTCATGTACAGAATGCTTGGTTGACGGCTTCGTGATGAGGTGATTTACACGGTGTATACCTATATATGTTATAAATAAAATTGAAGTGCCTGTTTGTAATATTAAAATAACCACTTTTTACTACATGCATTTGAATATATATACTGTACATATATACCAAAATATTTTTTTAAAATATTTTTTCTGTCTGCCTGTCTGTTTGTTCCGGCAAATCTCTGGAACGGCTGGACCGATTTTGACAAGACATTCACTGGCAGATTCCTGGTGTAATAAGGAGTAACTTGGGCTACTTCTGTTTTAGAAAAATCTAAAATGATTATAAAACTAAATAACTTTTTTTGTTAAATTCCACGCGGACGAAGTCGCGGGCACAGCTAGTTCAAAATAAAATGTTAATCAATACACGAATAAACATGTTGTTTTATTTTTGTTTATAATAATATGTTCAGTTCCTCGCTAGAAGCTACCAATAATTATATTTTTTGATGTTCGAAATCACCTTGTTGGCGCTCGATTTCGGGTTGGCTCCCATAGTAACAGTTAAATAATACCCCAAAATCTTTCTTTTGGAGTAGGTTTCATTAATGTTGAGGATTTGGTCCAGTCTCCATACAAATTGCCCATGGTCCTTTTAATTCACATACGTCACATTTTTGTTTCTACTTATTTTCATTATTAAACATAAAAAAATACAAAGAAAATTCTCCACTGTCTGAAAAAGACTCCAAAAAAGTATATTTTACCTACCAATTCATCATCATTCTTCTGCCCTCATCCCAAATTGTTTAGGGTCATCGTAGCAGGTCTTACCTACCAAATCATTAATCAAAAATAATTTTACCATTCTCAGATCCAAAGAAAATCAACAAGCTATGCGTAGCCTTCTCTGCCTACACCAATACTCGTCGCCTGGTCACATATACTCCGATTCCTGGTACTTTGGAATGTCTGGACGGCATCAGAGCCTTCGCCATGATGTGGGTCATCATTGGGCACACGTTTATAACTCAGACTTCAAGCCAGATTATGGCCAATCCTGCTGATGCTGTGGCTGTAAGTATCCTGCCAGACCCTCCTTTTTTTATGTTTTCCCTATCACGCTCTTCAGCTTTCTATAGAGACTCTTCAATGAAATGATTTATACATCTTTATGATCCGTGATCTTAATCATTCTTTTTTTTTATCATCCAGGGTTTTATTCATTCTTATTTCCTAGCCATATCATCTGGCAAGGAGCAGACTATATAGATAGTAATCTATGCATCCTGCCTTAAGTCTACCTCTCTCCTCTTTGAGAGATATCTCATCATGGCTCCTTCCTCCAGTCCACATTCATACATTAATACCCAACTATCTGTCTCATAGCTGTAAGTTTTCTTAAGACATAAAATAAAATAATGCCAAGGAAGCAGTCAAATTTGAGTAGACGGAACTGCGAACTGCCTGCTAATACTGGACTTTGACAGATATTTATTTGTCTAAGTCCCCCCCTGTTCGTAATCTGGTCAGCTCTCCAGACCGCTTCCCAAAATAATCATTTTATGGTGCACTAACAGTAACAATTTATGTCCTCACAGTGGATAACATCGTTAGAGTCAATTTGGATTACTGCTGCCCCAATCACAGTGGATACTTTCTTCATGCTAAGTGGCCTCCTACTAGTTTATACTCATCATTCATCATCATCATTTCAGCCGAAAGACGTCCACTGCTGGACATAGGCCTCCCCCAAGTGTCGCCAGATTGACCGGTCCCGTGCGACACGCATCCAGCGGATCCCCGCAACCTTCACCAGGTCATCGGTCCACCTAGTGGGAGGCCTTCCAACGCATCGTCTCCCGGTTCGCGGTCGCCATTCCAGAACTTTTCGGCCCCATCGGCCATCTGTTCTGCGAGCAATGTGCCCTGCCCACTGCCACTTAAGTTTGGCAATTCTTCGGGCTACGTCGGTAACCTTGGTTCTCTTGCGGATGTCCTCATTTCTGATTTGATCACGCAAGGAAACTCCGAGCATAGCTCTCTCCATTGCCCTTTGGGTGACTTTGAGCCTTCTGATGAGGCCCATTGTGAGCGACCACGTTTCGGTCCCGTATGTAATCACTGGCAGCACACACTGGTCATAGACTTTCGTCTTGAGGCACTGCGGTAAGTTGGACGAGAAGATACCACGCAGCTTTCCGAACGCTGCCCAGCCGAGTCGGATTCGACGATTGACCTCTTTCTCGAAGTTAGACCTACCCAACTGGACCGTTTGTCCCAGGTAGACATAATCGTCTACAACTTCGATAGTAGAGTCTCCGATCTTGATAGGAGTGGGTGTTACATGGGCATTCAACATGACCTTGGTTTTGTCCATGTTCATTTTAAGACCCACTCTTTCGGAAACTCTACTGAGGTCATCGAGCATTGTACTGAGGTCCTCCATGGTCTCAGCCATGACCACTATATCGTCGGCAAATCGAAGGTGAGAGATGTACTCGCCATTAACGTTGATGCCTAGCCCTCTCCAGTCCAGAACCTTGAAGACATCTTCCAGTGCAGCGGTGAACAGTTTCGGAGATATGACGTCTCCTTGTCTCACACCTCGCTGCAGAGGGATAGGTTCCGAGGTCTGGTCCTGAAGTCGGACTGACATGGTGGCGTTTTTGTACAAACACTTCAACACCTCGATGTACCGATAATCAATTTGGCACCGTTGGAGAGACTGCAGTACAGCCCAAGTCTCGATCGAATCGAAGGCTTTCTCGTAGTCCACAAACGCTAAACAGAGAGGCAGGTTGTACTCTTCGGTCTTCTGTATAACCTGTCGCAGCGTATGTATGTGGTCTACGGTGCTAAAACCTTTTCGGAATCCAGCTTGTTCGGGAGGCTGAAAATCGTCAAACCTGCGCGCGAGACGATTCGTGATGACTCTTGAAAACAACTTGTAGACATGGCTCAGAAGTGAGATGGGCCTATAGTTCTTCAACCGGGCGTTGTCGCCCTTTTTGAAGAAGAGTACCACCACACCCCTGCACCATGCCTGTGGCGTTTTCCCCTCGAGTATGACGGAATCAAACAGCTTCTGAAGGGCCTTAAGAACCGGTTTTCCACCCGCCTTCAGAAGTTCGGCCGTAATTCCATCATCACCCGGTGCTTTGTTGTTTTTAAGCTGTTTCAGAGCCATCCTAATCTCATACAGGCTGAGGTCCGGGATGTCTTCGGTGTAGTGTCGGGTCAGTCTAGCTCTTGGGTCATTCGCTAGATTTACAACGGGTTTCCTGGTTGACGTGTACAACTGCCCATAGAATCTCTCGATCTCCCTCAGTAGCTCCGGTTTGGCGGATACGATTCTGCCATCGTCGGTCTTCAGTTTCGTGAGCTGGCTCTGCCCAATAGCCAGATCTCTTGCAAATACCTTTGAGCCTTTATTCCGCTCAATGGCGTCTTTGATACGCTCGGTATTAAAGCGGCGGAGGTCGCTCTTCAAGGATTTAGAGATCCGTCTATTGAGCTGCCGGTATTTCCACGCGTCGTCTGAAGACTGCAGGATCATCTCACGCCGTTCCTTCATGAGCTTGAGAGTATGATCAGAGAGTTTTTTGTTCTTCTGTGCACGACGGGTCTTGAAGAACTTAGACCCTGTCGTACGGACAGTTTCCACAAATCCATCGTTGCATTCGTCCACTGAGCTTCCTAGGCACTCGAAACGATTCTGGAGTTCAAGCTTAAAGCTCTCGGGGTTTTGGATTTGGATCTGTGCTGGTCGGAGCGTAGACTTCATCAGTCGAGACCTTTCAAGCTTAATATTGATGTTCAATGTGCCTCTTACCATGCGGTGATCGCTCCCAGTTTTCACCGAATTGATCACAGAGACATCATTGAACATTTGCTTCTTGGTTGACAGGATGAAGTCGATCTCATTTTTAGTTGCACCATCGGGGCTCTGCCAGGTCCACTTCCTGTGCTCACGCTTTCTAAAGAAGGAGTTCATCATATAGAGGCCCTCCTTCTCCATAAAACTAGCCAGTTGGTGTCCCCGGTGGTTCCGACATCCAAACCCAAATTGCCCCACCTGCAGCTCATCTCCGTCTCGTTTGCCCAGTTTTGCGTTGAAGTCCCCCATGACAACGGTAAAGTGAGTTTTGAAACCATGCATGGCTTTGGAGATATCCTCATACATGGTCTCCACTTCGTCGTCGGGGCGTGCTGAGGTCGGGGCGTAGACCTGTATGACCTTCAGCGAATATCTTGAGGATATTTTGAGTATCAGGTACGCCACCCTGGTCGACACACTCTCTATCTTCACCACGTTATTCACAAGGGACTTGTGGACGATAAACCCAACACCACCCTGGGACTGCCGGTCACCCTCTCGGAAATAGAGTAGGTTGCCGGATTTCAGGATCATCGTGTCCTCCCCCTCTCTTCGGACTTCAGATAATCCTACAATACTCCATCGCAACCTGCTCAATTCCTCTTCGAGTTCGGTTATCTTCTCGTCAGTTCGGAGTGTTCGCGTGTTGTATGTTGCCAGGTCAAGTCGTCGGTATAGGCAGCCGGATCTCTTCCGGAGATTCTTCGCACCCCTTGCCACGCCATTACCTCGACCGCTACCATAGTCGAGGGTGGACGGGCTGCCGGGTACTAGGGGCCATTTTTGTATTGCGCTCATTAGGGGGGGTTTTTGCCATAATCGCCACGCTTGGCAGACGGGTTGGCGATCGCAGTACGGTTGTTGCAAAAAGCACAGAGAACGCTGCTGCCCATTCTCTGGCAAGTCCCTTAGTCGCCTCTTACGACACCCACGGGAAGATATGGGATGGTGCTATTCTTAACGTCCGACACCATACAGAACAGTTTATACTACAGCTGGAAAATTGTCTAGCAGTAAGTATTCTTCGTTTATTTTGTTTCACTTAAGATCCGGCGTCGATGGCAAGTCTCCGCTAAGGCCGAAATTATTTACAGACGCATTCATATTTTTTGACAGGAGCTCGTGGTTTAGTTATAATAGCCGGGTCGATCTTCGAGGTAAAGCAGTGCATGCTGTCCGTGGATGGGTGACCATATATTACATGTTGAGTTTCCTCAGTGACTCGTAAAGAATCTTTAAACGTCAGTCCCGGCTGTCATTTGTATATCGTCAACAGTTGTCCCAGGTCAGAACAGACAGCGTCAGTGGTCCGAAAGTCTGACAACCAGTATTACCAAGGGGTTATCGTATTAGCCAGTTCTAACTGGGTTATGGAGCTCAGAGAGACGGTAGCTCCAAATACTGGTATTCGGCTGCATCCAGTTAGACTAGAGCCAACAAAGTCGAAAAAAGGCTAGGCAGATGGTGAAACTCATAATTTTGATATACTTTTTTTTTCAGTGAAATTAGTCAAGAGTCTCCATCTATTCTACCTGAACCGCCTTCTCAGAATGTTTCCTGTGCTCGCTACAGTGGTTCTTCTGCAAATCTCAATTTTGAGTCGAGTTTCTGATGGACCGTTTTGGGCAGTAGTGACGGTACAAACGCATAGATGCCGAGTATACTGGTGGTCTACGCTGCTACATATACAGAATTTTGTCAATCCTGGCCATATGGTAAGTTTGAAAAAACTTGAGACTTCGTACCCGTAAAACAATATAAATAGAACCTTTCATGTCTCCAATTCTCATTTAGTATCCAAACATGTAAGATGACGAGTTTGATCGCCGAACGAATTGAACAAAGATAATATTTAATTTGCCGTAGGATGGGGGACGAGTTAACGAATTAGCCATATAGATTGAACTAAATCTACTACTGCTTGCGCAAGTCATGTTAAGAAGAGCCTTCTATGAAAATTTTTAATAGTATTTCCTTTTGGTTTTTTAAGTTACATCCCTATCTTTAAATTAAAATATCTTGCCTTGTTTCTGAACTTCATAGTTCAATAATATCAAAGTATATTTTAACACTCTCGCTGCCATACGGTCCGCTGCCACGCTGGCGAGACGTAACTTTTCGAGTATGACACGCCACCTATATGCAGTGCTGAATAAGTTTGGCAGGACATACTGGTGGCTAGCAGGCTCACTGGTCTTTATAGCTTTGCAACATCGTGGTTTGTGTGGATTATAATAGGTGCGCCTATCGTCGGCCCGCATGACTTGCTGGAGTTGAAATTTCTATTATATGGATGACAGTGACAGTGTTAAATACTTTATTATCCTTCTAGTGTCTCGCTCACTCCTGGTACCTCGCCATAGACGTACAACTGCACATCCTATCACCTCTCGTTCTTGTATGGGTGCTTACTGGCAAACGTAAACTTGCCTGGTCGGCGCTCGTCGGTGCGTTGATTGCTGTACTTGCTGTTGCTACTACTTACAACTTTATCAAGGAGTTCCCTTCTGGTCCTGTTATACCTTCGTGAGTATTGACACTTGAAATAAGTGATTTCTAGTTTTAATTGTTAGTGGGTTCTTGTGAATGCTGTCGAGACTCACATAGCATTTTTTTTTCAAATAACTAATATTCTATATTTTTAATTATATAGAATTTTTGTGAGAAAAAAGAGGGGTTGGATTAATTTATTTATGTTTTTTTAGAATATTTATATAAAACGAGCAGATGAACCTTCATTTCACATTTTAAATTCAGTTTCTGCTTCTAATATTAGTTACATCTACTTTATATGTTACTTTTCAGTCGCCCACAAGATTCAGCGGATTACTTAACTTACTACTATGTGAACACGTTGACCAGAGCCTCACCATTCTTCGTAGGGTTAATATTTGGGTACCTCCTACATCTCAACCGAGAAAAGAAAGTTTCTTTACATTGGGTAAGTTTCTTCCTTTTATATACATTTATGTTTTTTGGTTGTGCGTTGTTTCATCGCTAATTGTTTAATCGAATTTTGTTTCACATAAATTGTTTCTCATATTATCATTTCATAGAATAATCAATTCGCAGAATACTTAATTTGAAGAAATTTAAATCATCGATTTTTATTTCAAATAAAGTTTAATGTTAGAATATTCATATCATAGAATAACAAATCAAATATTATGTATCCACATATTGTTTGTTTCACATAAAGCTTATTACGAAAAATAACATTTTAATCGACTGACAGTTTCTAAAATTCAATTCTTGAAAAATGCATACCCTCCTATAAAATTACAACACCGGGTTTACAAAAATAATGCGGGTAAATTATTGTCAAGCAGGACAACAATCTTGTTATTCTCACTAATGGGGTCCATGCCTGTTGCATGCAGCATGCAGCAAGCATGCCACTTGCAGCATGCATGCAAGCATGTAGCATGCAACAGGCAAGGTTTCTGTCACGGCTCCGGCGCTGCGGGGCTCCGGCGGCTCCACGCGAGTTTATCGTCGCAGATGGTATTAACGCTCACCACCGCAGCTTCGGCTTGCTGGCAAGCCGGCCAGCCTCAGCCGCGGCGGCGATCTTTAGAAACCACCTGCTCCTCAACTCGCGGGTCGCCTCATCCCTCCGCGCCTACGCGGGCTTAAATTACACTCTAGGGGTAGGGCAAACAAGACTACGTGGAGTCTGTTTTGCAGCCATTCGTTTCTGTCATTAACTTTTGTAGTACAACATATTGACTTTTAAAGACAATATTTTAATTTAAGGTTAATAATTTCGTTGAAATAAAATACCATGGAAACATACATCGAACAAACAATATTCGTTGAAAAATAATTCTGCTGGTTGATAAGTTGGTCAAATAAAAAAATGTGACTGTAAAATTCTTTGAATTGTGTTTCTGTAAAATATTTTTCATTCAAGTAAATAGTAGTCAAAACAAAAATATTCGAAATAAAAATACGGGGACTAAATATTATGTGAAACATTTTCTGGGAAACGAAATTCTGTAGAATTTCTGTCTGCGAAACAAAGTGACACCATGTTTTTTAAATAATCAGCCCCGATAAGTTACATGAGCGACACATTGTTTTTTTTTTGCGATGGGTATGCTCTTAACTCTGGTTTAGGTCAGAGATGACCGAGACAAAGTTGACGATGGTACGAGATTACCCAGAAGAAGCGTGTTCACTCTAATTTTTAAGAGATTAGGGTTGTAAGCGTCCGGAAACACAGACGCAGGCAGAGAGATTTTGTCTGACATAGGCCCACATAAGTCTAAGTCCAAATCCAAAGTAACGAAGAAGTTGCCATCCGTTTTTGTTACTGTTTTTTTATTGATAACTGCAACTTGAGTCGAAAGCACTAGTTGCTTATAGGTAGTGTTTCATTATTACTAAATGTGTCATGATTAATTTGTACTCCGAAATATGTTTTTTTTTAACATCCCGATTAATAGCATCGTTGGTCGAATAGTCACAAGCGTGACTGCTGAGAATGAGTTCGATTCCCGAGTCGGGAAAAATGGTATTAGGTTTTTCCGTCAGCAAATCTCTCAGTAGCAGCCACGGGGTCAGGTTTGTGACCGGTTGATGGCAATAGGCTCCTGTTACTTGGGACTTAAACATAACTGGCTGGCTGATATTATATTAAACGTATAATATTCAAACACGCTTTATTAAAATTACCGATGATTAATAACAACGAGTCATATGGTTCTAGAAGCAATACAATATTATTATGAGACGATTTTTTGTTAAAAAGCTATTTTTAATAATTTTTCAGATTTCAGCATCTCTGATTTGGATCTGCACGACTGTAATTGCTCTTCTCACCGTTTACTCGTCCTACCCAATCATGCAGTTGGACTGGGACAATCAATTCGCTGACAGTATGATCAATTCGTTCATGAGACCAGCGTGGGCCCTGTTTGTGGGATGGCTCATTTTCGCTTGTGTTCATGGATATGGCGGTAAGTAGATAATATTTTTAATTCGAACTTTATAAGGTCAGAGATATTATAGTATCATAGATGTTTTTATGCGGGCCAAGCCTGCCTTTTTAACCACGAAGTCCCATCAAATTACACCCGTTAAGAGAATAGACATTTTATTTTTAATTCAGAAGCTTGACTTAGATATACTTACGACAGGAAAAAATGATATAAATTAGGCCAACTTACGCCTTAGGTTTCTTAAGAGATTTAACGCTAAACAAATTTAAAACTCCATTCTGTCTCTATCATTTTCAAAAAAATGCCGCCGGTGAGCGAGCGAAGCGAGCGTGCTGCGGCAGCGGCGCGGCCGCCGAATGCCAGATCCTCACTATTGTGGGTGAACCATCTGGGTTAGGTTAGGTTAAAAGCATCCAAGTAACATGAGCTTCTTCACTATTTTTCAGGCCCTATCAACTGGATTCTTTGTCTCCGAGCATGGAAGGTTTTGAGTCGTATGTCATTTGCGATGTACCTTGTCCACTATCCTCTTATGTTCGTCATTAATGCTATGCCAATCGTACCTATTTACTTCAGCGTACGGTTCTCGGTAAGTAATTATACTTTTGTGTTTACGACCCTCAGTTGCATTCTTAAAAAACCGCAGCCAGGAAGATACTCTTGATAGACAGATAACAGTTTTTTTTGTATGTCGAATGCAAAACCAAAGCTATTCGATAATTGGGGGTCTGTGCTGCTATAAGCCCAAACCTGAGCGCGATAATCCTTTTAGGTGCTGCGCAGACGGCACACTTTTTGTGCGATCGAGTCTGCGGCGCACAAAAAGTCTGCATGGCGCCCAAAAAGTCGGTCTCGGATTTTTCACAGACTCAACACACACGACGCACATCTTCGATCATTCTGTCGGCAGAGCTGTAGGGACGTAGACGCGTAAAACACTAGGAAGTGGCGAAGGGCGGGCGTTTTGGGGGACTGTCTCTTTTAATTTTGACGTTCAAAAAGTGCTGATTATCAGCCTAGTTTGAATAAATGACTTTTGATTTTGGTTTTGAGACGCTATGGAAATCATGCAGAGATCGCGAAGTATTATTTTGTACGTGAAGTACAGAAAAAGAAGAAGAAATAGAGACTTTTGGGTACATCCTATACTTTCGGAAAGATTACTGAAGGGACAGTTCCATACTAAACATTCAATTCTGAAACAACATCCTGTTTTTTTTTTCAAATTTTATAAAATGTCTGTTACTACATTTGATGAGTTGATATTTATTATATTATGTCCAAACAGGAGCCGAATCAACATTACAGCACACATCTTCCCATATTTTTCTTTTTAAATGTCTATCATGATATTCTGCTTTAGAAGTATCATAAATTGCTGGTCTGTTTTGTATTCTTGAATTAACATCGATACATCGACCTCTGGCGCCATGATAATAGATCGCGTGCGTTACGTCCACCCCTAGCAAATGCAGATTGCCAACTAAAGTTTGCGCCGTCTGCGTTAGCGCGCGTTGAAGCAAACGTCCAATTTTTTTCACACACTTTTTGTGCAGAGCGGCGTGGCGCGGCGCGGTGCGGTCTGCCCGAATTACACGGATTTTTTGTGCGCCGGACTTTTTGCGCGTCGTGTGCGTTACTGCATATAATTGCATAGGTTCTATTTTCACAGACTAAAAAGTGCGTCACGGATAGTCTGTCGTCTGCGCTGCACCTTACAATATTATATCTGTTTCGAATATTGGGTATAATAATGCGTAACTAGCATATTTTTGGTATTTCCATCTCAGTTTTATTAAGCGCCCTCTTACAAATCTTAACGAAACCAACCTGCTGCCTCTGACTTTAAACGAAGTGATTCTCAACTATGCTTAGTTCATTCATTTTACCATAGATGTCACTATTCTAAAATTCAATTTTCTAAACTTTTTTTTCTTTTTCAGTTGTTCCAGTTCTTAGCCGACTTCTTACTGGCAGTGATAGTTTCATTTATAATAACTATTCTAATCGATGCACCGTGTACTGTTCTCATCAAGCATTTTATGGGTGGTGGTGAGTTTTAACATAAATTTAATATAATTTCGTTTTATTAATCTTATTGTTATTTATTTGTAGTCGATCTATTATCGCGATAATATTGCTACTAACATTGTAGTATCCTTTTGATACTCAATGGGTAGGCAGAATTGAGCCACTCCGTGGTCTTCATTGGCGCGACCAACTTTATTTTTTGACGTCACTGTAATGAACATTATAGTGGCATATTAGGGGAACTTAATGCACCAAGTTATTCTCTACCACTATAATAAGTATTAATTATTATTTCAGGACCAAAGAGACCTCCGCCGAAGATAGTGGAACCGGAAAGCATAGAAGAAAAGAAGTCACATTTATAAAGAAATTTTATTCTAGTTTTTATAAAGTAGGTTTTAAGTCTAATAAGACAGTTTATAGATTGTCCTAGTTAAAAATTAACAGCATTAAAACTCCAATTCTAAAATCCACTGCTGATGAACCCTACAGTTTCCCCTGAATTAGCAGCAGTATTTTTATTACAGAGCTTGAGGCTAAATAATAACAGCCACTACTGTCTAAACCGCGCTTGCCTTGATTGGTCTGTAAATCGGTGACCACCTATTCCGTACCGAGTTTCCATTCTGCCACGGAAAGCACGTTAAGCCGTTGGTCCCAGCTGTTATTTGAAGATCTTTGGCAGTGTGACAGGTAGTCTGTGGCCCGAAAGTCTGTCAACCGGTCTCCCAAAGAGTATCGTATTACCCAGTACCCAGGTAAATAACAGTAGCAAACAGTTGTTTGTGGAGGTTTGACAGGCAGAAGATCCATGTGAAATACTGGTACTCAGCTGCATGCGTTTAAACTGGACGCTGACCCCAAATATAATTGGAAAAAAGCTAGGCAGATGATGACTAGTAATTGTCACAGTCCAATGCATGTCCTATTACCGAATATTCGAACCATTTTTTTTGGCCTGTGTGATGGATCATGGCACACTGCCTCTTAAAGAGAAGAAGCCAGTGCTCAGCTCAGCTTAGCTTGGCTGATTATAGGCGTATAAATAGATCCATCGTGTAAGTTACATTAGTTTACATATAAGTTTTTGTTGGTGTACAGTTTTATGTTATACTAAAATAAAATAAATGTTTTGTCTAAAAATCTTTAATATTATTACCCCAGCCCAGCCAACATAATTCTCTCACATACCTAAATTTTATGAAGTATCATAAATTCTTAACTTATTAAGTAGAAAAGAATTTTCCATATTTTAAATAATCCCACAGAGAAACTCTGCCTTAATAATTATTAGAATTTACAAAATCATTTTCCTTACACACTGGCTTTCTCGCAAGTTTTTAAACCTACATATACATTCATCTCAAAAACAGCTTAATAATAATATATCATGTTTTACCTTAAATCTATTTGAGCAATGCTTAAGTTTAACAAAATGCAAAAAGTAAAAAAAACAAGGTCTTAATGTCGGGTTTAAACAATTGGTAAAAAAACATGTTGTATTAGTTGTTTACATCTACAACAAGTTGTAGAAACTAGTTGTATACACAACTTGTAAAAATCTGATCAAAAACAGATTTATACAGGAATATGATTACAATAATTAGGTACTAGACCAACCAGTATTAAAATTTGGGTAATTATGGGTATAAAAACGCGGGATAATGTCACGTACAAAATGCGCTTCATCTTTTTTTCTGTGTATCTAACATAATAACTAAACAAAGAAGTCGTTCTATGAACTATTTATTTTTAACTATCACAGATAACCTCAACACATCATTCTTACGTGGGTTACAATTAAGACTATTTCTAAGTTGCAGTGAAGACTATTTCTAAGTGTGATGTTCAAATTGATTTTGATTTTGACTGCCCAAAGGCTGTGTATTAGATATTGTGATACCTCAATCAAGTTTCTTAAATAAGCTCTTAACTATTTAATTGTAAATAAGCTACTTAATATTGCATTGTCTGTTATTCTCGCTACCTACAATACTTTCTCATAAAGTGCTTCTTAGTTCTAAAAAAACATTCACTTTCTCATTCGCACAATTCCTAAAGAATATTCTGGCAAGATATAATCTCTTTAGACGATCAACTGATCTTAATATAAATAATATCAATTTCTCGCAAACGTATTTTCATCTAAATTAATCAAGGACCTTAAAATCGAAGTCCTTTATCTATGTTTTAAGAATTTACTAACATAGCACATGAACTTGTTGGAAAATTCAGCGGTCAGGCGATACCTTAAAGCTAGATATGCCAATAACCTGTGAAGAACAGTAAACGCTAGAAGACCAACTATCTGTATGCCATAACTGTCACTTTCCATTCCCAAATCTCTTAATATTAACTTAGGATCTGAGTAAAGGCAGAAGTCTTCTTTGCATTCCATGAGGTTTCGGTTCTGGTAGAGGGCTATAGAGAATCCTGTAACTCCATAGCGGAGGTAAGAGACTGACATGAGTGCTTTCATAGTTCCTTCGATTGTGGGTCCGAAGCCCATGCCGTAGCAGGATAGGGCGAGAAGTGGAGCTGCTGTTGCTGGCGCTACAATGGAGCCATTCTGAAAGAGAAATATTTTGATGTTGAAATTTTGTTTGAGACTCTAGAACTAGGTGAATGTGGAATATCAGTGAGCTTTGATTTGGAAAAAAATAATATTTGTAGAAGCTGAAGAAAGGACGCAATCTATTAGCGGTTATGTCAGTGGAAAAGTCCGAAATGTATGGGAATGTGATTCGCGTTAAAATTGTTGTAGAAATTTAAAACGCTGACAAGGAATATGGGATAATCCAATTTTTTTTTTCTTTGTCCGTCGGGTAGTTTATTGAAAAGTATTGGACACGTATTTTTTCTTTTTTCCCATGGTCATACAATTACGGAGATATACCGAGTTGAAATGGCGCATGACGTCACATGTAGGTAAGTTTTATACCTACTTGTGACGTAGTAAGCCCCCACTCTCCAACTTTAATGAGTTTTAACTAAGTAATTTTTTGATATTTTGATAAAACAAAAAATACGTGTCTAATATTTTTGTATTACCCGTCTGACGAACAAAATAGAATGTCGTTTTCTTTACCCAATCCAGTCCTCTATTATAACGAATCAAGGCCCTCTCATAGCTCAATCACGATGACTCAAATAACTTTAGTCTTAAAATCTAATCTTTTTTAAATCCTTCAATGCAATGAAAGTCATATAAAAAATTGGTACAATACTCACAGTTACACTAAATGCAGAACCAACAGCTAAGCCAAGTCCTTCAGAGCACAGCGCTATGAGAAGCCCACTGACAACAAACAGGAAGAACCGTTCCCATTCCAACATCTGTCCAGACATCAGATACGCGACAATCATGAAGATCAAACCAAGAATGAACTGTAACAAAACAAAAGGATTTCCCAAGAGATTATTATTTGAGATTTTTCAAGCAGGGAAACAAGGATTTCTCAGTGCCTAGAGTTTATTGGAAAGAAGTTTTGAAGGGTATTTAAAAAACTGTTTACAGTGTTTACTATAGGTTAACGCAAAAATCGCCTCAAATCACTATCGTTTATTTTGTTTAAACGACCGTGCTTTTCAAGCTAGTTGCACCTCTGGTCTGTGCACTGCGGCCCAAGCCCGCGTCCACACTGCAGGCCTAGCGTGGAAGCGACGGCAGGCCCGAAATATCTAGCATATGAAACCGCCGCTTGTGGTCACACTGAAGTGGCTAACGGGGGCGCGACGCGTGACGGGCATGAGCGACATAGCGCGCATAATTTTCAAACGTTCCTATCCGCGCGTTATGGCCACACTGTAGGCCTAGTCCGCAAGCGATTTAATGCGCGGGTGGTAGGGGTATCAAACCATTTCGGTCTTATCGCTCGGCATTTGCGAGTCTGATTTTTTTTTAAGTTAAAACTTTTTTAGCCGCTATAAACGACTTTAGCTATGGGTACTCGTCACCGATGACGTCGGCATGACTTTGAAGTACTTCAAAAAATACCCGCCGCCCAACCCACTGTGACAATGACGGTTTTTGCACCGTATTGTGAAGCTAAATGTGCTGTCGACTGCCAGTATACACCAATCAATCAGTTGTGCTTATTTTAAAAGTTAGTTTTAGGTTTTATTGTGAGTTTTTGGTTCATTGCTCAACATGATGAACACCTCGATTAGGTTACAGCGCAGCACTCTGCGTCTGCTTTTATTTATTTCGTGCACACCATCTCTTGCGTTCAAATTTTCCATCTCAGGATCGGACTATCTAATAAAAATACCAAATCCTCGTCCATGGTTTACAACGCCTGAAATACGCCTAAACGCTACAACAGGTGGCCTACCATGACGTCTTAAACATTATAGTTTCATTCTTATTCGAGTGAGAAAGAGACGGGGCTATGCAGGTCGTCTAGCTCCTTCTCTTTCCCACTCTGGAATAAGAATGAAACAATAATGTTTTAAGACGTCATAGTAACCCCCCAGCTCGCTTGTCACTGTGGCCTCCGCATGCCTCCGCGCCCGCCACAGGCCCAATTCACCGCGCGTTCAGTGTGAACGCACACCAACGCAACTGTTATGCGTGGGAACTGGTTAAACATAGCCTCTCTTAAATCCTTTATGCAAGCAAAACAGAATTTATCAGTACTTGTGATTTTCATGTTATCTGTCTACATACCTTTTTTAAAACCATATCAGTGATTGGTTTCCAGACTACCTTGATATAGCTGAATATTTATAAATAACTTTTACAGTTAACCATGAATGCTAATGTAGCCCTATGTAAAAAAAAAAAATATATTTTGGTTTGATTCGAATAATAATTTTGGGCTGACTAAATTTAAATTGTCATCGACACCCTAAGAAGAAGTGATAATTACACGGTGGTCTGTGTCCCCACATTGGCAACAGCTGATTGTGTGTTCAGTGATAAACGACTTACCATGCTAGGAATACTGGAGAGTGTTAGGGCTGCGTAGTAGGCTTTCAAACTGTACCACCGGTTGAAATATTCCCTCCGAAGTAAACGTACTTGGAACGGAACTGTAATGAAAAAAATATTGGTAAATTATTACAAAGGAAAGTGTCGTTTGACGTGATAACCAAACCCCTATAAATATGGGGAACAAGCTCATAGCAAAAAGGATGGGATAAGTGACGTTTCCATTTGTGAATTCCAATTCAAGATCCCCATAATTTTCTATGATTGTTACTTATTTTTTTTGTATAATACTGAACTTGGTATAAATATTACTTTCAAATCAGCTAGGCTAACAGACTGACAGGCCGTTCCTCTAATTCTACATCACTGTCAAAATGATAATGAACCTTATTTTCGTAATAATATGATTGCTGTTAGGTTGTTTAGTAATAACAGAGAAATAAGTCAAAATCATAATGATCTTTAGTGTCGTTATAATAATGCTGCTGTTTAAATGTTAAAGTGTTCAGAGGTAAAAAGGCTGTTAAAAGACTATAGGTTGCACAAAACTCCCAATTTCTGTGTGAGAAGTTCTAGGCATTATATAATACCTGAAAGCCCTTCAAAACATAGATTCATTTTAGCATAAGACATTGCGATACTTACATAGCAGTACAGGTATCATAGTATAAGTATACATGAAGAACACGAGACAGCTGAGACAGAATTTGAAGTTGACAATGGGAATAGCAGCATTGTTGCCAACATTGAAGAATATGCTGCCCAGAAGCACAGCAGATATTATATGGTGGGCCAGCTGGATCCAGAGAGAGACCTGCAATTGAAAATAACAGTTAATCTATAGTACGTTTTTCTGTAGGATGTGACCAAATGCTGATTGCGACCGAGATTTTCTGAATGATGACCAAAGGTTTTAAGAAAGCGCCAGGGTACAAAAAAAGTTTCTAATTTGTTTGCAATTTGTAGAGCAGTGTCAGGTTAGATGCTGATTAAAATATGATTTGCGACCTGGCGCTTCGCCCTTTAATAGTTAGGCTCGCCCTTCCATGTCAAAAAAAAAAAGTACACGTTTCTCTTCCGTTGACAAGTATTGCCCGCATTTATACTGAAAATATTGTATCTATTTTTTCACGAGAAATGTGCGATCTCACTCTTGATATTGTAGTCCTTTTTTCAACAGTTCTAAATCATAAAATGTATATAATAGATAGTTAAATGTATCTGTAGACTGCCTCGTTGGTCAATTGTGCATGAGGTCCTGGGTTTGATTTTCAGGTCAGTCATATTGTTATTAGGTTTTTGCATCAGGAATTTTTCATTAGCAGTCTGGATTTCTGCCCATTGATAACAATAGAATAGGCATAGGCTCAAGTAATAGGCTCGCCCCCTATTACTTGGGATTTAAATACAAGTAGCGAAATGTGGGTGTATTATTAGGGACACCTCTGCCTATTTTTTTTTTTATTTGCGATGGGTTTGCTCTTGACTCTAGTCTAGGTCAGAGATGAAAGAGAAAAAGTCGACGATGGTACGAGCTTACCCAGAAGAAGCCTTTTCACTCTTACATTAAAGAACCCTGATTTAAGTCAAATTACAGATCGATTTAGGGAAGAAACTCAACCCATACATTCATAAGTCTTGCTTTCAACCTTTAAAGCCACGATCTCATCGAAATTAACCCTAATAAAATCACACAATAGACCTATTATTGTGCAGGAGAAAAATAAATACTGGGATTAAGTGCTGACTTACCGCATTTCTTCTATTCTGCATGAACATTCGGCCGCTCAGAATGAGAAATTGAGACCAAAATGTTGTTGGAAACTCCACCTTTAATGACTGGTCTTTGGCTACGTGTTCTGTGAATATTCTCTGTATGGAGTCGTCTGAATGTAGCACCGGTTTTCTGAAACCATTAAAATTAGAAATTAATTGCATTCATGTGTCTTGGGTTGGCGTGGTGTCACGTATTTTGCGAAGGTGCCTACCTACAAAACAAGCACAACAACTTAAGAAGTTAATACTAAGAAGTAGCAGTAGGTGGTAGTAGTACTGTGAGCTTTTAGTGTTGCACTATCAAAATTTATCGCTTTTGCTCAAAAGTTCTACATATTCTGATTGGCGATTCAGCGATTGTTCTTACTTTTCTTACACTTTATTCAATCAGACACGTTATATACGCAAATGAATTAAATGACATTATCCCTACAAATAGGTGCATACCAAATTATACGTGTACTTGAATAAATTCGTTACCATAATTATTATTAAAGCATGTGAATTGGTAATGGCAACATACTAAAATTTTAGCTTACCTACACCAAAATATTTTAATATAGTTTGACAAAAAAATACACTTTTATTTGCATCCACACTAATATTTTAAATGCGCGAAATTCACTGTGTTTGTTTGTTACCTTTTCACGACTAAACGGCTGATTGGATCTGAATGAAATTTGGCAAGAAGATAGATTTTAACCTGGGGAAGGACAAAGGCTATATATCGTCACGCTACGACAATAGGAGGTGCGCAGTAATGAAAAATGTTGTGAAAACGGGGAAAATGTGACGCAGACGATGTTCAGTAGTTTTACGTGAAAGAGTAACAAACATCCACCGCACCGCTCAATCTTTTTTCGCAGTAAAAAGTAAGGTAAAGTGAAGAGGTACTAACCGTCCCCCTCTAGCAATCATTCGATCCAGTCTCCTGCAAAGTTTCCCATTCTGGCACAATTCTGACAGCTGAGCCACAGTTTCTATATCAGTGACAAGAGTTTCCAATACAAAGTCTGCAGGGTTGTGAGTTTTGGGACAAATGTTGCCAGTTTCGGCCATGTATGGCACTAGGAGTTGTGGTGCACCCTGGAAAGATAGAAAATAAACCATTAAATATATTTAGGATTACGCTAAGCATCAATGAGTCTCATACATAATATACAGGTCTACCTGTATGAGACTCATTTAGACTCGTCTTTTCTTAGCGTGTCCATAGACAATTAATTTGAGTCTACAGAGAATTTGGCGACGAGTTTGGCACTTTCTATAGCGTCCATCAGCTCTTTTGATGCGCAAACATCAGGACAGACAGGACATATTATCAAGTGTGGAGAGCTATAGAGTCATCTTTGCATCTCCACCAGAACTGTCTTCAGGTTTCCATTGCTTCGGTCAATCCGAAGTGTCCGGAGTCTATTTAAAGACTTGCAGGTCAGCCAGGACAACTCGTGTCCAGGTAGGAGATTTTCAGCAAGAGACTCATTAATACTAGAGCATCATGACACGGCGAGTATGAGGCAATGCTCAGCTGTGGATGGAAAGGTTGCCAATGACATGAAAATTTAATGGAATTATGTGAAGTTTTGTTACCATCTACAATCTGGCTAGCCTTTCCCCTCTCTATTCTTACCAGATGCAGTTGAATACCAGTATTTTACATAGAGCCACTGCCTATCTGACCTCCACAACCCAGTTAGCACTGGTTAATACGATACCCCTTAGTAAGACTAGTTGTCAGACTACAGGCCACTGACCACCTGTAACGACTCTGAAGTTACGTTATGATATAGAAAATATGAGGAACAAAAATGATTTTATGTTTGTTTTTAAATAAAAAAATGGCTTTTGAAACAAAACATTTTAAGTCTGAACCGGGAAATCCGGTACCTCACACAAAAACGCGATACGAAAATGAACAGATATGGGCTGCAGATTCTGTGTTTTTTATAAAAATTACTTGTCCAAGAAACCTTCCTAAACTTAAATATTTTTGTGATTTTCATGTTTTTTTAGGACATCTAATTCTAAAGAAATCTAATTATGGTGATCAGAAGTGAAAACAAGACACAATTTTAAGCAAATGCTATGTGTGCTCTATGTACCTTATAATTATTGTGTATTTAAAAAAGTCTCAAACTATCAACTAATCTAGACAAAGTTTTAAGATATCGCTTTCATTGATCGCTGAAATATAATACAGTGAAATAGCTGTGTAATCATTATAGGTGTTAAAAAAGTAAAGGTACTTCATATATCTAAAAAAGAACGTTGCGAAGCAGGGCAGCAAAGTCCACTTTCTTACCTGCCAACAAACTGCGATAGACAATCAGTCATATTGACTTATAGTTGGGATTCTCGCCCTTATGACCTTTCGTTAGGCCCATGTTTAGCAGAGGACGGACCCTTGGGACATAGTTGGTGAAAAGGGTCCATAATCTCCTACCTGTATACGTCTCATAAGACCGCTACTCATCTTTCTATACATATTATAAAACTAAGTCGCTTTTCATGTGTGTCTGTATACCCGCGTTGATCTTCTATATCACGCAAAGCATTTTGATGCGGTTTTCATCCTAATTTATAGAATTAATCTCAAATGTTGTGTATGTAAAAAACATTTATGTATATTGTACGTTAAAATAAAGAAATTTTGATGTTTTGTCAAGGCAGCAGGGACGGGTACCTTATACCTTGTCTATGAAGTATAGAATTTGGTATAAGGGACCCGTCCCTGCTATACTAATATTATAAAGAGGTAAGAGTTTGTAGGTTTGCCTTTTCAGTTCTGTCGCTTGCCACCAATTTTGAATTTAGAAGTTTTCCACATTCAAAGGAGATCGAGGCTGGGTGCCTCGAGACATTTTTGGGCTAATTTCAAAAGTGGCCGGCCAAACAAAATGAGCTTATTATTTGAATAGAGCATAACATAATACACATTTTGTTATTTTCAACCTTAGTCGTAAGTCAATTCGCCGAGAAGTTAATCAACCAGAAAATATTTCAGATCACCCAGATTGGGCTAATCAATTTTTTTTGCCAGCCATCTGAAATAAACGCAATAATTCAATAGAGCATATGGATATAAATATGTTTTATTATGCCACCCAAGTTTTAATAATAATAATGATTACCATAAATGCCAAGACTATCCACAATCGTGAGATATCCAGTATCAGGGAATATTTCTTAGAAGCCGACGTGGGGATGCGTCGTGGTCGCGGACAAGGGCCTCACACTGAAATGCGCCAGGTTTGTGCCAGGGTCCAAGCTACCGACGGTCAGGGCTCCATAGAAACGAACCACTTAACAATATGAGCCGTGTCCAGGATACCGCTTTCTTTCTTATTTCCCTTGATCTAGCTGCCTAACTAGAGCCTCATAAGATATTGGTCGTTGGTCTTGGCAATGAAACCATTGGCTGATAAGACGATTGGCACAATGATCGCTTAGTCCACATCCCACATATCGACAACCTCGCGAGCCAAGCCAATATACTTAACTTCACGCTTTCAAATCAACCATATTGAACACCCCTACTTTGGAGTGGAAAAAAATGTTTTAATAACTGGTTTGAGCGAACGGAAAAATATATAAAAACGTGGTGGTTACTTTGAAAAACAATAAAAAGTACTATAAGGTTCTAGTTGTTTTTTTTTGTCAAACGACGTAACTTTAAAGGCACGCCTCGTAAGTTTGTATGTCGGGGTTAATCTGCGGAACTATTGATCCAATTGAGAAAATTCTTTAACTAACTTTCATCATACCAAAGTGTCATAGACTATAGTTGATAAGTTCCCATGAATTAATTTTAGTATAGTGATATAACGGGAGCGAAGCTGCAAAGCAAAAGGTTATTAAATCTAAGTAAAGCTTGGTTCACAATGTAAGTTTTTATTGCAGAATCAAACTTAAGCCATGAACATCAAGGTACTTAAACACTCGTATGAGACGTTAAATACTTAAAGCCATTTAAAGGTTAAACATTTAGACACTCTGTAAAGTCTTGAAATTAATGTCATGCTAAAATTAAATGGTACTTGAGGGCTTTCTTTTGCAGTGTTTGCATTTCAATTACCTTTTTAATTTAGCATGGATTATTTTGATATTCTTTTAAACCTTGCACATAATCATGATAGTAAGCATTGATAGCTTAGTGATCTGACCGTCGATCTGCCAAATGATAGGTCTCGAGTTCGAATGCAAGATTCGGCGCATTTATTTTTCGGATTCATATGCGTATAGTATAATTATCACTTGCTTCGGTGAACGAAAATATCGTGAGGTGACCAGCAACCCGAGGGATATTTCTCGACGGCATCTAAAGCCAAGTCAGAAACCCATGGGATAGGAAACTAACCACACGATAAAATAAGATAATTTTAATTCCATGATACCAAAGAGAAGTCAAGTGTGAAGTACGCATACCCTGCTGGCTTACCATGACGTCTTAAAGCAGTATTGTTCTACTCTTATTCCAGTGTGGGAAAGAGACAGAGCTATACAGAATATCTAGCGCACACTGGAAAAGGATAGTGAATAAATAATGTTTTAAGACGTCATGGAAGGCCACCTATTCATATCATTCCATGATAGCAAATGACGTGAAATTAGGAAATCAAAGTGAAGACCACTTTGATTACCACTAATTGGGTTTACGTAACTCAAAGGATATTAATGAGATACCAAAATGGAGTACGACACTTTAATTACTTACTAATGTTAACATCGTAGAATAATATGGCATCTCGCCTATTATCTCCAAAGGGTAAGTAGAGGTGTGCCTAAAATAGGGGATAATCCAATTTTTTTTTTCTTTGTCCGTCGGGTAGTTTATTGAAAAGTATTGGACACGTATTTTTTCTTTTTTCACGTAGTCATAAAATTACGGAGATATAATGAGTTGAAATAGCGCATGACGTCACATGTAGGTAAGTTTTATACCTACTTGTGACGTAGTAAGCCCCCACTCTCCAACTTTAATGAGTTCTAATTGTAATTTTTTGATATTTTGATAAAACAAAAAATACGTGTCTAATATTTTTGTATTACCTGTCTGACGGACAAAATAGAATGTCGTTTTGTTTACCCAGTCCGCACCCTTATTATAACCACATTTCACCTGTTAAGTTAAAGCCTCAGAAAGTTATAGTTACACTAGTTAGGGTTTAGAATAAAACCACCAAATTATGAGTATGTAGATGAATGACTTTAGGCCCACGTACTCTCGCTGCCCGAGTTAAGCATGGACTGGTTGGCACGCAACCCTAAAGCTCATACTACGTTTATTAGAATACCACATCTTATTGCCATCAACCTGTCACAAGTTCCATCTACCAGAAATAAATCTATTATCTATACAAATAAATAAAATTTGAGTGTCAGTTTGTAATTTCGAAATGACAGCTTTTTCTGAATGCGTATGAAAGTAGATACGGGTCCCAAAGTAAGAAAACATTTTGTTTTTCAAATGTCTGTTTGTTCCGGCTACTCTCCGTAACGGGTGGATCGATTTTGAGAGGACTTTCACTTATGGATAGCTGATTTTAGAAATAGCAACTTAGTCAAGTTATTTTACAAAAGAGATAAAGGTTCCGTTGAAAAAAAAAAATTTTTTTGAAAAATCAGATTTAAATAGGGCAGTAATATTTTTATAATAACTTCACGCAGACGAAGGTCGCGGGCAAAAGCTGGTTTTAGAATCAAAGAGATTTAAAATAATAATAGAGCAGACATTGGGAATATTTTCATACCGAAGTTTTTCGATTTTGACACACGAAGGCTACCTGACAAACAGGCTTGTGACACTTTTTAGGGTTCCGTAGCCGAATGGCAAAAAACGGAAACCTTATAGATTCGTCATGTCTGTCTGTCTGTCTGTCCGTCCGTATGTCACAGCCACTTTATTCCGAAACTATTACGACTACACAGCTGAAACTTGGTAGGTAGATGTATTCTGTGAACCGCTTTATGATTTTTGTACAAAAATAATAAAAAATATAGATAAGGATATCCCCCCATACATGGAACTGAAACTAAAAAAAAAAAACAACAAACCTATACGTGTGGGGTGTCTACAGATAGGTTTTAAAAATGACATTGAGGTTTCTAAAACCATTTTTTTAATGTCATTTTTTTGAAAGATAGACACTTCCATAGTGGTAAAACGTGTGTCCCCCCCCCCCTCTAATTTCTAAAGTAAGAGAAGAAAAATTCTGAAAAAACTATGAAGATGTAGAACGTACAAAAAACTTTCAACGAAAATTGGTTTGAATAAGATTTGATATGTAGTTTTTGAGATATGGGACTTTTTCACCAAACTGCAGCAGTAACTTTGTTTTTCATTAACTTACTATGAAAAACAAATTTAGTTTTGCGGTTGAGCGAAGGTTTACTAATGAATGACCGTTCAAAACATTGTTATTATATTGTTTGGGGCTATGGAACCCTGTGTGCGAGTAAGACTCGCACTTGGCCCGTTTTTTTTTTACTAAGTAGTAATAAATATTGGATTACGATTTTCTTCGTCTATCGCTCGTAATTAAATGTCTTTGACTAGAAAATCTCGTCGATAGTATAGGTATTGCAAACTGTTTAAAATCCATAATATTCAACGTAATCTTCAACCAAAAATTTTAAATAATCCATCAATAATCATCATCATTCATCAATTTCAATTCGAGTGACAAAATCACAAAATCAAATAGAATTTAAAAAGTAATCGCCTTAAAAGCGTTTTATATCTGAGCCATTACTCACGTGGAGGGTTAAGTGAAACACTCCGGAGTTATGACAGACTATTATCGAGACATCATTTTAGGGTTAAACACGTATCTTCGCTATAAAGTTTATGTCGTCGCCCTTACCAAAAACTCATTTATGTTGCCTAAGTAAATATTATAGTCGTAAGATTTGCATGAGATGTTGTTGACCTTTGGGTGTTAGTGGCAGTTTATATGCTCAATCTAGGCTTTGTATACAGAGGCATACCATACATATACCGCCACATTGCTTTGATATTGATATCGTCTAACCAAGGGGTATCGTATTACTCAGTCACTGGGTTGTGGAGGTCAGATAGGCAGTCGCTTCATGTAAAATACTGGTATTCAGCTGCATCCAGTTAGACTGGAAGCCGACCAAGATAGTTTGGGAAAAGGCTAGGCTAGGTATGTTCGCATTGAGTAGCAATCTGACAAAAAATATTTTAATTTAGAGACTTACACTTTTGTATATAAGATGTTTATTTTGCATCCTCAAATTCAAGGAGGTAACTATGCTAATGATTCTCGACCCGAATCAATAACAAAATGAGTAGGCATTTTTTTATTTGTTACGGAATTCGGCAATTGTAAACCACATGTGTTTTAAACGCGGCCGGTCCGATCCTCGCCCTATAACCGCGCTTTCACACATACAAACAATCTCAAACATTTATTCGGTAATTATTTATTCCCTAAACCACAGACAAACTTAAACAACCAAAAAAATCTGCGTTTATTTATAACTAGCTGCTGCCCGCGACTTAGTTCGCTTGAAAAAAAAATATTTTAGGGGTATGAAAAAATAATGTTGGCCGATTCTCAGGCCTACCCGATAAGCACACAAAATTTCATACAAATTAGTTCAGCCGTTTCGGAGGAGTTTAGTAATAAACACCGCGACACGAAAAATTTAGATATTTGAAGATTAACTAGGTACCGTAGTTTAAATTGATTATTAATATCTTTTGTGACAACCTCCTGAATTTTGACGAGCAAGCAAAACAACACCTTGTTTATTTTAATAATTGGTTATCGCTGTGATGAAATTGCGACAAGAGTTTGAAAGTTAATTACAATAATAATTGGCCTTCTGAAGTTGTTGTAAAACTTTCATCTGATTCTAATTGGACTTACTTTAAAATAGAAAGTACAAATTTATTGACCGAGGATTAGAAAAAAGGACGCTTCTGAGTAGAAATTAAAATTAGTAATCGTTCATCGTCTGGATCTTCTGTTCTAATCCGGATTCGTGCCCAGTTGATGGCAATAGGGTCGCCCTCAATTAGGTTCACCTCTGCCAAACCCTTCGGGGATTATAGGCGTGATGTTATGTTATGTTCATAGTCTAGTTTAATAGTCTGTACTTACCCTTTAAAGTCTAGCTCGATATGGAACTATAAACTATGAACGCAGTTTCTCGAGAGCTCATAAAATCATGATCCAGGTCAGTGCTTAGCAAGTTACCTCTTTTATACTACACGGATAAACCTAACGTTCTCCATAGTATTTTTAAAGTGTAGTTTTCACCTCTTCTTCGAAGTTATTTTTAAATTTAAAAACATATTACTTGAAACCATACAAAAAATATCTGACTCTAACTTATTCGTTTTTTTTTTAACGTATGAATTCTTGTATCGTGGGTGCATTTACAAAAACTTTAACTCACATATACAAACAGCCAGAAACATGACAAGTACCTGTAGGCTTTCCATATATTTGTTTCGTGAGGGAATCGAACCCGCGACACGCAGCTGCCAATCGCTCAGCCACTGCGCCAATCGCCGACTGTTAACACGCCACATGGGTGTAGTGGCTGAGAATGAGGTCCATGGTTTGATTCTTAGATCAGATTAATACTGGGTGAAAATTCTCTCACTCCAGTCTCCTCCCAGTAATCCCAGAGATGGCCGGACTAGTTTTTTTTCTAAGCAATCCCATGATATGGGTTATAAATGAAAGCCTTTGCCGTGAAGATTTCGAAAAATAAAATGGAATGTGAACCAAAGCAAGTTTTTTAAACTACTTCATTTTATTGCTCATCTGTCCATCGCTATATCTGTCAACAGCAGTTTAGAACCCTTTGAGCTAAAAACCTTTGCGCGAGCTTTGAAGGATGTCAATTACAGCTTTGATCCCGTCATTAAATTCACAGTCGGTTGAGAAGCAGTTTGTCAAACAGTTGACGACGAAATTGTACGTCGTGTAGTGAAAAGGCACGTAAAGTATTTTATTTGAATTATTGGAAGGATTTAGATTGTTAAAATAATTCAATCAATATCCAACTATTTTGAGGTTGGCTTCCAGTCTCAGCGAATGCAGCTGAATATCTGTATTTTACATGGAGCGCATCCGCAAGAGAACCAAGGTTACCGCATCCGCAAGAGAACCAAGGTTACCGATGTAGCCCGAAGAATTGCCAAACTTAAGTGGCAGTGGGCAGGGCACATTGCTCATTTGGGCACAGAACAGATGGCCGATGGGGCCGAAAAGTTCTAGAATGGCGACCGCGAACCGGAAGACGATGCGTTGGAAGGCCTCCCACTAGGTGGACCGATGACCTGGTGAAGGTTGCGGGGATCCGCTGGATGCGCGTCGCACGGGACCGGTCAATGTGGCGACACTTGGGGGAGGCCTATGTCCAGCAGTGGACGTCTTTCGGCTGAAATGATGATGATGATGATGATGACATGGAGCGGCTGCCTATCTGACCTAAGCAATCCAGTTAATACTGGGTGGGTAATACGATATCCCTTGGTAAATCTGGTTGTCAGACTCTCGTGCCACTGAATACCTGTAACGATTGTCAAAGATCTACCACAGACAGCCGAGACATACGAATTCACTTGATTTCCAAGGCACGGAGGGAAACTCGGTATGTAATAGGTGATCATCTGATCACCCATACTGAAAACTGTTATTTTGATATATAAACAGACTCTCTGTCTTTCACTTCATTTATTTCTATAGATGTGTTATAGAATTATATAAGCAATTAGTGTTAGTTAAACTTTCAAATCGTGCACAAGAACAATATCCAAAAAAATAAATAACTCCACGCATCGACATAACTTTGAAAAGGAAAGCCGATACTAAATCTGTACCTCATAAACAGCTTAGAAACTCCAGGAGAAAAATATAACAAGTGTTTACCGAAGTTTTGCCTCTTAAACATCGGTCGTGAATGTATCAGTTCTTTAAGTATAGTAAGATCCTCTCGAGCTCTTGAAACTTTTATGTAATAAAATGTTCATACTTTATTTCTTTACCGATAGTATTGTATCGTACTTCTATTGAGGAAAATGTTCAGTATAAATGTGGATGGCTATAAAAGTAGAGGAAGACCGAAGAAACGGTGTCTGGACTGAGTGAGATGACAAGTAATAGAGAAAGTATGAAGAAAACATATTGCCCGAAATTGGGATAAGGGCAAGAGATTGTTGATGATAGTATATTACTGGTATTTTTAGTCATGAACTGAACCTAAGTCGGACTAACCACGCCTACATTCAACCCTGTGTGTTTATGAATTGACATATTTATATTCTATTCTATTTTTGTTTGATGGCAATTGAAGACATATTTATATGTTAAGCAGGCGTACACGCCTACTTTTCATCTGTCAAAGTTGAAGTACCGGAAAACTGTTTATTTAATACATTAACATTTATTAAAGTGACATATGACATCTTTAGCGTTGATTGAAGCAGGATGCAACTATGGGTTTGACAAAGATAGGTAGCTGGAGGAGGTATCTTTTTCAAAGATCCGCCAATTGCGGCCAAAAATTATAGGAATACGTTTAGGTGTTTTTAACTGTTGTCATGGCAATATAGTTCGACTAAATCCAAAAATGGATTTGGTTTGGCTCTTATAATATGGGTATTATACACCGCACGTTTGTGCTAACAGTTTGACATTGACAGTGCCTTAATTGTCATAACATTAAAGCTGATACATATTAGTAGTGCAAGTGCTACCACCTATGTAAGGTTGACTGTACCTACTACGTCAATGCTTTCAGTTTGTTGCGTTTTTGTTTGAAACTGAGGTTTTTATGAAAGTCTTAGCGGTGAGACTGCTCATGTAAGAAAGTTTTTGGAACATGCTATGAATAGGGCTGTAATGTGCGTGCAAACAATCACACCTTTCTCTTAAAACTGAAGTGTTGATGTACACCAACAACAATGGCATCAACATCGTTTTTAGTACTTCATCATTAGGGGCGAGCCTATTGCCATCAATGGGGCACAAATCCAAGCTTCGTGGCTGCTTCTGAGAAATTCCTGATAGAAAGACCGAATAACGAGTAGCACAACATCGTATAAGTAATTCTAAAATTCGATTCTTTCAATGAGATCCCAAAGTTAATTAATATCATTCTAATGCTAATAAATTCTAATAAGCAATAACACAAAGACTTTGAAACCATCTGAATTAAAATGACGACTCTGCCTAAAGCTAAAGGGAATCAGTTAAGATATTAAGACTAAAACTAGTAAAGTCTAATAAAAAACTATTGGGCTTTTAATTTACAAAATGGTATCAGCTCTCCAGTGAATTCATATAATTCTCTCAGAAATATGAAAATTTTAATAATTAATATAAAAGTTTTTGCCAAAAATAACTCAGATTTTCTAGTTAGATTAGTTCTAGGAGCTTGTGGCTTACGATACACCATATGTGTGGTGTATACAAGGTGTTGTTTTGCATCCTCGTCAAAATTCAGGAGGTTGTCACAAAAGACTTAAATAATCAATTAAAATTACGGTATCAAGTTAATTATTAAAAAACGCTGATTTTTTTGGTTGTTTAAGTTTGTCAGTATTTCAGAATAACCACCCCCTTAACGTGATTTAGGGAATAAGAAATTATCGAATAAACGTTTGACATTGTTTGTATGTGTGAAAGCGCGGTTATAGGACGAGAATCAGACGGGCCGCGGTTAAAACACGGGTGGTTCACACTTTTCGATTTCCGTAAATAGGAAAAAAATAAAAATTACCTACCCAGTTTATAATTGATTCGGGACGAGAATCAGTAGCACAGTTACCTCCTTGAATTTGACGAAGATGCAAAACAACACCTTGTATAACTAACGGGGTTGTGGAGGTTAGATAGGTAGTCACTTCATTTAAAGTACTGGTATTCAGCCGCAGACCGAAACCGACTTTACTGACACCGTTTATTTTTTTAAAACATTGCCCTACACTAGGAATTTCTACTGTATCGTAGGTGCGTTTACAAACATTTAAACTCACAAACACAAACAGCAGATTTTCCTGATATGTGTAAACACGGATGAGGGATGGCACGTCCCTGCCGCGGCCGGGGACATTGAAATGAACAGCTCGGAACTCGAATAGCCTTGACTCGGAAATATGTAAACAGCGCTTAGGTTGACTTTAATATCAGTATTAAAGTCACCCTAAGCGCTGTTTACAAATACTGCAAATTCAACAAAACGCAAATCGAAACCAGAGCTCTTTTGAAAGTGAAGACAAGCCAATTAAATCGGTGACGTAAATCAAAACGCGACGATTTTAATGAATAAACCATTTGATTTGGGTTTAAGGAAACTTTGGGTTGATTGACATCTTTCCTGATAGGAAGTTAGATAATTAGTTTGTGAGACAATCTAAGTTTGCTAGTGGTATGGCTACCTACATGGTTGTAAGCATAGTTTACCTACATGGTAAAAATAATAGCTTTTTGTTCATCATCTTTGTTTAATAACAGCCGTCTGGGTTGATCTTCAGGGTACTCACTTGTCTAGTTAGGTCCGTGAATGGCCACAGATTACTTATAAAGTTTCCTCCACACGAGATAATTATATTTCAAAGGCAAATCATTGGCACTCTGGACTGGCACTGGTGTTCAAAAGAAATATCCAACGTCATAATAAGAACTCCAAAAAACCTAGTGTTATTGTGAGTGTGTTTAGCCGTGATTTTGTATCGGGTGCAAGTGGTTCGTGTAGCAAAAGACAAAGAAAGAGAGTAGACAGATTTGTCTGCCCTTAATTATTTATTTTCCATCCACCCACATTCTCTAGTCATCCCGCGATCATGGCGCTTGCAACAGCGTCCAAATATCGGGAACTCAAAACAATTAATAATCATGGAAGATATCGAAGGTGATATGTATAAGCTCAAAGTTTCTTAAAGCATGAATTACCTGATAACAGCACATTCCCCGTGCCAACACGAATATCCTGTCGAAGAGTGCGAAAAGTGACGCTGATGGTTGATGCACCGTGCACACAATGGTCCTGCCTTGACGAGACAACAGTCGAAGGAGAACTACCAGCTGACGGATAGAGACGATGTCGAGGCCACTGCAATAAATAAATGAACATAGGTTAAATGCATAGTTTTGAACATGAATCTTTTTAATTCTATATTCATGATTGTAAGTTTTTTTTGGATTTATTATAGGAATAATAAAGGGTGTAAAACACCTCTTAACGAAACCAAAAGGCACTGGTTCTCCCTGTCATTGCGATCATTTTTTTTGTTCTACACCATACCTGGGAACCTTCTAGTTACGGAGATATTAAGGGTCAAAGTTCCAACTTTTTGACAAGTATTTTTTTAAATACAAGTTTTTAGTGTAAGATTTTTACTTTAAACACCTCCACGACCCCCGTACTATTCAATCCGTCCATCAGCACAATGTTTTGAGTGCGTTACATTGAGTTCTACCACAAAACATGATTTTACACCCCCCAAAAAAAAGTCGTTTCCCAGCAATAATTTTTGCGTAAAGTTACTTAGTTTCATGTACAGAATGCTTGATTGACGGCTTCGTGATGAGGTGATTTACACGGTGTATAGTAGGTACTTAGGTAGTTATATACTCAAAATAACACCTTATTATTTGACATGACTGCTTAGATGGTCGCAAGCGCAATTGCTTAAAAAGAGGTTCTGGGTACGATTACCGGATTGGGCAATGTAAGGTTTTTTCATTCAGAATTTTTCAGTAACAGCCACGCAATCCAGAGCTGTCTTGTGTAATTGGGGAGGAGCTTATTTCCATCACACAGCCACAATTCCAGACTACATAGCTGCTATTGAAAAAGGGGAAGAAAAGGAAAAAGTACTAAATAACTACACTTCCCAAGTGTCTGTTTTTAAGTGATCTGTTGATACCGCTTGCTTCCCCTTACCCATAAAACATGATTTAAATTATGCAAAAATTATCTAGCAGATCCTTACACTAATAAATGACCATTGTTTTATCATCCTAAAATTTTAGGGTTGTTGACGCTCCTAAACAAATAAAATTGAGTTATGACCCTATAAAGTTAAATACCGCTAAAATTAAACCCCTTTACAAAATTTAATGAGTACCAGAGTGCGAGATTAGTACTTTTTGAGTTTCCGAATTCGTATGGAGTGTAATCTATGAATAATTTTGATAAATAATATCACAAATCTGCTGCAGGTGGAGGAGCTTATGGCAAATAATGACAGCCACTCCGATCCGAGTCTTCAAGTTAAGCCGAGCTGGCCTAGGTTGGTATGGACATGGGTGCCCACCCATAACGTACAGAGTTTCCACGGAAAGCACGTTAAGCGTCCCGGTTGTCATTTGTAGATCTTTGACAGTCGTTACAGGTAGCAGTGGCTTGAATGTTTCACAACCAAGTACAAGTTTGTTGTACAAGGAAGAAGACATCCAAGGGATATCTTATTACCCAGTACTAACTGGGTTGTGGAGTTCAGATTAGGCAGTCACTCCATTTAAAATACTGGTATTCAGCTACAAGCCGACCCCAACAAACTTCTATATGAAGATGGGGATTTCACGTACGGTGAAGGGACTAAGGGGTACTAAAAAGTTTTTGTTATGAAATTGGCTTTAAATACATTGGCAACATAATTGATTCTAATATGAAAGGTGCTTCTGAGAAGAAATACGAATACAATTATTTGAGTACTTATAGGTACATACATTATTACTATTATAGGTACATTATTTGTAATCACAAAGGTAGACCAGACGGCCTAGATTAGTGGTAATCGTTTCAAAGACTTTTCCGCTATCTTTTTCAAGCGCAGAATGTTATTTTATCCAGGTCCTTCCTATAATTTGTACGGTATACTTCAATTTTTTTTTTTTTTTTTGAAAACCTTGCCCCACACTAGGAATTTCTCCTGTATCGTGGGTGCGTTTACAAACATTTAAACTCACATGCACAAACAGCCAGACCCGGAACAACTATCTGTAGGCCATACAAATATTTGTTCCGTGCGGGGATCGAACCCGCGACACGCAGCGCAGCAGTCGATCGCTCAGTCACTGCGCCAACCGTGTCGTCAACCGTGTCGTAAATTCACGGAAGTACCTAAATGCGGTTATTGATATCGCCATGGAACAGTTCCCAAGCAAAATACTCTAAACAACTAACTTTTGATTTCGACATCAATGAAGATTATCTGACCCGATTGATACGAAACCTTTCAGGAAATGTCCTTCACTAGATTGGCTTAGATAATGTTCTTGGAATAACTTATGGCAGCTCTTACTGGTTACCTTGCCATGTTGGGATTGAGTTGGTTTTAATATTGGTTTTCTTTTATCTTTAGAACATTGTTGTATACAGATTTGAATAAACAATCTTTTGTTGACGTGTATGCGAAGAATGCAATTTAACATTCTTAATAACCCACGGAGGAAGATTCAAATATAAAACGAAAGAAAGTTCAGGTGAACCTCACTCAGGAGGCACGCTGGTCTTTTGTTTTGTTTTTCGTCAGGCAGTTTAATTCATTAGGATGATACACGTCTATTACTGTCTGTTTAAATACTTCAAAAATAACCTCCTCTAGATACCGCATAAAAGGCAACCGAAGCGCGCCGCATATACATGAATTATCAGAAATGTAGCTCGATGCTTTTATTTATGGAGGTTATCATTCTGTGAAACACCATCACTAAAGTTTGTTGACACAATCGAGACCATAGAATTTTGTCTCGCAGGATTTTCCTGACTTTGAAAAGGATTGGATGGTATATTATATTGTTGGTATATTAAGTATTTGGAATCATCTTCAAAGGCTTTTTCGTTTTTTTGTCAACAAGCAATAATAGCCCTTGCGTGTTAGCAAACGAAAAAGACATAGTGAATATAACGTCTCTGTCGAGATGGATCACTTCAATTAATTTGTAGGTACTTCAATGTCACCCTTACTTAATTTAACCAACGAAAAACTGGGGTTCTTGATTAAACGCTGATTGTCCAAAATATAATTTAATCTATGAACTTGTTAACCCTTTCCTTAAGCGTCAGCGTTATAATTAAAACAACGGAAATCAGACCATTTGGAGATATTTTTGCTAGAATATGTTGATGAATATAATTATGACTATTAATTATCGTTTTCAAACGTCTTTCATAATGCGCTAAGGAGTAGAACTCTCTGCCTGCGTCTGTGTTTTCGAACGCTTCCAACCCCAATCTCATCAAAGTTGGAGTGAACAGGCTTCTTCTGGGTAAGCTCGTAGCGTCGTCGATTTTGTCTCTGTCATCTCTGACCTAGACTAGACCTAGACTACAGTCAAGACCAAAAGCATGGCAAATAAAAAAATATGTCAATGTTGATAAATGACTATTGTGACAATGGTGATAAATATTTTCTTTAAGATAGGTTTTTCAAAGGCAGGTTTTGGCAGAGAGCAGGGTTGGCCCAGTGGTGGCAACCCCGACTTACGAGCAGTAAGCCGTGGGTTCGAACCCTGACAGGTGCATTACTTTGTGTAATTTATTTCATCACCAATGCCCTTAAAAACGGTGAAGGAAAACATCGTAAGGAAGCCGGCATGTCCTCCTTCGAAGACATGTGACATCTACCAACCCGCACTGGGCCCGTCTGGTGGATTACAGCCCACTCCCTCTCATAGAGAGGAGGCCTGTGTTCTAGTAGTGGGAACATTATAGGCTTATGATGATGAGGTTTTCCAAGGTAAGCTGAATACGTAGGATGCGAAATTAATTAAGCTAGTGCTGATTGTCAACGAATGGAGGTGAGCAAATTAGCTCAATTGGTCGTGGAGGATATTTTAAGCGATCAACGAGCGCAGTTGTGCCCCACGTGGGATTCGCAACAGTAGGTATAAACAGAGCTTAGAAGCATTTTAGGCACAGATAATATCAATATCTGGGATTGTAGGGAATTCACATGCTTGTATTATTTTAACTACTTTTATTATTTTAATAGTGATTTGTGAACGTGTTCATTGAACGCCCAGATACAACTTTGTTTCGAATAATGAAATAATAAAGTTTTGCGTTTCATTTACATAACCATGAAGGCATCTTGATATAACTTAGTAACAAATTATTTAATATTTGCGTTTCACGTAAAAACCACAGTTTCATTTGCGATATGACTGAATACCTCCTACGAAGAGATCATTAGCGGTTAGAACGCAAGAAATATATAAATCACAAGGATAACATTATACGCACGGCGACTGATCAAGTTTAACAAAACCAATATAACCTGACCTCGCTTTGTAGAAACTTTCTGGACAATGAGAGATCGGCTTATACTGGTTTTGCATAGCATGATTGGTCGTCTTGTGTACCTTCTAGTACTTATTAGATTTCTTGCTAATCTCGGTCACATAACTGTAATTATTTTGGCCGTGAGTAACGTAGGGTTACGTAATTTATGACAGTCGGGGTCCACAGGTTTGTATGGTTCAAGGACTTATACTAAGATAAATGAAATTTATGTAATATAGTTAAAATATTCAACCATAAAAACCAAACCATATAAACCAAGCTATACATTTCCAGTATAAAGGAGTGGAACTCTCTGCCTGCGTCTGTTTTCGAACGCTTACAACCCTAATCTCTTCAAAGTTAGAGTGAACAGGCTTCTTCTGGATAAGCTTGTACCATCGTCGACTTTGTCTGTGTCATCTCTGATCTAGACTAGAGTCAAGAGCAAACCAATAACAAATAAACAAAAGAAAAATAACTTGGCCTCGCTTTGTGTAAATTTCCCGTACAATGAAAGTTCAGCATAAACTGGTTTTGCTCCGAAGACACAGACTACTACTAAAACACAGCAGCAAAGTTCACTTGGCCTCTTGTCGATGGTGATATTGCAGTGGGTGGCGATGTCATAGACTTAAGAATGTGCATAGAGGAACCAGTTGTATCACTGTGGTCTATCATTGCTATTGAGCGCTTGCAGATATACCACTGCGGTTCATCATCCTGCCTAGCCTTTTCCTAACGTTTTTGGGGTCGAATTGCAGTCTCACTGGATGCAGCTGAAAACCTACCATTATTTTACATGGAGCGACTGCCTATCTAACCTCCGCTTACCAGTTGGTACTGGGTAATACGAAACCCCTTGGTAATACTTGTTGATAGGCTCTCTGGCTACTAACTACCTGTATCAACTGTCAAAGTTCCAGTTATGACACGAGGCACGGATGATTTTACTGACATCAGAAACCTGTCAGCCGTGGGATAAAATTGATGCCTGACAGTTTTTATGTACAAAATTTGTCAAACACTTTCTCGATTAACGAACTAACTTGAGGTCGGCTTCCAGTCTAACCGGATACAGCTGAGTACTTGTATTTTGCATGAAACGACTGCCTATCTCCACAACCCAGTAACTGGTAAAACGATACCACTTGGTAAGACTGGATGTCGGACTTATGGTTTCTGACTACTCGTAACGACTGTCAGAGATCTACAAATGACAGCCGGGATCAACGGTTTAACGTGCTTTCCTAGGCACGGAGGAAACTCAGTATGTAATTATTATGGTCATCTATCCACAAACCAAACTCCGCAAGCACGGCTCGACCTTAGAGATCGACCCGTGCGGCTGTTATTATTTAGCCACGAGCTTCTCATCATTCAATCATTTCTCGATTATCTGACTTTATTAAAATCCGCCCTGAATAACGTATTTAACATATTTTTTATCAATGTTAAACACCATTGTAATAAGTTGTTAATTATTGTCGTACTTTGAACTTTATGTAAAATTTTGTTTCCGTTAATTGATTTGCTTATGGATCTTGCGCTCTATGCCAGTATTCCGCAAACATTTTATGCTCAAGGTATACATTTAGAAAATCCGAAAATTTCGTAGGTACACCATAAATGAAAAATCTATCGCGTCTTTTGTTACTGTTTACGTAGGTATTTTTCCTGTCTGGCTATTTAACTTTACGAGATAATCTTATTTTTCCGGGGCACACCAACTAGTGACTATGGTACACCAGTGTACTGCGGCACACACTTTGCGGAACACTGCTCTATGCGACCCCGACCACGAATAGTCGCATGACCGGCCGGTATTCTTCCTTGTCGAAGCTTCTGCGGCCAAATGTCATGGTCGTGGCCACGTAGTGTGCGAGGCCCCTAAATCACACAATTTTCTCATCACAGAGTCCTTAATTTTGTTTGTAACGGTGTTTTCACCGTTACAAAGAAAATCAAGGATGAAACATCTAATTACATACAAGCACAATAATCATTTAATTTTATTGAACTCGATCAGGCATGTATCCTCAATCAAACTGGACACCGTAAATTCCACGCGGTACCAACATAAAGAATAATCAGTGCATTCTAGATGAATGCCTTGAAGTGTAAACGCACGTTATAGAGCGCTAGTTACAAAATAATCTTAATCTTAAAACGACTGCCTATCTCACCTCCACAACCCAGTAACTGGGTAAAACGATACCCCTTGGTAAGACTGGATGTCAGACTTTTTGGCTTCTGACTACTCGTAACGACTGTCAAAGATCTACAAATGACAGCCGGGACCAACGGCTTAACGTGCTTTCCGAGGCACGGAAGAAACTCGGTATGTAATTATGGTCACCCATCTACGGACCAATCTCGGCTAGCACGGCTTAACCTTAAAGATCAACCCGGGCGGCTGTTATTATTTAGCCACGAGTTCCTCCAATAAAATATAAGATTTAAAAAAAACCATACGTCGTTTTATTCATACTCCAGAATCAAAAACGAAGGTCCAGGACCAAATGAATGCAACACAAAAGGGATCACTTCAAAAAGGTCCTACAAATCAGCATCCAGGGTTCTACGGGCAATTTTTGTCAAAATAGCCTCTTGGATTAAGTACATGCCGTGATTCCGTAAACACGCTTCAGGTTAAGCGTTCAATAAAAGGTTATGGGGGGGACCTAGTGATTAAGCCAATTACCTCCTATTGTACTTATGTAATTCTGTTTAGATTTCCGATTGGGACGGACCTTTTAGGCAATAGATATAAATGAATTGCTTCAAAGATTTCGTGCTTTGCAAATATTGTAATTCAGCTCAAATTCGGGGAGCATACAGATTAGGGCCGTATTTAGATCCTGAATCGTTTCTATTTGAAAGCATTTCCAGTTAAACCATTTTGGAGTATTGTCGTTCCTTTTCATTCATTCGATATGCCAATAGCGCGAATCGAATGAAAAAATGAACATCAAAGGAGCCTTTGCCCACACCCACAAAGAAGTGGTCATGTCCCAGCTGTATAGCTTTTACATACCATAACACCACGCCTGTAATGCCTGAAGGGTAAGGCAGATGTGTACCTAATAGTACACTCGCCAGTTATTTGTGTCCACTGTAGTACGGAGTGAGCTTATTCCAATCAACCGGAAACAAATCCAGACTCCGCGGTTGTCACTGAGAAATTCCTGATAGAAAAAGCCAATAACATTTTGCCCAAACTGGGCTTCGAATCCTCAGCAGACGCGATTGCGACCACTAGAACAACGAGTCCACACAACAGTATATATTATAAGCAAATAAAAGCCAAACATAATCATATTGATCAAACGTAAAAAGTAGAAAAGGATTCTTTCTGGCCTGAAAACATGTCTGTGGTCCATCTGAAGTCTCTTCTAAACAATCCCAATTTTTTTCACTCCGCCTTTTCGAAACGACGAGCAAGAAAACTCGGTTTCGTCATTACGAGATTAGGGTTAAATTAAATAACGCCTTTTTCCTTCCTCAAAAGAAAACAGAAATATGCTATAACACGAACGCACGAGGGCAGTCATAATGACACCAATTACTCATGCTTAATCCGTGTATTATTCTTTTCCTCAAACGTGCAGAAGAATTCTGTTATGGCCGTTGTCCCTAATTGTTTTTTTCAACCCTCCGCTTGTAATGAGACAAACGTCATCGTCATAGAAAAACAAGGGATCTTTTTGGGTACCTTTTGTTCTTGACGGTGTTAATGAATTGAGGTGTTTTTATTCATAAGGTTCTGTGTTTTTAAGAGCGGGTTAATTAATTTCGTTTTAACTTGCTACCCTGGCAAGGTGCTGATAAAGTTGTTTTGTGATCCTTGGTCAGTGCGACCTACTATGACCCAATTTTGTTAGATATCATGATATTTTGCAAAGACACGCCCAACTCACGTTGTAGGCTCATCCAAGAAGATGATGGGAGGATTGTTGACCAGCTCCAAGGCTACTGACAGCCGTTTCAGTTGACCACCAGATAGGCTCTCAACCATGGTGTCCCTGTGATCCCATAGGCCAAGGGTTTGAAGAATTTCTTCTACCTGAAAAGATTAAATTAGTTGGGTTAAATATTGTATTAAACTACTTAGATATCGACATTATTTGGATAAAGGAGAAGAAGAAAAGACAACAACAATTTTCAAGTAAGATAAGAATAAAAGAGGTTTGGATAATTTTATATGAACCTGTGGCATAACTTTTTTCACACCACGAAGATAATTATTGCTAACGTATTGTGGAATATATAATGACTTCTGAATTTTGCTGAAAGTTGTATTGGAGCTTAAATATCTGATGTCAAAGTTGTGTAGTCCGTTGATTACTGCTATCTGTTTACCACTGCTGTGTCTATATTTTATCAAAAATGAAATCTGTCCTATCGTTTGCCGTATGTCATTACTTCACAGGTTCGATTCCTGCCTAGGAATATTGGTTTTACAAAAACCAATGATGCAATTTTAAATTTTATCAAAATCGGGCTGGTGACTCCTTTCAGTGTTTTGCGCTATTCCTCATAGTTTCAGATTTGGCCTTCCACCCAGTTGAAAACTTCTGTATATCTTGAGTCTGATGCATTTTGGAAATATTTGTTTATAGAATAAAATGAATCTCTTATTGTGTTCGTACTAATGTAATATTTTGCATTAGTGGCCGCAGACTTCAAAAATCTTGCCGCTTATCCCCAAACCCCTTTGATATAAAAAAATAACGTTTGGTTAAGAAAAAGGTCTACATAGTTGTAACCAGAAAAAAGATTTGAAAATACAGGAATCTTGGAAATAAGTTATTTTTTTTATTTTTTTTTTATAATTATATTAAATGGGCCTACTCTTGACCTCAATCTTGTCCTGAAAACAGATATGAGGTCGACGATGGAACGATCTAACCCAAAAGAATCCTATGAACTGATATAAATGCCATATAAAATATCATACTTTGACAGCTTACCATAATTATTCTGTAACTGCGTGACATGTTTTTAAGAAACCTTTGATATAAAACCGAACTGGATTTCCAAACGCAAAGGAAACTTTAAGTTGAATTCCTTAAGAATTTGGGTTACAGGTTTATATAAGACCTTAACCATGCAGCAGGAAAAAGAAACAAAATTACATTTTGTATCAAATGGAGTCTAAGCAGGAAAAATATAATTCATGGTGTATACATTTATTTTATTTTATACTTTCTTTAGACCGCGGCTTTGCTTGCGTTTTACTACAAAAAAATCATCGTGATTATAGCCTTTAACAACCGGGGATAATAAAGCTTCAAATAAATAAAAGTCTTTTAGAAATCTGGTGCGAAGTTTAAACATACAAACTTTACTTCTTTGTAACATTATACTAGCTTTGCTTGCGACCCGTTATACGGAAACGATATACGGAAATTAACTCATGGGAGCGTTTTAAACGCAGCCTTTGATATACGGGGATAATGTAGCTTCCCGTTAGTGAAAGAATTTTAAGAATCGGATCAGAAGTTTCGAAGATTACTCCTTACATACGAACCTACAAACTTACAAATTTACCTCTTCATAATATCACTACTGATAGTTTAGATTTCCACAAATCATTTTCTTAGTAAGCCATAAATCATTTATCTGCCTTTTTATTTTCAGGCTAGAACACTGATTGCGATTGGTCACATTCAAGTAGACAATCTAAAAGTTTTCATGGTCCAATATAAGCCAAACGTGATCTAATCTGATTTAAGAGTGAATTCAAAGGAAACTTCATTGAACTAAGAACCAGTAGGTATCTACTGATTGTTTAATGACATAATCTATTTCATCAGCATCAGCATTCAGCCCAAAAGTCTGACAGCCAGTCTTATCAAGAGGTATCGAATTCATCATCATCATCATTTCAGCCGAAAGACGTCCACTATAGTTACTGGACATAGGACTCCCCCAAGTGTCATCACATTGATCGGTTCCGTGCGACTCGCATCCAGTGGATCCCCGCAACCTTCACCAGGTCATCGGTCCACCTAGTGGGAGGCCTTCCAACGCATCGTCTTCCGGTTCGCCCTTCCCACTGCCACTTAAGTTTGGCAATTCTTCGGGCTACGTCGGTGACTTTGGTTCTCTTTGGTATCGAATTGCCCAGAACTAACTGGGTTGTTGAGGTCAGAGAAGCAATCGCTTCATGTGTATAATACTGGTATTCAGATGCACCCGGTTAGACTGGAAGCCGACCGCCACATAGTTGGGGAAAGGCTAGGCAGATGATGATACTTGTCATTTTGGCATTAATATCGCTATACCCTGCAGTGAACTGTAAATATTGTACTTTACGTAATTGAAAACATTCAGGCAATTAAAGCCATTGCAATACTCGATTAAGTACAATAAATTATAACACCTATTTAATCATTTATGTAGCTAAGTAACCTGTTATGTGTGTTATGTATCTTCTTATGTACATTTAAATTATTGTTCCTACTTCTGCCTTATTGTTTTAAAGGAAATAAATAAAGAACATCATAAATAATTATCGGCGGAATGGAAGTGAAATTACCTTTCATCGATTACATAGGTATTTAAAAGGGCAAAGGTTTTTAAAGGGAATGCATGGCATTTAGCGCTTCCTATATCATTTTCACGTACTTAATCACTTTTTTTTGACATTCGATCTGACATTAAGAGAATTTTTACGTTGCATCCGTGTTTTCTTTCTTCACCTTTATCATCAATCATCATCATAAGTCTCTCCATACTTAATATTAACTCAGCCTAACATAATATCTACTGCTGGACAGTGGGCATGGGCTCTGCCAAGCTGGGAGGTTACATCATCATCATCATCATTAGCCTATAATGTTCCCACTGCTGAGACACAGGCCTCCTCTCTATGAGAGGGAGAGGGCTATAATCCACCACGCAGGCCCAGTGCGGGTTGGTAGATGTCACATGTCTTCGAATTTTTAGTTCTAGGACGTGCCGGTTTCCTCACGATGTTTTCCTTCACCGTTTTTGAGGGCAGCGGTGATGAAATAAATTACACAAAGTATTGCGCCTGCCTGGGTTCGAACCCACGACTTACTACTCGTAAGTCGGGGCTGCCACCGCTGGGCCACCGCTGCTCTCCCCTGGGCCACCGCTGCTCTCCGCTGGGCCACCGCTGCTCTCCAGGAGGTTACAAGTGAAACAAAAAACAATACTGCTTTTAGACGTCTTGTCTAAAAGCAGTATTGTTTAATGTCACTTCGGGAAAATTTTCAGTGTGCGACGGAGAGACGGAGCTATAGAGCTCGTCTAGCGACATGTCTTTCCCACTCTAGAATAAGATTAAAGCATACTGCTTTAAGACGTCATGAGCCACCTGCCACTTGACCTTCAACACCCTATCCACTAGTTTACGCATACAGTTTGTCTCAGCCTTCGATCCAGATATTCTTATTCGACGAGCTATCGTTTCCATGAAACCTCTACTGCAGCTTGCTTACTCCAAAAGCTAAGTTGGGAACTTGAGTTCTTTTCTGAATAATTTCCTGGCTGATAGTATCACGCAACAATAAATGTTATTTTGTTGGTAAGTCGGAAAATAATAAAAAAGGTACAACATCATTGAATGAAAAAAATAAACAGTACACAAAACCAATTAATGAAAACGACCGCAGTAAGTACTGTTTTGTTGTTGAGTACCTATTAGCACACACATGAGAATACTCAAATGCTTCAAGCTCTTTGACATAAATTGGAAACTAAACCCGGAAGTGAGAGATGTTCTCGTTATAGAGTCTTACAGTTTAAACCCTTCGTTATGCACGATAAGATTTCTCTCAAAGCGGAAACTGTCAAAAGATTCTCAGAACCCGATTCAGTTTATACAAGGTGTTGTTTTGCAACCTCGTCAAATTTCAGGAAGAGGTCACGCAAGACATAAATAATCAATTAAAATTACGGTACCTAGTTAATTATTAATAAACGCTGATTTTTTTGGTTGTTTAAGTTTGTCAGTATTTCAGAATAACCCCCATAAAGTGGTTTAGGGACTAAGAAATTATTGAATAAATGTTTGAGATTATTTGTACGTGTGTAAGCGAGGTTATGAGGCAAGAACCAGATGGGCCGCGTTTAAAACAAGGGTGGTTCACACTTACCGATTTCCGTTAAATTAAAAAAAATAAAAATTACCTACCCATTTTATTATTGATTCGGAACGAGAATCATTAGCATAGTTACCTCCTTGAATTTGACGAGGATGCAAAACAACACCTTGTATACTCAAAGTCCCCCATTTATTTCAATTACATCATTGAAAGGCACTTTTAAATGTCCACATTAACATGGAAATAGAATTGATTCTAGTTTCTTGAGCAAACTCAAATATTGGACCATCAAAATGATTGAAACAAATAATTTTCCTGCTCCAATCAATGTAATTGATTCCGTAGATACCATTTCCTTTAATTAAACTCCTTCTGGTACTTCATGGTGTTAATTACGAACAAGTAATCTTTATTTATGAATTACTTGAAACAGAGAAAAGACCGATTTAATTTTGTAAAGGGGTGATAACCTTTTATAACTTTTGGAAGGATTAAAATTTCAACATATGCATTTCATATATCTGCTCATAGATATACTGGGGGGTTACCATGGCACAGTGGAAAAGAGATAGAACTATACAAGACAACTAACTATTTCCTACTTTGGAGTAAATGCACAAAGCTGGTATAGTATTTGTTTGCGAAATCTAGGTTCTATCATATCATTATGCCATCGTACTCCTGATTATATCAATCCATTTCAATCAAACTTTAACACTCACAATAAGCTCCTTCTCAGCCTTCCCCAGTTCCTTTCCAAGCTTCAGATTAGCTGCGATCCTCATGGACTCCTGGGCGGTTAGTCTTGGCTGCAGCAGATCATCCTGCATGATGTAGGTGCTCAGCTTCTTGAAGACCCTCATGTCTCGAGACTGGCCATTTACTGTTATCCTGCCGGTGACGCCATTTGAACTGACAGAGAGAGAAAAATATATAAAAAAAGGAACCAAAACATATTTTATAAAGATATGTAAATCTTACAACAATTATAAATGCAAAATTTTGTGCGGCTAGATTGATGTTTGTGATTCTTTCACGCAAAAATACTGCAAACGGATTTGGATGAAATATGGAGGTATTCTATGAAGCACACCCAGACGAAGCACACCTAAAGTATTCCACTTAGCACACCCGTAGGTGGGCTTCAAATAAAAATTTAAAATAATTAATTTCCTATTCCACGAAGCACACCTACGAATATCACTCGCATAGTGCGGGGACTAAGAAATAAAAATGTCGATAGAAGAACATATTTATTATTTAAAAGACTAACTTAAATATCTAACATCTTTCAGATATTTACAATGTTTTTGATATTTGTCCAAGTTTTTATTGCAATTATGAAACAATCTGTGATTTTAAATAGTAAGATTACAAAAATGACAAATATTGTGTCACATTATTATATTGAAACTGCATGATGTTAAAAATTTAAGTTAGTCTTATAAATTTATTTCCATTTTATTATTGATTCGGGACGAGAATCATTAGCGTAGTTACCTCCTTGAATTTGACGAGGATGCAAAACAACACCTTGTATATTTATGATGATATGGGTAGAAGTAACTGCTGAGATAACGAGTAATAGAGAATTATGGAAAAAGAAATAATGCCGCGCCGACCCCAAAATAAATTGGTATAAGTTCAAAAGAATGATGATGATGACGTGTAATACATTAATTTGGCAAGGCAAATTATATCAAATCTGGTAATTGCAAATATCTGTTTCTTATAGTTAGGATATACATAATTATATGTTAATATTATTAATAACACTTGCAACGGGATATTTACCATGTGTATTATTTGTTTCGAGTTCCCGATATTTCGTGTTTATCCGTGATCATGGCGTTTGTAACAGCGCCGAAATATCGGAAACTCGAAACAAATAATACACATGGTAAATATCCCGTTGCAAGTGTTATTAATAGTGTTAGTGACCATATCAGTTTAAAAACTTATATGTTAATATTGTAAATGAGTCATCTTTTAAAGCACCACATTGTTAATCGATGTGCCTTTCACCTTCAAAACTTTCATCTGTCTTGGGTTAATGCATGCATTTAACTTCTTTCCACCATCCTTATCTACGTTTGTCTCTACTTCAATAAAAAATCCACTAATCAACATATTTTTCTGTCATGAACATCTTTATAAAAGTATTATGACTGATCACCATAAACTACGGGTATTAACTTTAATAATAGGTGAATAATAAATTAATCGACTGGTTTTATAGCATCTTGTTATTTTAAGTGTGATGTCCTTTTTTATATAGTAATAAAAAAAAAACGTAAATACGTCACGTGAACGCAAGTTTATATTATTATTCTAGTCGTACAGCATTTAAAGTCTTGATACATGGTTTAATCGAATTGATTCCGCTGATTAGTAGTTGTCACCGATATTGAATGATTTTATATTAATAATACCATGTAACTTGATGGATTCGGCCAATTTTTTTTTCTTCCATTTTAATGAACACAGAGGTGTATCATTTTTTCCTGACATTAGATTAGACTGCTTGTTTTTTACTGTGATCTAAACTGTTGATTTTGATCAAGAAACTAGTTAGTTTTTCCTTTTTTTATCTTTTTTTGTGGTTAGTACCTAAACAGGTGTCAGAGTTTTTATGCCGCTCATGGGCCTCTGACTTGGCTTTACATGACGTCGAGATCTATTTCTCAGACATGCTGGTTTGGTTTCCTCACTATGTTTTCCTTCACCGAGGCAAGTGATAATGATACAACACGGTCGTACAGAATGCTTCAGTATGTACTAACCCCTCAAACTTTCAAATGTAATATTATTTTTGTTCTTCTCACTGACCTTATGAAAAACTTGCAGAATTCCGAAACACCAGAGGAAAGAAGTAAGTGGGAAGCTACTAGGCGTAGGGCAAAATAAGATGCAACCTCATTTAAAAGTATTGAGTCATGCTGCAGGTTATCAAACGGTTAAACTGTTTTATAAACTACCTGTCAATTAAAATCAATTTTCAACTTAAATCAGTTTAAGCAGCAGTTAAAATAATTTTTGATAGAAAAGTGCTGAAAAATAAATACTGCTGCATATTAAATGGAATCTTAATCTTAAATTAATCCATCAACTACTCTAATATTAATTTTAATGAGAAGACCGATCAAAAAGTATTTAATTTAAAGACACTAATTAAGGCTACACATGTCATGACATGTATTTCATATACCAGGAAATGTTTTAAGGGTGCGGTCACATGTCCAAATACGTAACTTGCATTGTACCCCTCGCATTGTGCATGAATAATACAAGGTAGAAGGGACAGGCACGTATTAGAGTCAGCTCACACTGAGGCGCAACGCGACGCGACGCTGCGCGCACTTTCAAAACGTGTATCTTTTCGTGTAGAAAATAAAGTTATATTTTGAATCGCTCATTAAAAGTGTGCGCGCAGCGTCGCGTCGCGTCGCGTCTCGGTGTGAGCTGACCCTTAAGTATTGAACCTCGCCACTTATAAACTTTTCATCAGTAATTGAAAATACAGCACAATACATTTTTACCGTGGACGTCACTTTTGTAGGAAGTAGCAAAAAAAATCCATGTGGCGGGTTCGGTATGATACACGACAATATTGTAAACATAATATGTGCCGCGACTTCTCTTCAACAGTTTCTTTTTATAATGCATTTAGCAAGTATTCTATGTTACATAAATGTGACACCGAGGCGCCGCCGCCGTGTCTTGCATACCCCTGTTAGACCCGCGATGGTATGTGTCGGTATGCTTATGTTTTTCAAAATGATTTGTAATAATTGTTTGCATAATGAGCGATAAAAAATACTTTTAGTGATCAACAGTTCTCAACAGATAATAATTTATCTAATTTCATACCGCTAAATCTACAAAAAGGCATATAAAAGTTCAATATCTACTTTAATAATAAAATAACCTTGTCATTACAATAAAAACCATAGGCATAATAATACTTTTTTGTATGGTTATAATATATTCCATTATTTTTTGTCTCTTACAGTTAAGCGATTTATTAAAACTTCGGCATAGTCTTGTGCTCTGTAAGTAATCTTATTTAGTTCGGTACATTTTTAATAGTTTCCGTAAAATAAATATGATATTTTTGAAATTTTATTTTTATTAATATGTGAAGGTTATATTATGAACGTTTTATAGGATATTTTTTATAGTATCTGTTCTTGTTGCTATAGACAACCAGAAACGATCACAAAAACCCAGATATATCTTTTATTCAAGGATTTTGGTCATTATGTAAAATATATATATATATATATTTAGTGTTCTGAAATCATGGTCATCATTTAATTAATGCTCATGCAATTGAATATTTTTTACAGGACAGTTTTTCAAACACTACGTTTTTACCTATTACTTACTTATACAACTTATTATTGTTCTTGTTGTCATAATAGAAAACAAATTATTAATGGACTAAGGTTTTTGTCCTTATTTTAAAAATTGTGGTCGGATATTGTCATAATGTTCGAATCGAGTAATCAAAGACTTAAAACTGGATATATTTATTTTCCTCAATTATCATTATTATGATCAGATCAGAGAAGCTCGTGGCTAAATAATAACAGTCGCCCGGGTCGATCTTTAAGGTTAAGCCGTGCTTGCCAAGGTTGGTCCGTGGATGGGTGACCATAATTACATACCGAGTTTCCTCCGTGCCTCGGAAAGCACGTTGAGCCATTGGTCCCGGCTGTCATTTGTAGATCTTTGACAGTCATTACGAGTAGTCAGAAGCCAAAAAGTCTAACATCCAGTCTTACCAAGGTGTATCGTATTACCCAGTTACTGGGTTGTGGAGGTCCGATAGGCAGTCGCTTCATGTAAAATCCTGGAACTCAGCTGCATCCGGTTAGACTGGAAGCCGACCCCAAGATAGTTTGGGAAAAGGCTAGGCAGATGATGATCATTATTATGATCAGTATATTTTTTCTATAATAATTTGTTATAAGAACAATAACCGTAAACCCCAATTATCTCCAAACACCCACTTTGATTTAATTATATGTCGTGACATATATTACACAGAATAATTATAATGATGTTTTAACAACTTTACTTGAACAACGCGACACCCGGGTTTCTTCGTAACTCGTTAGAATAAAATATGTAGTTATCATAAGTAATTGACAGGTTTGACACGGAACAGGCAAGCGTCTTTATGTACTGTATGGTCACTTATCAATGACCATACAGTATATAACTATCAATATCACTGGAGACGGGATATTTAAAATGAGAAATATATCCCGTTTCCATTGTTATTGATAGTGTATCTTTGTTGTTGATTAACCCATCAATAATAGCAAATGTGGTTTACTAATGATGCATAATAGCATCTTGTTATAATGATTCCTATTATTATAATTTGTATTTATATTATAATGTCTAATGGTTGACTACCTAGGATCCTATTAGTGCCTGAAATTAAGCTTTGACCGAAGAAACAACTGTTTATAGACCTAGAGATAATAATAAAAATATGTACAAGGTTAAAAATGAGGAAATTTAAAAGGACATTATTAAATGTTTGCTTTTTATTTATATATTTTTTAATAGATTATGTGAGATATAATTTATTATTATTTAACAGGTGTTCTATGTTAATATAAAAACTCGTCCACATTGCTGTCAACAGAAAAGTGCCCAGAAAGCTTGAATTGCCATCCAACGTGGCAATGGTGCCAACCATTGCCACGTTGGATGGCAATGCTGATTCTTTCGCCAAAAAAAGGACAGTTCTCTGGTCACGTGAAGAGGCGACCAACCGCTCGGCAAAATCAAAAACTGTTTATTTAATAATATATGAAATTTTCAGTCATGTCATTTAACTGTGTAAATTAAAGAGACTATTGTTGGAGAGTTTTAAAGAAGAAATGCTGCGCTGACTTTAAATATGTATAAAATGGGCTGAAGAATTATGAAAAATAATTTTGAGGATGTAATTTTGGTTCCCCCATGTGTCCATTTCATCATCATGAGAACCCTACAGCTTTCCACTATTGGACGTAGGCCTCTCTAGTCGCACGTCATTACACTCAACTTTAAGCAACTCTCATCAGTTGAATGAGACTACCAGCCACTTTGCAAAGATCAAGACAATGTTAATGTTCTTTCTCCAATTTAGCTTACTAGTAACTTCATGCATAGATTTTTTTACTTTACTTTTTTATTTTACTTTTTTATTTTACTTTGTTTTTTTTTCGTCGGTATGCACGTGTAAGCGGGCACGCCCTTTATGTCTGGAGGCTTTGTTTACTCTTAAGTATATATTTTTATTTTTTTATTATTATGTACTAGCTGACATGTGACATTGATTTGATGTAATGGATTCTTTGGTTCTATAAACTTGAACACTATTGTATAGAATCTGGTTCTTCTAACCTAACAGACAGATGTGTTGCTGGGGAGTTTGTTCCGCCACTTCTTCTTCCCAGCTAAAACACTAGGAAGTGGTTTTGGGGGACTGTCTCTTATAATTTTGACGTTCAAAAAGTGCTGATTATCAGCCTAATTTGAATAAATGACTTTTGATTTTGATTTTTGATTTTGATCGTCACTTCACTGAGCTCAGGGAACTTGACCGATTCGTGACCTCCACTCAAGAACACGTCTACATCATCGTTCAATTCCGATAATTCCTAACCTGACTCTAAAACGTAACCCAGTCGCGGGTTAGGTTAAGACTAGAATGTAATATGTATTCCTAAAGTACCCCTCTTCCTAACCTGCTGGCCTACCATGTCATGTCTTAAAGCAGTGTTGTTTAACTCTTAATCCATTGTGGGAAAGAGACGGAGCTATACAGGATTTCTAGCGCCATTTCTTTCGAACACTGAAAAAGGAGTCAAATAATAATGATTTAAGACGTCATGGACTTGACCAAATTTATGGTATCGTTTAGAATAGTAGTAAGTAAGTAATACGGTGAAAGATTTGTGTTCTGAAATTGGATACTTACTTATATCCAGCCAGTATGTTTAAGAGAGTAGATTTGCCAGCTCCAGAAGGTCCAAGAATGCAGGTCAGTTCTCCTGAACGAAACTCCCCGGAGATGTTATTGAGAATCCGTTGTTCACCTGGAAAAATCAAACAAAGCAATTAAACAAAGCTTTAAAAAAATACAACAACATAATTATACGTTATTCGATAATATGCAGACCATGTTATCTTATTGTATTTTATTATCTTTATCGAATAAATAAAATTCTCGTGTCGCGGTGTTTGGTACCAAACTCCTCCGAAACGGCTGGACCGATTTGTATAAAATTTTGTGTGCTTATCGGATAGGTCTGAAAATGGGCCAACATCTATTTTTCATACCCCTAAAAATAAAAATTCAAGCGAACAAAGTCGCGGGCAGCAGCTAGTAGTTGTATAAAGATATCTAAGGGTACGGCCCAAACATCATGCTTTTTAAAACATTCTCAAGGATATTCACAAACAAGGGTCTAAGGATTTTTTTCGAATTAAAATGATCTATTTTATGTGACAGCAGTGACGAGCAAAACAAAAACGTTTTCAATAAATATAAAGATCGAACAAAATTATCATTCATTCAAATTCATTATTCATTCATTTACGTTTATTTACTACGGAATCGCGTACGCATTCTCTGAACAAAGGAGGCGCCATTGAATTGCGCGAAAAAAAAATTACATACAAATTGCACTTATTATTAATTTAATTAATTATTTCAAGGTTTTGAGAATAACAATATTCTATGAAAAAATGTATGAAGTGATTAATAAATAATACATCCGAATATAATTATGACAGGACAATGTGTAACTGCAATAAATTAGCCATTTTATAATATTCATGAGCTTTTTATGGAAAACCATGTGCGAATCCGAACGATTAATTGTCTGCGTCTTTACTACCATTAATTATGACAAATAATAAAAGCATTTTAGCTATGTCCAATTCAGCAGAAAATTTCCAAAATTTTTGTACAGATTGTGCAACAACAATACAAAAAAATAAGGTGGTTTCTCAGTTCAAACGTTTGGATTGAGGAGCGACCATAAACTCCAACAATATAAAAAAATGCACATCTTTTATTTAGAACGGTGGCAATATTGTGGATGTGTTCTTGAAACACACCCACAAATTGTAAAATGTTAATTTTGTGGTAGGAAGATTTGATGAGATGAGATTTGAGAGCGGCGGTGGCCCAGTGGAGGCAGCCCCGACTTACGAGCAGTAAGCCGTGGGTTCGAACCCAGGCAGGCGCATTACTTTGTGTAATTTATTTCACCATCGCTGCTCTCAAAAACGGCGAAGGAAAACATCGTGAGGAAACCGGCATGTCCTAGAACCGAAAATTCGAAGACATGTGACATCTGCCTACCTGCACTGGGCCCGCGTGGTGGATTACAGCCCACTCCCTCTCATGAGAGAGGAGGTCTGTGTCCCAGCAGTGGGAACATTATAGGCTAATGATGATAAAAAAAAAACCTTCAAATTTCAAGATTGATTATGTTTAAAAATAATTATGCATATTGTCAACATTGTATTGTTGACAAGAGTGTTTACCGTTGCCTTCAGAAAACAATGAAGGTAGTCTCACTTATACAGTTTTCACTGGGTTTGGTTATACAACAAAATCATCATCTTTTTTTTTTTTTACTGATTGGCAATCATCAAATGTTTCCCCCCGCTCTGGGCGGAGCGGGAGAGAGTGTCAGACTTGTACTGACTAAAACCCATCCATGTTCCTTCTTAGCCCTTTGTGTTCCAGGGCCACGGTATTTCTTTCGAACAGTCCCGCAACCCTGGACATCTGAGCCTTCTCCAATTATGTTGAGTGCGCCATCCAGTCTAAGAGGATGCAGCTAAATACCAGTATCTTCCATGGAGCGACTACCTAGCTGACCCCCATTACCCAGTTGGCACTGGGTAATACGTTACCCCTTTCATAAAAGTGGGTGTCAGACTTACGGGTCACAGACTTCTTATTATGTTTTAAGCTAGAACTGATATCTTCCGCGTTTATTATTTATTCCTTCCACAATCATTGCAACAACATTGAAATAATAATATATCATGAGATCTCAATAAATAATAACCACGGAAGATATACCGTAAGTGACAGTGTAAGACTATATAATTAGGTACTAGCTGTTCCGCGCAACTTCGTATGCGTCACATTTTCCCTGTTTTCGCAACATTTTTCATTGCTGCTCCGCTTCTATTGGTCGTAGCGTGATGATATATAGCCCATAGCCTTCCTCGATAAATGAAGTATCTAACACTGAAAGATTTTTTCAAATCGGACCATAACTTTTTGAGATTAGCGCTTTCAAGCAAACAAACAAACTCTTCAGCTTTATAATATAAGATGATCAAAATAGACTTTGTTGTTATGAATCACAAGTTACATTAAACCTTAAGATAATCAAATAAAAGCGAGGTTGTCGTCTATATGTATTGGAGTTTTGATTCGATTCTCAGTTCGAGCTAAGCGTTATGAGGTATTTCATTGGGATTAGGATATTTTTTGGAGCGGCCATATGAATTGATTAAAATTTGAGCCCGATAGACGGCAACAGGCTAACTCCCTATTTCTTGGGAGTGAAGCATAAATTGGAGACACGAGGGTCCTACTACATACAAGGTCACGGCACGGTTGGCGTAGTGGATGAGAGATCAACTGCTGCGCTGCGTGTCGTGGATTCGATCCCCACACGGAACAAATATTAAAATTTGTATGGCCTACAGATAGACACGTTTTACGGTATGACTTAATGTAACGCACTAAAACCACTGTATGATGAATGCATTGAATAATACGGGGGTCAAAGAGGTATTTAAACCAAAAGCCTGTAGTAAATTAAAACATGACGTATTAAAAAAAATGTTGAAGTTGGAACTTTGACCCCCAATATACCATAACTAGAAGATTCCTAGGTATGGTCCAGAACAATACAATGATTGTAATGACGGAGAGAACCTGCAGAGCCTTTCGGTATTATGGTAAACCCACATTACACCAGAGGGGTTACTATGACGCTTAAAACATTATTGTTCCATTCCTATTCCAGAGTGGGAAAGAGATGGAGCTAGACGACCTGTATAGCTCCGTCTCTTTTTCACTCTGGAATAAGAATGGAACGATAATGTTTTAAGACGTCATGGTACGCCACCAGGAGGCCTACCATGACGTAAACATTATTGTTTTACACCTTTTCCAGTGTGCGAAAGAGATGGCGCTAGACATCCTGTATAGCTCCGTCTCTTTCCCCCACTGGAATAAGAGTAAAACAATACTGCTTTAAGACGTCATGGTAGGCCAGCAGTACTTTTCTGTACCAGTACGTTCTTAGTACTTTACTGCTTTTCGAGGATTACTGCCGGCTTGATGTTACGTTATGATTTAACATTTAACCAGCACGTTCAGCTAAGTTCCTTAGAAGTTAGAACTCTGTCGAAATATAAAAGCACGTAGGATCAGATTACATAAATGGGAAAGCAGGTCGGATATAGCAAAGATAATGTAAACACACGAACTAGTAAATAGACGACCAACGCGTGCTTAATACACGCATGTTTAAAGAGAAAGGATGATGGTTTATTCTAACATTCAACATAGCAAAGGGTCTCTCTGAAGGGTTAGGGCAGAGACCTTTTAGTACACCGACATTTCGCCAGTTACGTTTAAGTCCCATTTAATAGGGGGCGAGCTTGATGCCACCCAGACTCCGTGTTTGCTTCTGAGAAATTCGTGATGGAAAAACCCAATAACACTTTGCCTGACTCGGGAATCGAACCCCAGACTTTATGCAGAGGCAGTCGCGCATTTGACCACTTGACCAACGAGGCAGACAAACGGGGTTCAGTCATTAAAGAAATGTGTGTGTTCTTGAATGAACCAAAGTTAACTAACTTCAACAGCATTAGACCTACGTTCTTCTTCAAAATTTTAACTAGTATGTTTCTACCGTGAAAATTCATGCCTGAGCTCACAAGGGCTATGTTGTAAATGCATTACGGCAAGGCAGCAGCATTTCACCACGGATAATTCTGATTATACAGCTTGCATTAGCGGCAAATTACCTTACCACGATAAATATAATTTAAATCCCGGGTTGTGTCAGTAATTTGTTTAGCATAAGAGGTGGATAAATGTTGGCGGGTTATGTCTGTATAAGTATCTACAGGTGAAGGTCTACAGTAAACATGTATTTGTTTTTACTGGGTGTTGTGCAACATGGACGGAAGAAAATATTTGTTTATTTGCGATGGGTTTGCTCTTGACTCTAGTCTAGGTCAGAGATGACAGACACAAAGTCGACGATGGTACGAGCTTACCCAGAAGACGCCTGTTCACTCTAACTTTGAAGAGATTAGGTTTGTAAGCGTTCGGAAACACAGACGTAGGCAGAGAGTTCCACTCCTTTGCTGTTCGCTTTATGAAAGACCTTAGTGCGAATTGGTGGGATAGCAATAAGGTAAGTATGGTAATACCTAATGGTAATAAATAAATGTCCGATGGTAGAAGAGGGCCGGTGGGATGAGGTTGTGGAGTTCTTGGGCACACTCACCGAAGTACAGCCTCTAGAAGACCGACAAGCAGGCAAAGCTCTTTAGTGGGTTCCGGAAAAGGCTCCTGAAATGTTTGGTTGGATGCAATACGACACGGCACGGTTGGCGCAGTGGTTGAGCGATCGACTGCTGCGCTGCGTGTCGCGGGTTCGATCCCCGCTCGGAACTAATATCTGTATTGCCTACAGATAGTTGTTCCTGGTCTGGCTGTTTGTGTATGTGAGTTTAAATGTTTGTAAACGCACCCACGATACAGGAGAAAATCCTAGTGTGGGGCAACGTTTAAAAAAAAAAAAAAAAAGAAGATATTTTCGATTTTTTGGTTCTGGGATATATGGTGTCCTTTACCATCTTGAGAATGTGGTGAAAGTAAATTATCTGGGTTCGAACCAACGATCACAAATAGCAGACTATGATGTCATCAGTAGAATCTGTCAAATGTCGACTAGATGTCAAAATTATATGCGTTTCGCCTGCACTGATAAGTTTGTTGAAGTAGTTGTTCAAGAGCTGGTCGTAGATCTTGGTGTAAAAATAGAATTTGACGATGATATTTGAATGATATTCGTATTTTAACCAGTTACAAACATTTTGCGCATTTTGTATTCTAATTTTTTTTGGTGACGTATTCATACATGCCAATATCATCTCTAGTTGTGTATCCGTGACATTTTATGTCGGCAACTAAAGCGCCATTTGTAACACTGGTTTGGGTAAGAGATATTTGCCTCCTGCATACCATCAAAATATTTTATACAGTCGAGAAGCTCTAACATTTTAATTCAGTGTTCAAACTTTTATCATATCAAACAACAACACAATAATACCTTGTAAACTATAATCTATCATCCGAAATCTCATTACAAAATACCATTGACCGATTTCCTCTCATATAAATAAGTAAAGAAATAAAAAAGAAAAATATGAATTTGTCGCAAATGACAACAAAATAAGCAAACATTAGACATACAACGAATCCTAATCCAAACCAATATTACAAATGCAAAAGTAAGTTTGTTCGTTTGTTACCTATTCACGTCTTAACCACTGAACCGATCACCCTGAAATTTCGGGACTTCTCAGTAGCAATCACTGATTGTGCCACGTTGATAAATAAGCTCGACATAACTGGCGAATTGTGGGTGTACTAAGCCCTTCGGGGACGACAGGCGTGATGCTATGTTACGTTACGTTATGTTACGTTACGTTATGTTACGTTACGTTATGTTATGTTACGTTACGTTATGTTATATTAATTTGGATTATTCGATTGGTTTTAATCAATATCTTGTCCTTCGACAAAACCTCCTGTATTATTTTATTTATTTATCAAAAAAGTTTATAAAAATCTTTACAAAACCGTCTAAAGTTTTCCATTTCGGTTCGCTATTCATCAGCTCATCCACTCTGGACCAGCCAGTTTTTTGACGTTAATACCCATCGTTTCGTTTGACGAGTTTGTTATTATTTTTGCCCGTTTCTCATTCGTCTCTCTTAGCATATAGTACTATGTTCTGTTGTTCTCTATTTTAAAATTTTGCATTTTTATTTGCTTCTTTAAATTAAGTTGTAGCTATTATTATTTAGTACTAACACTAAGCTGGTTTTATTTTAGCTATTATAGACACAACAATCTTGAGAAAATTCCTAGTTCTTTGGGTCTACTGTTATTTTTTCTAGTTTGTTCATTGTTTAAATTATGCTCGTCACGGCAAAAGTTAATTTAAAAATGTATTAATTATGATCATTAGTGCATGGTAATTATTTCGTCTAGGTATAATAAAAACTTAAATCCATTAAAATGGCGTGAAATACAGAAACAAGAAATATCAAACATTTATGAAAAATACTCAATACTGCTGAGCATGCCAGCCTAGTGACAGTGGATGAGTGGGAGTCAGGTCTCTGGCTTCAGGCACTTCCGTCAACATTCCGGCTCGCTACAGCTACGTCTGTGATTGGGCGCTCCTTGGCTCCACATCGCTGTCGATGTGATGAATCAGTCGAGGCCTCGGACACCATGGCCTTTCCTGCAGTAAGACAGGCACTTCCGTCGTATGGCGCAGCACGCTAGCATTAATGATCTCATCCGTCGTGCTCTTGCCACCGCCGGGATGCCAGCTGTATTAGAACCCGATCGCTAGGCACGCGCCGATGGGAAGAGAACAGATGGAATGACCACAATGCCATAGAAGTTTGGGAGGCCTTTGGTGTGGGATGCGCCTTGCGTCGACAACCTTGAGCCATCACATCTTCCTAGCACGGTGAGCTGCGCAGGGGTGGTTGCTGCAGGTGCTGTAAACCTTAAACGACGCAAATCCAATAATTTAATTGGTAATTGTGTATTTGAGCCATTTGAGGATGAAACCTTTGGGCCATGGGGTTCGAGTGCCCACCTTGTGTTACGAAATATCTCCAAGCGGTTGACCGATCTTCGTGTGACCAAAGGGCTGACCTTTTTTTCAGCCAAAGAATCAGCATTGCAATCCACCGTGGCAATGCGGCCAGCCTTGGAACTTATCTTTTTGACAGCGATGTGGACGAATTTTTTGACGCCCTGTAATTTGGATACCTGAACATATTTTATTATTATTAAATAAAACCATTTATGTAAAAGACCTTTTGTTTTTTCACAAGGAAGTCTTATTAAGGTGGAGTATTAAAATTGACATTCCAACTACTCTGAAGCTATCTCCTATAATTTGAAATTTCATTAGCGACATTTTAAGTTATTTTATACGAGATTCCGGGTAAAAAAAGTGCCTACTTTTTTTTTTTTTTTTTTCAAGAGCCTTTTAACATTTTTTGTTGCTGTTATCTGTGTGTGCCAGATAAACTTACTTTTATTATTTTTACATGTTTTAGGACGTGAGGTTTGGACCCAGGCAAGCCGCTTACTTTGTGTTAGTCATTTTGCCACCATTGCTAACAAATCTATACAGGGTGTGACGGAAAGGGTTTTTAAATACTTAAGGGTGGGCTACAGACCATCAAACTGAACATGTTTCTCCATCGGACAAACATCGTAATAGCGAAAAAAATATCTGCTGCCCCATACAAAATTCAATACCAATTCTACCCAAATGTATTGTCTATTCTTTCGTAGACAAAACTCATTTCTACAGTGGTCATGCAGTGAGTACGACCTAGATACCTAAAAATATAATCATTTGATGACACACGGTTTTTCGCAGTGGTTGAGCGATTCACTGCTGAACGGGTTCGCTTCCCCCATAGAACACATATTTGTATGGGCTACAACATGGTCTGGCTGTTTGAATAAGTGAGTTTAAATGTATATAATTATGTTAAAAGCACCCACAATACAGGACAAATTCCTAGAGTTGGGCAAAGTAAAAAAAACAACTTCTGTTCATCTTTGCTTATATTAAAAGCAATCCGTTTACTATCAACACAATTAACCCTAAAATGACGATCGAAAAGCAAAGATTGAATATGCGGGCTATCCTTTGGTCGACGAGTAAGGGTTGTGGGGTAAAAACGAAGTCCTTATTGATTGCCCTACGTCTGGACCCTCTTGAATAATGAACGGACCTAGCGAATGTATATTTTAAAACGGCTAAAGTTTTCGTTTAGTCACAGTTTGGGATATATTTCTGGGGTACAGAAGTTGCTAGTCATAAATTATCCTACTAATATTATAAATGCGAAAGTTTGTGAGGTTGGATGTTTGTTACTCTTTCACGCAAAAACTACTGAATGGATTTGGATGAAATTTGGCACACGGGTAGTTTATAACCTGGATTAACACATAGGATACTTTTTATCTCGATAGTATTTTCCCGTGGGTCAATTATCGAAATCCACGCGGCCGACGCCGCGTGTATAAGCTAGTCATTATAAATTACTGAATGTTAAAAATTGATGCTCCTAAAACTATTCTAATACGCCTGTAATCCCTGAAGGGTTCGGCAGAGGTGTACCTAACCATAGTAGTAATTGTTCGCCTGTATTTCGCCAGTTATGTTTTAAGTCCCATGTAATAGCGAGCCTATTGCCATCAATTGAGCAAAAATCCAGACAACGTGGCTACTACTTAGAGATACCTTATAAAAAAAAACCCAATAGCACTTGGACTGACAGGAGAATCGAACCTATTATTGCTCATGCTCAGAAGTCGCGCTTGGGACCACTTGACCAACGAGGTAGCCTGTATTCACCAAAAACATTAATGGCGATGAGACTTGGTCAAGTCTTGAATAGTCATTCACTGGACACCCAAAAGTCCAAGAAATATCCATGTCAATCGTCTCAGGCAGTTCAACTATTGTATTGGGGTTATCCTGTAATGATTATGTATGTAAGATAAATAAATATATAAAAATATTCATCTGCCTCACCTTTACCAAGTACCTGTGTTGAATACCAAAATTTTACATGGAGTGACTGCGTATCTGACCTCCACAACCATGTTAGTAGGTACTAGGTAATACGATACTCGTTGGTTAGACTGGTTGTCAGACTCACGGGCCACTGGGACGGACGGGACCTGCTTGCCTACCATGACGTCTTAAAGCAGTATTGTTTTACTCTTATTCCAGTGTGGGAAAGGGACGGAGCTATACAAGATCATCGTCATCATCATCATCATCAGCCTATAATGTTCCCACTCCTGGGACACAGGCCTCCTCTCCTATGAGTGGGAGTGGGCTGTAATCCACCACGCGGGCCCAGTGCGGGTTGGTAGATGTCACATGTCATCGAATTTTTAGTTCTAGGACATGCCGGTTTCCTCACGATGTTTTCCTTCACCGTTTTTGAGAGCAGCGATGATGAAATAAATTACACAAAGTAATGCGGCTGCCTGGGTTCGAACCCACGGCTTACTGCTCGTAAGTCGGGGCTGCCACCACTGGGCCAGCGCCGCTCTCAAGATGTCTAGCGACATCTCTTTCCCACACTGCAAAAGGAGTAAAACAATAATGTCTTAAGACGTCATGGTAGGCCACCTGTAATGACTGTCAAAGATCTACAAATGACAGTCGGAACCAACGGTTTAGCGTGTTGCTGAGCCACGGTTGAAACTCAGTATGTGAATGGGTTACCCATTCACGGACCAAGCTAGCCAACCGCGGATATATTTCAAGATCTACCCGAACGGATGTTATTATTTAGCCACGAGCATCACTACGACAATCGTGTCGGTTACGTTTGAAAAATGTGTAACAATTTGCTCTCGCGTTGGATACTGGTATCTTGAATTTATCATGATGCTGGTGTCAGATGGTCGATGCTCGGGATAAAATATTGATAGGAAACCAGTAGCAGTTGGTTAGACTAGACATGAAGTTATTTTGTTTAGAAATTTTATTTACAAGCAACATAGGTAAGAAGGATTTGGAAGAACTGTGCCTTAGTACACTTAGATTTCGCTAGTTTTATGTTGGTAATAGGGGGTGAGGTAGACTTGTCGTCGCGATGTTTGTCAATCGAGGTTTTATTTTGTTTATGATTCCAGTAACCCCTACCATGACCCAATAATGAGGCTAAGTGCGGAAACACCCAGCTAACCAAACCTAACTCCTATTGGAATCATAATAAATAATTAAAATTGCAGTATCGATTTTTATGTAATGCTGTTATAAATAAATTTAAAAATTATTCAAAGTTTTCTTTTGTGTCATTTTGTTGTATAGTGAGGTTATTATTAAACAAAACCTACAAAATTTAGGAGATGACATTCATACACTACAATCGAAGACTGACTGACTGGCGAATTGGGGAATTAAAGATCTTTCCGATACACAGTCTGAATGCGGTGCAGACGACGTCTTATTTGCTGGAGTCAAAATCAAAATCAAAGTTCATTGTTTCAAATTAGGTTGATAATCCGCACTTTTTGAACGTCAAAATGACTAGAGACAGTCCCCCCAAACGCTCGCCTTTTGCCACTTCCTAGTGTTTTAGCTGGGAAGAAGAAGTGGTGGAACAAACTCCCCAGCATCTGTCTGTTAGGTTAGAAGAACCAGATTCTATACCATAGTGTCCGAAGTGTTCGAAGTGTCCCAACACCTGCACTTTAGAGAACCTAAAAGACGCCACAAACACCTACCATCAGCGTGGCGACATACTGGGCTCGACAAATATAAACAAGTCCTACCATCGATAAGAAAGAAAAAGAAGAAAACAGACTGACTGTCAGTAAGCGGAGTGCACCCGACTAAATAAGAATATTTGAAGTTATAGCCATCGATACACCACGAAAAACATCATACAAACTTTAAAGAAGCTAAGGCGCCATCATATTCATTGCTTTCTACAATAAAATAAACCAAAAAAAAAAAAAACATAAAAAACATAAAAAGATACCTTGCAAAAACCTGTAATAAGGATGTTTATCCTCAAACGTAAGAAAATAATTAAAATTTCTTCGCGTAAACAAGATAAATCGGTAAGTGCAAACAAAAGAAATTGCAGTGCTCGCCTTGAGTCGGTCGTCGACATATGAAAGTGGTGTTGCAAGTCTGAATTGAAAGTGAAGTTGCACTCACTTTTACATCTACCGTGTAACTCGAGTGAATGCACTGAGATTGCAGTTTGAAATGTGTTAGTGTTTTAAGCATTTTTTTTAATGTAATTAATTAGTATAATGTCTGTGTAAAGTGAAAGCAGTTTAGAAATGTTTTCGATGCAAACACATAAGGATCTTTTTTTTATAAATCGGTTATCTAGTTCAGAATCAAAAGGTTGTGAAGGTCAGATAGGTAGTCGCTCTATGTAAAATACTGGTATTTAACTGCATCCGGTTAGACTGGAAGCCGATCCCAACATTCTTGGGAAAAGGTTAGGCAGATGATGATGGATCCAGTTCAGAAACAACTGGTTTCAAATGATACTATAGTACATATTATTATCTATGATGCAAAGAAACGAATTATTTTTGTACGAAAACTGGGGTTGTGTCTTGTGCCTTTGCATGTGTCTGACATTTAGCATGTAAAATAATATACAATTTAACCAACTTAGCTGTATTGCCGGGAAAATACAGAACTAAAACAAAAGTACAAAGTTTGACATATCGATGCATTTTTTTCTTAACAAGCAGCGCTACCTTGAACTGGTCTTAAAGTGGTCATGCTATTGATCAAGGCAGGGCAATGTACTGAAAGATCAGCAAGCCTCTTTAGTTTCTTCCGCAAACGGAGGTTTTGTTTCACATCTTTTTCCAATTAACCTCTATCATCTTCACTTAACGATTGACTTATTTCTTACAATGTAAACCTAATTTTGTAATACCAACCAACATAATTTATCGTCATTAATAACTCTTGGTGGAATGCTATTTTTCCTTATAGATCTCTATTTTTATATCTAAAGCATTTAAATGTCATTGTTTGCATGCTAATTGTTACTATGATTTTGTAATTTTGCATTAATTACATTGGAGACAATAAAAAACCGGCCAAGTGCGAGTCGGACTCGCGCACGAAGGGTTCCGTACCATTATTTATATAAACGAGCAAAAAAATCACTTTTTTGTATGGGAGCCCCCTTAAACATCTGGGGGCATGGTAGTGCCCCCGCCAAGACGAGCCAAGCGAAGCGCAAGGGGACTACCTACCTTTTCTCGAAGTGTTTCCTCATTTTTTGGAACCCTCATAGAGTTGGTTTCCGATGTACCAGATAGTTCATATTCTCAGGATATGATGTCAATAATAGACTAATTAAACATACAAAGTCTATTGAATAGCTCTAATACTTTAGATTTTATTTATAACTAAAATACACTGACACACTCACTGACACACTGATGATCATCAAAATGTTTGGCTACTTCCTGAAGTGTTAGAAAGCTGAAATTTGGTATGTTATCTAGGTTTAGTATACAACCACCAAAAAAATTCATAAACTTGTAACTTTCGCCCGCATCCCCTAAAGGGGGGGGGGGGGTGGAAGTTTGTATGAGACTGCAAAATGTTAGGTTACTTCCTTCAGAAACTAAAGATTCGCATCACCTCCACGACGGTATAGCGAAACGGCGAAGCCATACATTTTTACTGATAATAAATATGTAGAATTTGTAAGGTAGGTTGGCAACATTTTACATGAAATGTTTTTGGTGGGATTTATTTTATTCTGTTTTTAGTATTTTTTGTTATAACATCAACAGAAATACATAATCTGTAGAAATTTCAACTGGCTAACTATAACAGTTCATAAGATAGATACAGCCTGGTGACAGACGTACAGCGAAGTCTCAGTAATAGGGTCCCTTTTGACCCTTTGGGTACAGAACCCCGAAAATGACGTAAATAGGTGATCAAGAGTGTGTTAGTCGTATTCTTATATCGTAGTCTTCATACACATCTTCTGCTTTTCGTGTGCTAAGTGCCTTATCTAGTGTCAGAGTTTTTATACCGCCCAAGGGCCTCTGGCTTGGCTAGACTTGGCGAACAAGAAATAATAATATCTCTCAGGCATGTTAGGATTCCACACGATATTTTTTACCGAAGCTAGTGATAATTATACAATACGCACATGAATCAGAAAAATCAGAGGTTCGAACTTGTTATCTTGACTTGGCAGTCCAACGGTCACACGACTAGCCTGGAGCTTTTTTTGCTTCATTCACGTAAAACAAAAAAAAAAGAAACAAAAATCAGACAACGTTACTATGGAACCCTGAAATACTTGGCAGACTAAAAATACATTAAGGCATTTTTGAGTTTCCTGTTGCAGTGTGATAAAGATTGATATCAGGTCAATTTCATTGTATTCATCCTTTTTTTTATTATTTTAATAAAATTACACGGTAAAACGGATAGTTTGCAGCATTACAGCAAGTCTTATTTTTATTTAGTTTACCATACCTGATGGAATTAATTTATCTCCCACTGCTTACATAAAACATGACTGCAAAAAAATAAACTGTATAATTTAACATTAGATCTGAGCAAACCAGTTCTATACATACATACATATTAAGGTACAACGAAGTTCGCTATTCATTATAATAATGATCTATCCGAATATGATAGGAAATATACGTCCACAAAATTAAACCGGTCGATTATACACCAGTGTCATAAAATTTTAATAGATTCTTACATATAATCATGCGATGGAATAAAATATCCTATATCATCATCATTCTTCGCTACCTATATGAATACAAATCAGGTGGAAAAATATAATTATCATCATACTAGCCAGAAATGCGTGATTTTAATTATAAAAAAAATAAAATGCCAATAACCGGCTATTACATGAATTATCTGAACCGGGATTCGATTTTTAGCAAAAGTCTAGCGGTAAGTGTTTCAAGACAGTTTGATGTACCCACATAAAATCACGGCATCATTCATTTGCCTTTATCCCATTTTTTTTGGGATCGGCGCAGCATGCCTTCTTCTTCCAAAACTATTGCGTGTCATCTCATGAGACATCTCCTTTTTTACCATATCATCCTTCACACAGTCCATCCATCGTTTCTTTGGTCTTTCTCTATTCTTATAAACATCCACATTCATACTCAAAACTTTCCTCACGACATTTTTCACATTCCTCCGCGTCACATGCCCATACCACGACAACCGATTACCACACATCTTTTCAGTCACCGGCGCCACTTTCAAACTGTCCCTTATGTACTCATTTCTTATTTTATCCTTTCGCGTAACACCACACATCCCCCTTAGCATTCTCCTCTTAGCTACATGCAAATGCCTTTCATTCACCCCTTTAGTGGCCCAACATTCTGATCCATACAAGACAGCAGGTCTAATCATTTTTTTATACCACCGCATTTTTTTATACCACATAAAATCACGTAATATATCTTTATTTGGTCTAATAGATACTTTTCCTTTTTATCATTTATAAAATGACTACTATACTATGACGCTTAAAACAATATTGTTCCATTCCTACTCCAGAGTGGGAAAGAGATGGAGCTAGACGACCTCCGTCTCTTTTTCACTCTGGAATAAGAATGGAACAATAATGTTTTAAGATGTCATGGTACGCCACCAGGTTATCCAAATAATAAATAATAAGTATTGAACTTTTGCAAAATTGTTGAAATGAGGAAAGAGCAGATAACTCGTTAGGTGATTAAATGGATACCAGCTATCTTATGAGTTATGCTAAATGACTGCCATTTATTTAATAGACACAAACATTATTTAATTTTCCTGCTTTGCCCTTACGGAAATTACATTTCCCGAGGACATTAAATAAAGCAAAATTTAAATAACACGAAAATTCATTAAAATAACAGCCTACTCAAATTTTTGCTGGACGACCTTTATTTAATTTTATTTTCGGAAGTTCCATCTTAAAGCTGTGTTAAAATGCACCAAGTAAACGATTTTTAAGAATAAGCAACTTGGGAGGTATGACCAAACGTTTCCTAGCCTCATTAAGTAAGCTGGTCACTGAATGCGATAAAATCTTAACTTTTGTTTACTGTATAAAGATAAATAGAAGAATTACTTGAACATCAAACATTTTACGGTTATATTTTTAAACAAACGAATGGCACATAACCCGTTCTAGATCCACTTTACCTAAGCAAGCAATTCATGTCATAAACAAAACCAAAAAAAAAACCTAAATTATAATTAAGTTGGTTGAGAGGCAAGTCCCCGGGTCACGATAGTCTTATAACGTCAAGAATATCAATGAAATTATGCTGTCATTATTGTTTTGGTAGTTTAGGTAATTAGACTATTTGTTGTAAAAACTATGGGTAGTAAGTTATAATTGAAAAAAAAAAATCTCTTTTTACATTTACGTAAAACTGCGGAAAGTAAAAAAGAATGCTTTGAGTGACAGCAAAGCTTTGACATTTGGCGGCATTTGGCGTAAACACTTTGAGTCGCGTTTTTCGTTTTACTGTACAAAAAAAGAACCTAAAAGTTGGCGAGCATTTTTATGCTCCGTTTTGTTATGTTTTTTATACTGTTTGCATGTTTTTATTGTTGTATGTCTGCATACCTAATCCTATGTAAAATTACTTGCTTGTTTTAGTTACGACTACTTATTATATGGCATCATCAGCAGTGCGAAATATAATAATGACTGAACTTTAAGCACCGTATAAGAATAAACCCTATAACGCATATCTCCATTTAAGCCCAACGCTGTGCACAAGCATTTTTCAAAGAAAGCATGATTTTCTGAGATATACGACCTACATTACCGGCCGTGTCTCTCCATTAGACGTATAGCTGGCTTCCTGATACTTTCGGAACATTTTGCTGCGGTCCCCCCTAACGGGGCACTCGTTTTGTTTTCATTAAGCTTTGACAGAAAAAAAGGAAGACATTTTATTGATTCTAAAATATTTTAAGGGTTTGGTATTTATGAATATTCTCAGAAAAAAAAACAATGTGTATACTTCACCTAAACATGTCGACTCTGATGTTAGACTTTATTTTGTCCTATTCGGTTTTATAAGTTCGGTTGTTTATTAATTGATCAGTAGTTATTTAGTTCCCTTCAATATGGTTGAGTTGAATGACGACTGATACATGCGTCATGTTCGTGAACGAGCGCTGTCAGGTGAGTGGTCATCTCTTAGCTGCCACGGTTTATTTGAATTATTTTTGAATTACTGATTTAATCTTTTACTCTGGACGTTCTCAAGTTGCCCGTATTTCTACATCGTTCTCAGATATTTGTAATTATCAACATGAATTATTTGACCAAGATTTTGTAACATATTTTGATTTAAAAGAGTGTCCATGGAGTTTTTTGCCCATTGTTCTCCATAGAGATCTACACTTTGGAAAGCGCAAATACAGTACTTTCACAAGTTATCCTATTTTTTGACTGGGACTGTATGTTCGGGTTTTGTTTGTTTTTTGATTTTAAAAAGTGCCTGTAATTGACTAATTGAAATAAATGCTTTGAGTTTGTGAGTTTGTGTATTGGCTCGTTTTGGCTAAAGCAATGCTCCGCAAAGAGTGTGCTGCGGCCCGCGGTACACTGATGTACCATGGTCATTTAGTTGGTGTGCCTCGGAAACATAGGGTTATTTCTGAAAGCCGAATAGACAGACGGGAGAAAATTACGTACTTAAACAGCTGCAAAAAATGCGATGGTTTTTTTTTATTTATGCTGTGTCTTCAAAATTTTCGGAGTTTCTAGATGAACACTGGGCTAAAGTGCTTGTCAAAAACCTGTACCATTTTCATTTAAAACTGACTTCTTATTTTGTTCTGGTAAAACCGGATGTCAATTTTAATTAAATTTATATTATCTGACATTTAAACTAAATGATATTCATCTGGATGTTAATCAGAGTATTTACAATCTTTATTCAAGATAAATTAGCAGACTAAGCTGCAGTAGTTTATAGTGGGTATTTAAATATTATGGCGATAAAACCAAAAAATAAATATTAGCTTATATCCTTATTTCAAGTGAGTCATTATAATTACAAGTTGTATCGTCAATGGATATCAATCGTATCTGCAAACACTAAGATTTTTTTTTCTTTGACTTTTTTTTTGTTCAATTTAACATTTCTCTGTACTTGGACTTTTTTTTCTTATATTTCGTTTTCAGTGTTCCAGTGTTATGATAGCGTTAGTGACTACTGAGTATTAATATGATGCATCACCTAGAAAATATTTTAAAATGTTTATTTATGTCTACATTCAAAAATTACAAAACATCGTGTAGTTTCTAAGCTGCTCTCTGTAACGATTTCATTTACTACCTCGCCCATTATCTTTGAAAGAAAATTGCATGCAAAAACTAACTTTCTAAAATAGATCATCATCTGCAACTGCGGATCGCAGAAAAAGTCAGACTTTCATATCGGCTTTCACAATCAAACTAAGGTTTTCCTCACAGTTCCAACTTTCTACCTAAATCAAACAGAATTAGCCACAAACTTTTGACCCTATTCTGTATCCAACTCATGTTCTGTATGCGAAATTATTTCCTTATTATTATTATGTAACATACAACATAATGTATCACCGTGCTTATATTCCTCAATAGTGTGAGTAGAGGAGTTCTGACTGATTCTCATGTTGCATAAATTATCTAGTTCACACATGGTCCATACATGGTCCATACATAAAAAAAAAATAGGAGATAGAAAAAATATAGGATAGTTATAGTAACCAGACACATATCAAGACTCCGGGCTTTACCTACTTATAATACATTCTGTGACTAAGACTGGTAATAATGAGGCACTCATCAACGTGTAGGTACATAAAGTACGTGCTTATAGGGCTGCAGGTTGTTACAGGGCTGCGGGTTGTTCAAAAGAGATACCGCGGCCCTGGAACACAAAGGGCTAAGAAGAAACATGGGTGGGTTTTAGTCAGTCAAGTCTGACACTCCCTCCCGCTCCGCCCAGAGCGGGAAAAGTCATTTGATGATATCCAATCCGCAAAAAAAAAAAAAAAGTACGTGCTTATACAAGGTAATTAAAAAAAAAAGTCTAATAATATTACGGGACAGCTGTTTTTAGGATTCCATACCCAATACAATATAATACAAAGGGTCAAACGGGACCCTGTTACTGAGACTTCGCTGTTCGTCCGTCCGTCCGTCTGTCACGCTAACTATCACGGTTCATGAGATACAGCCTGGTGGCTGTATCTCATGAACCGTGATAGTTAGCCAGTTGAAATTTCTACAGATGATGTATTTCTGTTGCCGCTATAACAACAAATACTAAAAATAAAATAAATATTCAAGGAGATTAAAATAAAACTTTACTTTTTTGTATGGGAGCACTCCCAAACAAAAAAAATATTTTCTCATTTTTATAAATAATGGTACGGAACCCTTCGTGTGCGAGTTCGACTCGCACTTGGCCGGTTTTGTTTTTTTGTGTTTGACGATTAGTGAACTACTCATAGTAATTTTCCATAGTTAATTTGAATGATGTACTAAATACGTGCCAACCGTTTTTGCGTTGGTGTCGCTACCGTGTTGTATATAGAAAGAAAAAACTATAGAACACAGCTTTATATTGTTACGTACCCCAAAAAACTAAAGACAAGCTTTTATGAACTGACAAAAAAGATCTAGAATAAATATCTCTTTTTATCTAAAAATTGGACTCGTGAAGCCGTGACCCTGACCCCAAAGTGAAACTGGCGCTATTCGATCAAATCCGGTACGATCAGTATAAAAAACAAACCCAAATCAATCAGCGAGGCGAAGATTTGTATTTTATCACTCTTTATTAGATACTAGCTTTTACCCATGGCTTCACTCACGTTGTGGTTGGAAATTAACCTGAGGGAACGTTTTAAATATAGGCCGACACTTGGAGATAATGGAGCTTTCCATTAATACAGTCAGTTTCCCCTTCTTGAAGTGAAACTTCTAATGCGATTTCCAACAAGGTTGCGTTAAAAGTTTAACGCTACCATGGAGGGGTTATGAAAGCACTGTTGCGTTAATCGTTCAACGCTCCTGGGGAGGGGGAAAAGAAAGACACAGAGTGAGAGTGAATGCGTAGTACTCGAACGCATGCGTGTAGTATGCCTGTTACAGGCCAGCGCGAGCGTTAGCAACGACATTACGAAGTTTCACTTCTTCCGCGCGGAGGGACTCCACGCACTATTTTTTTTTTCACGGATTGAAATCATCATGACTCCTCCCGCTCTGGGCGGAGCGGAATGGAGTATCAGACTTGTACTGACTAAAACCCATCCATGTTCCTTCTTAGCTCTTTGTGTTTCAGGGTCACGGTATCTCTTTCGAACATTCCCGCAGCCCTGGCAGCAGTCAGATTACCCTTGTATCCAAACTAACAAACATACAAACTTTATCTCATCGATTGACTTTCTCTCTACGTTATTTATCCGCTGTTTCATTTTAACTTTACGATGTCACCCTGATAAGGAATGATCTGCATTGGAATTAAAGGCAGAGTTTTGTATTTTTATACAAGGTGTTGTTTTGCATCCTCGTCAAAATTCAGGAGATTGTCACACAAGACATAAATAATCAATTAAAATTACGGTAATTAATAAAAGCTGATATTTTTGGTTGTTTAAGTTTTTCAGCATTTCAGAATAACCCCCTTAACGTGGTTTAAGCAATGAGAAATTATCGAATAAACGTTTGAGATTGTTTGTATGTGTGGAAGCGCGGTTATAGGGCGGGAATCAGACGGGCCGCATTTAAAACACGGGTGGTTCACACTTACCGATTTCGGTAATTAAATTTAAAAAAAAAAACCTACCCATTTCAAAATTGATTCGGGACGAGAATCATTAACAAAGTTACCTCCTTGAATTTGACGAGAATGCAAAACAACACCTTGTATGTTTTTCTATCGCTTCGTTGGTCTAATGGTCGCGAGTGATTACCGCTACTGCCATCAACCGGGCAAAAATCTAAACTACTACTACTAATTGGCTGTCACTGATAACTTCAATTACACTTTGCCCGGCTTGAAAATCGAACCCAGGACGTCATGCTTAGCAGTTGTGCTTGTGACCACTGGACTAACGAGACAGTCATTCCATTCAATTCACTTCTCAAATCAATCTCCCCAAAAGATTTGTTTCATGTCAAAGCAAGTCTATGTAAAAAATATTGGCAAGTTGGCAACACAGCCGATATTAAGGATAGACCAAAAGGAAACGGGGTGTTTCACGGTATGACCAGAACAAATTACACCAATTTCCATTTTGTTACGTTTCTTGCGTCTTCGTTTTGCCATTTGCGGCGATTGATGACGTGTTACTTATGTGGGTGTACCGTGTCTATTTATCAAGTTGAATGGGCAAATAAATTTGGCTACGGAGTGCTTTAAGTACGGTGTTTATGAATTTTACGGGGTGGTAGAGCTTCCGATGTAAAACTAATATCCGAGTACCTTATCAGCGTAAAATGTTCCCACTACTGGAACACAAGCTTTCTTTATACTGGGTGTGTTTTGCATCATCGTCAAAATTCAGGAGGTTGTCACAAAAGATAAAAATATTAAATTAAAATTGCGGTACCTAGTTAATTATTAAAAAACGCAGACTTTTTTGGTTGTTTAAGATGTCAGTATTTTAGAATTACCCCCTTAACGTGGTTTAGGGGATAAGAAATTTACGAATAAACGTTTGAGATTGTTTTTATGTGTGGAAGCCCGGTTAGAGGGCGAGTCACACTTACTGATTTCCGTAAAAAATAAAAAAAAATGCTACCTTTTTTATTATTGATTCGGGATGAGAATCATTAGCATAGTATTAGCTCCTTGATTTTGACGAGGATGCAAAACAACAGCATGTATTAGTAGGTACGGAATATAATCCACGGGAACCCAATGTAATTTGGCGAATAGCACATGTTTTCGAAGTTCCGGCTGACACGATATGGTTTTAAAAGCAAACTGTATTCATGAAGTAATTCACATAAAGTGCAAGTACTGGTTGAAACCTACGATCGGTTTACAATGAGTACTGTTGGTGCGCTTCTGCTCTGTGAAACCAGTCTCTACTGACCTTTCAAAACGTCTAAGTGCATGTTTAAACTCTCCAGGATGCACTTAGCCATAAGATTTCGTAGCACCATCATCAAGCAGCTGTCTAAATGATGTGCGGCGACCAATCAAGTTATTCCAAACCAGTATATGCGGATCTCTCGTTTGAAGAAAAACAAAAAAAAAGCAAGGCGAAGCCACTGTAAACGTGTAACTTGAAATGTCGCCATATTATGTAAGTTGTTATTTTAGGCTGATCTTGATGATAAATGATGTTTATTTTGCAAGTAGGTTTTTACAAACACTTTTACACGTCATTTTTTTTTTAAGCTAGATGGGGCCGGTGTTTCGTACCTGACTACTCTGAGAAGAAACAGCCGAAACAAACTCAGAGGTTCTCTGTTAACTTGTTACTCTTTGTCCAGACCTTGCTCAATTTACATGAGGACTATGCAGATTAGTATGGTCTTTTGTTCTTAGTTTTGGTGTTATTAATTGGAGTTTCTTAGTTATGTTTTGATTAGTGCATTATTCTGATACATTGATTTTGTTTGTTTGCTGTTTCTGTGCATGTGAAAGTCACTGTGCATAATAATATGAAAGTCAGCCGCTAAACTAATAACATCTATATAACCAACAGCCAAATTTAACAAAATGCTATAAACATTATCAAACGAATATACAAGCAAATTATTAGTTTACACCTACCATTACTACCTATCAGGGTGTTCGTTTTTTGTTTTAACGTCCTTGTCCATTAACGCCAAAAAAAAGTATAAACTTGAATTTTTATCGATGCCATAAACTCAAATCAGACTCGATTAAAATATTTTTTTATCAATGTTATTACGTCTAAACCTGTTTGGTTAAAAAATATAAGTGAGAGAAACTATACATTATTAAAACTGAGACTGTATGCGACTGTACGTCATGTAAAAACCTAAAAGTGTTTTCTTGAAACAGAACAGGGAGCCTAAAATGGCCGCATATGCAGAAGCAGGAAAAGTAAATAATATTAATAAGTTTTTTTTTGCTTGCCAGCTCTGTCCCACTCCTGAGCAACGGCCTTCCTCCGCTCTTTCCATTTCTCACGAACCCTCTGTCCAATTCATCCCGCCACCTTCTTCGTGGCTTGCCTCGACCCCACCTCATTCTACGAGTATCAGGGTGCCAGTTTCCTACTATTTTGGACGACAGTTTTTCCGGCATGCGGCAAACATGTCCTGCCCAGTCCCATTTCAGTTGACTTTACAAATGGTCAAGAAGAGACAATTCATTATAATTATTTACTACGTCTGTGACCATTCAAAAAATTTAAAAGTGATTCTAATTATTATCCTATGATGATTCTGGTAAAGCGGACATTTTAAGCCCCAGCACCTTGATAGCGTACTACATAACACACTTTCTATCTTTTTTTTTGAATGGCATCTCGCAGTTCAACTTATGAGGTTGTCGTCTGCTTAACCGGACTATCCTGTGGGTGCCTTTAGAGTAAGGCCTCCAGCCAGGGCATAAAAACTTACAAACTAAGCGACTGCACGCTAAGGGCACCCCCTGTGGGGTACGAACCTCGGCTTAGGGCGTCGCTGGGGGAGGACTGCATGGGGACAGGCTGGATCTAAATGGTATCATTATTTAGGGGCTGATTTAAAACTACTGGCACAGCATCGCGGGCTGGCTCGAGCGAGGGTCGGGGAGGACACTTTCTATCACAATTACAAAAATATATATAATTAAAAAATAAATTCGTCTGCTTGCCAAAGTAAATAATATTATTATTGTTGTAGAATTGTTACACGATTACTCAAAAGGTTTTTCAACTCATTACGTACATTTAGTCAATTTTGACTACGAGTCTTTTTTTAGCCTGTATGCATACTAATCATGGACTTTCCAAAAGCGGTAGTCTGTCTAATCTCCAGTTTTTACTCAGGCTGCTTACAGCTTAACGTCAATATAAAACTAAACTGTTTATCCAAATATTCTTCGGCCAATTCAAGTTTTGAACATTTTTATAATTATATTTTTATCTTAAATATTAAAGCGCTTTTTCGTTGCTTTGCTTGCTTTATTGATACTTCAAAGCAATGCCGTCATCAGCAGCTTAATAGTTTTTTTGTTGCAAAAAGTTATTTTCAGCTAACAGTGAATCACAGAGTTAAAATAAATACTCATATCTGCACAAATATAGTCATACAGTAGTGCATAGATTATATAAGATCATCATCATCATTTCAGCCGAAAGACCCCCAAGTGTCGCTACATTGACCGGTCCCGTGCGACGCGCATCCAGCGGATCCCCGCAACCTTCACCAGGTCATCGGTCCACTAGTGGGAGGCCTTCCAACGCATCGTCTCCCGGTTCGCGGTCGCCATTCCAGAACTTTTCGGCCCCATCGACCATCTGTTCTGCGAGCAATGTGCCCTGCCCACTGCCACTTAAGTTTGGCAATTCATCGGGCTACGTCGGTAACCTTGGTTCTCTTGCGGATGTCCTCATTTCTGATTTGATCACGCAAGGAAACTCCGAGCATAGCTCTCTCCATTGCCCTTTGGGTGACTTTGAGCCTTCTGATGAGGCCCATTGTGAGCGACCACGTTTCGGTCCCGTATGTAATCACTGGCAGCACACACTGGTCATAGACTTTCGTCTTGAGGCACTGCGGTAAGTTGGACGAGAAGATACCACGCAGCTTTCCGAACGCTGCCCAGCCGAGTCGGATTCGACGATTGACCTCTTTCTCGAAGTTAGACCCACCCAGCTGGACCGTTTGTCCCAGGTAGACATAATCGTCTACAACTTCGATAGTAGAGTCTCCGATCTTGATAGGAGATGGTGTTACATGGGCATTCAACATGACCTTGGTTTTGTCCATGTTCATTTTAAGACCCACTCTTTCGGAAACTCTACTGAGGTCATCGAGCATTGTACTGAGGTCCTCCATGGTCTCAGCCATGACCACTATATCGTCGGCAAATCGAAGGTGAGAGATGTACTCGCCATTAACGTTGATGCCTAGCCCTCTCCAGTCCAGAACCTTGAAGACATCTTCCAGTGCAGCGGTGAACAGTTTCGGAGATATGACGTCTCCTTGTCTCACACCTCGCTGCAGAGGGATAGGTTCCGAGGTCTGGTCCTGAAGTCGGACTGACATGGTGGCGTTTTTGTACAAACACTTCAACACCTCGATGTACCGATAATCAATTTGGCACCGTGGGAGAGACTGCAGTACAGCCCAAGTCTCGATCGAATCGAAGGCTTTCTTGTAGTCCACAAACGCTAAACAGAGAGGCAGGTTGTACTCTTCGGTCTTCTGTATAACCTGTCGCAGCGTATGTATGTGGTCTACGGTGCTAAAACCTTTTCGGAATCCGGCTTGTTCGGGAGGCTGAAAATCGTCAAACCTGCGCGCGAGACGATTCGTGATGACTCTTGAAAACAACCTGTAGACATGGCTCAGAAGTGAGATGGGCCTATAGTTCTTCAACCGAGCGTTGTCACCCTTTTTGAAGAAGAGTACCACCACACCCCTGCACCATGCCTGTGGCGATTTCCCCTCGAGTATGACGGAATCAAACAGCTTCTGAAGGGCCTTAAGAACCGGTTTTCGGATTATATAAGATGCTTCCTAGATAATTATGTTGCATGAGTTCTCGGGTTCGAGTACCAGGTCGGGCAAGGTGTTATTGAGTTTGCCCACCAGGAATTTTTTAGTATCAGCCATGCAGTCTCGATTTGTGCCCGGTTTATGGCAGTAGGCTCGACCCTATTACATGGGTTTAAAACTATAGGCGATAAATGGGTGCACTATGACCACTTGGTTTTTGTTGTGTTATATTATACTAGCTGTCCCGCGCAAACTTCGTCTGCGTCACATTTTCCCCATTTTCGCAACATTTTTCATTACTGTTCCGCTCCTATTGGTCGTAGCGTGATGATATATAGCCTATGTCCTTCCCAAGGTTGAAATCTATCTTCTTGCCAAATTTCATTAAGATCCGATCTGCCGTTTAGTCGTGAAAAGGTAACAAACAGAGTGACTTTCGCATTTATAATATTAGTATGGATTCAGGTAAAACAGAAACATGGATGTCAGTAAAACCATTAGCAGTTTTAATGAAATAAAAAAGTGAATGAAACTGAAAATGTATCGCAAGAACATCGTTACAAACCTCAGTCTAGACATTGATTAAGTAACAAAATATGTATCTACTTTTCACACTCCTATTTCCATATTTTACCGTCCCTGTAAGATCACCAATTTACCGAAGTTCCTTCAACATTTTGAGAAACTAATTAACCTCTTAAGCCTTTCTGGCTGTCAAAAAAAACACCCCGCGGGCCCCCCAGTTACGTCATCGCGCGAGTCAAGTGGCCTGCGCTCACAAAAACGCTTATCGCTCGAGTTCTATTAGCTCTTATCTCAACCGGTAAACAGTTTCGGGTTGTTGAAAAACGAGACCATGTATTACAATATAAACAACTGTCTCATAACTACTTGAGAATTATAAACATCGCATAGAAATCAGAGAGCTCGCCGCAAACATACTGTTGTCGTAGTTTGTTTTTTTTGGTAAAACTACTGAATCAATTTACACGAAACTTTAGATCTAACATAAGAAATATACAAGTAATCTAATGACAGTGTTTTTGAGGAGTCCTACATAAATTATTCTTGCAAGATTCCAACTCAAACGTCTTATTAGAATCGGCCATTTTCTAACTGCGCAGTTCAATGCATGAAAATACTTGAAATATCAATAAATATGCCTCGAATGCAAGAAATAATGAATTATCACTATTTTTTCGCTTATTACTAATGTTTCCAAGACCATATTTCATTGTAAAAGAGTCAAATTCATATTTTCAATTTCGACTGACGAACTTCACAACAAATGAATTTTGGAGAAATTTTTGGGTCAAAAACATAATTTTTAGATATTTTTTCCAGCAAATGACTATCTAAAAAGTTACATTATACACTTATAACATACTATACATTTACTTACCAAAGTTTAACAACACAAAACACAAAAATTTCACTGCATTCCAAAACAAAACATCACCGTTCCACACTGGCCGCCATGACGCATTTTGACAGTCCACAAAGACGCGTTTCTTTATTTTTTTAATAATTTTGTGCAGTTGTTAGGTTGGTATGATGGTTTCATTTGAATCGAACTCTAGTTGGCCCGAGACGTAAATTTTAACAAGCGAATTAGAACCTTACTTCTCGTACGATAAGGGTTTAAAGTTGCTGGTGCGCCGCGTACCGAATTCGGTACGGCGGGGATCAACGGTAAAGCTTGCGCGTACCGAATTCGTTCCACTCCGGCCGGAGAGGTTAAAATCTTGCCACTTTAAATTGTTCCACGTTGATTCAAGAAATTCCAATTTGAAAACCTAAACTTGTTAAGAATTGGGTAGAATTAAGTAGGATCCGTTTCGTTAAAATAAGTCTGTGGAAATGGATTATTTTATTGCAACCGAGAATTTTATTTATGATAAGCGTGGTCGATGTGGCGTGGAAATGGAGTTCATGGAAGGAATCCAATTCCTTCCATGATCTCCTTTGGAGGAGCAGTTTGCCTTATGGAGGCCTTTGGCCAACAAGGGTAGCTTAAGCTAGTAAAAAAGGGTTCCTTTACTAAATCGTAGCCATCCTTGCCCCACTGCAGAGCAAAGGCGCCGCTTTCTTCCTTCCACTCATCCTTATTCTGTGCTGTTCGTAGTCAATTCCATTTTCAAATTCATATGGAGTACCTACTTAATTATGTTGCCACTAGACAGTAAGAAAAAAAAAGCTATTGATACAAGTAATCAAAAACTAAAACTTGAGTTAGTTCACGGTCAAGCAAGGGCAGTTAATTACGGCAATGACATTCTGTTCTTTTTTGCTAAATGGCAAAAAAAGAATGATTATAGATACGTCCTGTCCGTCTGTCCGTCTGTATGTCATAGCCCTTTTACTCCGAAACTGTTGACACCACGCAATCGAAATTTGGAGAGTGCCTTATTGCCCTGTTTTTTTTTTATAGTGCCTTCTATGAAAAAAAAAACAGGGAATGGCCCTCTATCTAAATCCGCGGGTTAGAAAAATATCTACGTATTCGTTTATGACTTTGTGGGGTGTTAATCGATAGGCCTTCAAAAATGATATTGAGGTTCCTTAAAATGCTTTTTTTCTTAAGAAGTCAATTCTCTTCTGCGTGGCCTTAAATTTCTAAAGTAGGAAAATTCCGAAAAAAATGCGTTTTCAGAACGTAAAAAGAACTTCATTCGAAAATCTGCTTGAATTAGATTTGATATTGAATTTTGGAGAGTAGTAACGTTGTTTTTTATTAATATACTATGAAAAACAAATTTAGTTCTGCTGTTGAGTGCAAATTGACATACGAATACCTAAGCGTTTAAAATATTGTGAATATACAGGGTATTTGGCGCATGGACCTACTCAATTTTTTCAGGTACTTAAGGGGTCAATAGCTCGGTTCTACCCATACACCCTGTGTCCCAATTGAAGTTGTAAATTTCATACATTTTTTTTTAACTTTGGGAGTTGTCAGAAATTTTCTTGATCCAGTTGTATTTCATATTTCACTTTGACCATGAGTTAGTTTTCTGCACATATTTGATGTGAAAGCCGTATACTGAAAACCGCATCTTGAAACGATGAGATATATGAGTGCAGGATGTATGACGTCATTTTTTTGCGCAACCTATACCTATATGATTTTTTTTTATTTGTAGGAAGGATCGTAGGAGTTAATAATAGCGTGACGGTTAACGGGGAATGGATGAAAAAAAACGTGTTGCGCCGACCCCAAGTAACCTGAGACAAGGGCAGGAAGATGATTATTTAGGTTATCGTAGTACAATTTCTTTATTATTATTTTGCGTCAGTGTGATCAGAGTACCTATTGACTAGAAAAAAACAAAGCAAACATGAAAAATGCAAGTTGTGATATAAAGGAGCTACTTCACCGGAGCATTCGCCTGTAAATAGTACAATCGAAGTTTTGTTGAATGAATCGTTACATGCTGCTTATTTCTCACTTTGTCCGTCGTGCAGCAGAAAGTCCAAATGTGCAACTGACGGTTGAAAAAAATCATTTTGCGTATACGTAACGTTTGGATTGTTTATCGATATAAAAAAGTATTTGAGAAACTTCGATATCATTTTTAAGAGCTGTCTCTTAAAAATGATATCGAAGTTTCTCAAATACTTTTTTCTTTAGTCAAAGGTTACATCGTAATTAATTTATTACTAAAGTATATCCGCTGGTTAAAAAAACTTCAATGTTCAATGTTTTTAGCAGTATAATCTGCGTCATAACGTTTAACTTTTGATTACCATAATAGACGCAAAAAAGATTTGGGCATGAAAACAAGTTTTAGATCATAGATAAGCAGCCGCGTTGCTAATAAAAGTGACAGATAACTACGTCAATGTCATCTCCTTTTTGACCGTAACATCTCAAGGGTATTTTTTTTTTAATTTCTAAATTTAAGGTTCGGTCAAACAAGTGCGACAAGTTTAGGACTGGCTACTAAGACCAGACTCTGATAGACAAGGCACTGTAGCGGCACTACAAAAAAAAAACACTACAGCAAAATAATAAAAAAAAATTAGAGCACCACTTATGATACAAATGAACTATCAAAAGTTTGAATCGCGCTATTAAAGTTATCCTCGACTTAAGACTATTCAAGAACAACCCGACAACAGACTGACAGGCAGTAGCCTACCAGTCTGGTTGCAGGATCCTTCTTTTTCTACGAGGGATGAAGAACTTTACACCTTTCTCTTCATACCCCTTAGGACCAAAGTAAATAATGGCGGAAGCCAAGCTGAATATTATAAAACAAATTACATTCCCGATAAAACTGTAATTATTTCTCCATTTTCGATAAAAAAAATTTACGCCTAACAATTTCAAATATCTTGATATAAATTAAATGTTCGCTGATTTATGCGATATTTAAACAGCATGCTGTCCACAGCTGTATTTTTCATGATTGTTATTCTTAAATGATTATACTATACTATCATGGTTTGCTAATCCAACTGTCGTCATCGTCATATCGCCAAAGCACACATTAATATGGACCTTCCAAATCAAAAGCACAGAAAACCAAGCGTCAGTAGTTGTACTATGTTGTATTACGATAGCCTAAATATTTCTGCTCTTTTTTTCACGGTTGGGAAATCATCAAATGACCCCCCCCCCCCGCTCTGGGCGGAGCGGGAAAGAGTGTCTGACTCGTAGTTTCTAAAACCCATCCATGTTCCTTGTTAGCACTTTGTGTTCCAGGGCCGCGGTATCTCTTTCGAACAATCCCGCAGCCCTGGCAGGAATCGGCCCTCTCGGACTCCTTCCGGTTTGCTGACATCTCCTTGAGGCATGCGTGGAACACGAACGCGCCGTTGACACGGCCTGTCGTCATAAGACGGACGGACGCTGAGCTGGCCCAATACTCATCGTCCACAGGCACGCGCCTACGTTGGCTGGGGGCCACTGGTTGCTCCCCGACACCCGGGGCGTCTCCCGCGGCTAGGACGTGAGGCTTTCTCTCTCACGTTCCGCCACCTCCTTCGCTAGCATGACTGCTTCGCAGAAAGAGGCGACGGCTTCCCATTCCCTCTCGCTCCGGATCATGGATTGAACCAAGGACGGACGCGAGAGGTCGCCGCCGCCAATCGCCGCTACGAGGACACGGCGGTGCTCAGACCACGCGGTGCTCAGACCAGGCGGAGCAGAACTTCACGGTGTGCTCCACCGTGATCTTTCTGCCCTTGTCTCACGTTTTCTTTCATCCATTCCCCCTTGTTAACCGTCACGCTATAATTTACTTCTACGATCCTTCCTACATTAAAAAAAAAAAACATATAGGTTGCGCACAAAATTTGAGTCATACATCCTGCACTCATTTATTTCATCGTTTCACGATACGGTTTTCAGTATACGGTTTTCACTTCAAATATTATATGCACAAAACTAACGGATTGTCAGTCATACAGATATATGCTACAGCATTTAGTGATTTATGGAAGCAAAAACTTGCCTAAGCACTGAATAATTTATATCAAATGATGACTCAGAACCGTGCCAATATCTAGCATTATCTTGTAACGGTATTAGCAACCTAACAGTACGAAATGGGAAGTCTCGATCATAACAAATATACCGTTGGCAACACCAAGCCAAGTTTAAAAAAAGTCTGCCAATTATTTAAAGTCACGTTTCCTTATTTTCGAGGTCAATCAAGAAATCAAAATAGTCAAAAGTAAGTTCAGTAACTACCTTGTTGGTCTAGTAGTAAAAAAACGCTGATCAACAGATTCCTAAATCGATTACCAGATCAAGCAAAGTTATATTGGATTTTACCACCAGGAATTTCTCTGCAACAACCTCGGAGTCCAGAATTGTGCCCAATTTATGGCAATCAGCTAAACCCCTATTACAAGGGAATTAAACAAATCTGGCGTAATGAGATGCGGGTTCTCCACTACACCTTCGATTTACCTTTCGAGGGTTATAAGCGATGTCATAATGTTAAATTCAGTAACTTATGACTTTAATTCTTTAATTTTTTTGCTCAAGTTTGACTCTGGCTTTAGGCAAAATTTTATTCAATAATTAAAATGCCTACTATTGTATAGCGGGCTGGTTTCCGCAACTCCACGTCTAAAGCGCGTATTTTAATGAATGTTGCTTGATTAAAAAAAAAGTGGATGCGAAAAAAAACTATAAAACCGGTTTTCTTATAAATTTAGTTTTTTTAACCAGCGGATATAATGTATTAATAAATTATTTTATAACCTTTGACTAAAGAAAAAAAGTATTTGAGGAACTTCGATATCTTTTTTTAAGAGCTGTCGATAAACAATCTTAACGTTATATAAGCATAATGATTTTTTTCAACCTTCAGCTGCACAATTGAACTGTATGGTGATTGACACCACACAGGGTAGAATCGAGCTAATGACCTCCCAAGTCCCTGGAAAAATTGTGTCAGTCTATGCGCTTAACATCCTGTATATTCACATATTTTAAAAGTCCACTCAACAGCAAAACTAAATTTGTTATTCATAGTATGTTAATAAAAAACAACGTTACTGCTGCGGTTCTACGAAAAATACTCATATCTCGAAAATTTAATGTCAAATGATATTCAAACCGATTCTCGATTGAAAGTTCTTTTTACTTTCTACAACGCAACTTTTTTTTCAGAATTTTAGGAAAATTCTGAAAAAAAAGTTGCGTTGTTTAGAAATTATACAGTAAATTCTTAAGAAAAAAGCATTTTGAGGAACCTCGATATCATTTGTCAAGGGCTATCGATTAATACCCCACAAAATCATATACGAGTAAGTAGATATTTTGTCAACCCTCGGTTTTGGATACAGGGCCGTTCCTTTTTTTTTCGTAATTGTAAAATTAAAAAAAAAAAAAAAAAACATGTTTGTGCAACGGTTTGTAGAAGGCACTACTCTCCAAATTTCAACTACGTGGTGCCAACAGTCTCGGAGTAAACGGGCAATGACATACAGACGGACGGGACGTATATAAAATGGTTCCTTTTTTGCTATTTGGCAACGGAACACTAAAAAAGCCGTAATTAAACTGCCCTTGCTTGATCGTTTCTAACTCAAGTTTTAGTTTTTGATTTTGTTTACTTACGAACAATCTCAAACATTTATTCGATAATTTCTTATTCCCTAAACCACGTTAAGAGAGTGATTCCGATTCCGAAACAGCACCTTGTACAATGGTTCCTTTTTTTTAAATATGGCAACGGAACGCTTAAAAAGAACAGCATGTCATTGCCATAATTAACTGCCCTTGCTAGATCGTTTCTAACACAAGTTTTAGTTTTTGCTTTTGTTAACTTGTATCAAGAGCCTTTGTTTTGGTTTTACTGGCAACATAATCAAGTACTCCATATGAATTTGAAAACGGAATTGACTACGAACAGCACTGGATAAGGATGAGTGGAAGGAGGGAAGCGTTGTTGGGTAAAGGCAAACTCCTCTTCGAAATGAGTGCAAGGAAGGAATTGGATTCCTTCCATGAACTTCTCTTATTTTACCCCTTTACGGGTGGAACTTCGAAAAATACCTTTTTTAGTGATACCTATTCTTCACAAAGAACACACCCTTCAAAGCTCAGGTTTCTAGGACCAGTGGTTTAGGTTGAGCGTCGATATCTCAGTCAGTCAGTCAGGACTTTGAATTTTATATATATTATTATAAATATAGAAGATACATTTCTCGGTTGCAATAAAATAATAGCAGACGGACCTTTTTTCGAATATTCCATAGACTAATTTTAACGAAACGGATCCTAATTAATTCTAGCCAATTCTAAACAGGTTGAGGTTTTTGAAAAGAAAAGAAATAAAAAACGTTTCTTGGCGCAATTGCCACAAGTACACACAATATTAAAAACAAAGAAAAACAAATATAAAAATAAAAACTAAACAAGAAATACTGTGTGACTCATGGCAGCACCAAATAGGCCCAGTTTTCAAATTGGTATTTCTTGAATCAACGTGAAACGTTATTTGTCAGAATCTATGCGAGCGGAGTTGGTCCTGCGCGGGATTTGCTATAGTTTGATCAGATTTTAATAAGACAACACGCCTGGTATCCCATTTTGCCAGTTATTTTAAGTCCCATATAATGAAGGTTCAGTCCTCTATGTTTATTCACACCTTTGAGCTAAAGTCCCTGCTTTAGTTGTTTTAGTATGAAATACTAGCACTTCGCCCGCGACTTCGTTCACGAAAATTGTGATATAGCCTTTGTTACTCGGTAAAGATGTAGCTTCTTAGTGATGAAAGAATTTTTAAAATTGGTTTAGTAGTTTTTGAGTTAAATCGTAACAAACAAACAAACAATCAAATCTTTCCACTTGATAATAAAAATAGTTTAGAAAACGAACGCGGTAGAGGCTCATTAAGGTAGCCAGTCTGTTTAGTGTCACTGTTAGTCTATCTTTTATGCTAATGCTTGAATAAAAGCAAAAACAAGTTCAGTGACTATTTAGCTAGTTTTTGTTGTTTTATATTTAAGTCACCTTGGTTTTGCAGCTGAAGTTTTGGCCAAACATATTTAATTATTTTTGCTATCGACACGCTTTATGGGTATAAGAGTAGGCGAAGATCAAAGAAACGATGTATGGACTGTGTGAAGGATGATATTACCAGAAAGAAAGTGTCTGATGAGATGACAAGTATAGATAAGTATGGAAGAAGAAGACATGCTGCGAAAAACCCAAATAATTTGCCATAAGGGCAAAATAATGATGATGAAATGATTATGCTATAAAGGATAAGGCACTCCACGTGTAAGATCATGCAAGTCATTGAAACCTTTATTAGTTGCGATACTTAAACCTAATAGCCTACTTATAAGCACTGCATCGGATGGTCACTTCACCTCTTGATCTTGAACTTGTTCATGATCCGAAGCGTCGCTGATAAGATGCTTATAACCCTCCGTTTATAAGACTTTTATCTGGTACGTTATTTTGTAGTATAACTTTAAAATCACGTCATGGCAATTCCATATGTCTGCCGTATTCCATATTAATTTTGTTTTTAACCAAACGAACATAAGGTTATTGACATGGGATCCCAACTTTTAACTGAAAGATCATGCGTCCTCAACACGGACGGTTTTAGACTTTCTTAGAAAAAACCCTGGACGGCGCGTACCACTACCATTCACCACTTGGTAGATTACTGCCTATACCCTCTTACAGACAGACGGCCTGTCTCCAAGCAGTGGCAACATTACGTTTTGACTATACTGTTTGAACTGTACTGACGTGGGAGGAGGAGAGTCATACAAAACTGACCAAGTAAGAGTTAAACTCGTGCACTAAGGCACTACCGCGCTCACTGACTGTAAACCACTTTTAAACCTTGCTATTCAGCGTATAAGAGTGAAAAGTATTCAACCATCAGTGAACTCGTTGGTACATTGTGATAAAAAACATGAAGTGAACTTGGTTCTGCTGGCTCTTACAGAACCCCAAAATGTACGTGTTACAAACTGCTGATTAACCGCCCTAATTTATAGCAGCAGAGTGTCGCAACACTTTAATTGATTATGAACTGCTAATGAGTTTCCTACAAAAACATTTCATAATTCCATGTTACAAAGGTTGCAATTACATAGACATTGAGTGGACAAGATTGTCGCTTTAAGGATGGATTAAATGACCCGTTATCAGCTTCCTATCTTTTAATACCCCATAATTAAAACACAGAGATCGTCCATTAAAATTATTTTAGAGTTCCGTATTTCAATTTGCAAAATGGAACAGTAACGAAGTTCCTGTTGAGTACGTCTATGACAGGGAGTTTTCAACAAACATTTTTGCCTGTGAAACAAAACAAACCTCAGCTGAGATCCCATTGAAAAAATACAAGGTTAGTTAAATCAGGTTTATGATAACTGTATAACATAATTTGGCGAAGAATTAATAGTGATGCTATAAATCTTTTTGGTAAAATTACTCATATTCGAAAAAAAAAAACACTTGTAAGTATAAGGTCAATGCTCTTATGAAGTCAATGACGATCATAATTATGACGCAGGAAATATCCAGTTATTAAACTGTCAATCAATAATCCTTCACATAAATGCCTTTACCTTTACGCTTTTTGTGTGTGTTTTTCTATTAATTTAATTGAAGAAATAGCGGCAAAAATAATATTTTAATAGGAGACCAAGAGTTCACGGATTTATTTCCAACATACGCTGTTTTGCACTAGTAAATGTATGATGCCTTGCAATCTTTCACTCAAAAATAAACTATTGGAACGAAGTTTTGGAACGAAGTTCCTTATCGCGCGTTGTGAAAGGGGGCTAGACGGAAAAAATTCTTACGAAAAGTTGTCACGACACTTTTTGCTATAGTAAGCTATTGTAAGCTGTGCAGCGTCGCATGTTTCTCTGTTTGTCTCTCTCTCTCTTATAGAAAGCAAGCCAGATATTTTCATTTCTATTTCGCATTGAACAGTGTGGTGTCGCGACGATTATTTTTGGAACTTCGTTCCATCCGGGTGTCTCTTGACACCTCTCAAGTTTTTTTAAATTATGAAACCTATCCAACGATCCTGGATTTCGACACTCAACATCTTCAGAAGTCTACTAAAAGAACAAGAAACGAAATGAAAAGATTAGATGAACATTTATGCCATGTCCACGTGACACTGACAAAATGACTTAGGTTTATTCCGATTTGCTTCACATATTTTTTTTTACCTTTAAAGAACATATTTATTGTAAATAATTATAGAATGTAGAATCACGACTCCTGCTTTTAAAATTATAGATACTGAATTGGCTGTTGTCAGCTACGTAAAGCTTCTACAGAACACACCAAATAGCTCTATACCCAACTTTCCAGCCAGACATTATCTACAAACAAACACAAACAAGAGTAGGTACAACATCAAAAATAAACGTGTTGGTAGTAGAATCGCAGCGCGAACACACAGAATCTCTGTCACGTCCGGGGTATATATCGGCCGGATCCCGATAGCTTTGCGAATATCGCATATTCCTCCGGCTGCCGCGAAACTGCCAAATTGCACATCGACACGTTTTGAAGATGTGCCGTGGCTAGAACAGCTATTGAGCGACGTGCACAGATCAATTAAATATTGTGCGTTTTATGTTTCCATGCATCCGTCCCATTTTGTTTGGTATTTAACCTATCTGCTTTTCTTTTGTTTTGTTTTGCAATGTTTTTCTCGATTTTATGAATATGTAGTTTTATTTGTTTTGATTCTGCATACATTTATTATACATGTATTTATTTTCCTATTCATACACTACTTAATTATTAATACAATTTACAAAACTGTTTTACGTCCGTCACATCACTATGTCAGGTCCAGCTGAAAATCAGCGTGGGTGGTACTAACTTCTCGGCAATTTGCTGAACTGGGCCTATTTGGCGCAGCCGTGAGACATTCAATTATATCTTATTTTTTTCAATTTCTGTATTTTTTTTTTGTTTTGTTTTGTGTTTACATGTCATTCTCCTGTAAGGTTCTGTGTCTGTAAAACCTCGAATCTTAGATTGTTGTATTGTCAGCGAATGCTCGCGTTGAGGGAGCACTGAAAGGAGTGCTCTTAGAACTGGATTTCTTAATCTGGAGGTACACACGGCGACACTTCAAGCTATATATTTCCAGTATAACATAGCCTCGCTATGTATAGATTTTTAATACAATGAGGTATCCGCATAAACTGGTAATCTATAGCTTGATTGGCTGTGCATTAATGGGTATCTACTTTTTAACCGACTTCTAAAAAAGGAGGAGGTTCTCAATTCGGATGTTTGTATTTTTTTTTTTTTTTTTTTTTTTATGTTTGTTCGCGCATTACTCCGTCGCTTGCCAACCGATTTGGAAAATTCTTTTTTTGTTGGAAAGGGTATACTTCCCAAAGGGATCTGATGATGGAATCTTGGCGAAATCGAGGGAACTCTTCAAATTTTATATGAAAACGTACAGTGATTTTGGTATTTTCTACAACAAGTGAAGCATTTGCGTCCAATAAGAACCATTCTACCATCAGATCTGATGATGAATCCAAGAGACAGGCTTCGGAACTCCATAACAAGGCAATGAATCTTAGCTGTGTTTGGGCTTGTTGGAATTGTAACGGTATGCACTTTCCAGGTGTATACACCGATTACGCTGAGATTTATGATCCGATTTGCGTGATTCTTCTTTAGTTTGATGTGGAATACCTGCCATTTGGTCCCATAAAAAAATTATATAGTATGGCCATATAGTTTCCATTTTATAATTTTTTTTGTTATATGTAAATTTTTCACGTATGTACACCGATTTCTCCGTGATTACTGGACCGATTTAGATGATTTTTCATTCATTTGGTAGAGAAGCTTGCCCGGTGGAGCCATATGAATTGTATTATCTTTGCTTAGGTACTTTTTGAGTCATCCTCTTTATTATGCATTTTGTCCTTTGTCGTATGTATGGACGATGTGCTGGTGTCTAGTTACAATGTAAAAATTATACTTGACTAGGATTAAAGTGAGATACCACAACTGAAAAGGCTAAAATAAAAACTTTTTTACAAAAAAAAAAATAACCGACTTCCATAAAACACTAAAAAGTGGCAAATAATTTTAGTTTCGGAAGTCGGTGGCAAAAAAGTAAATGAAACAAACAAGTCACCGACTTCCGAAACTAAAATTATTTGCCACTTTTTAGTGTTTTATGGAAGTCGGTTATTTTTTTTTTGTAAAAAAGTTTTTTATTCTAATAATAGAATACAAAAGTAGCTTTGCCTGTCTGTTTTAATTTTCCCAACGGCGGAGCGAAATTTCAATAAAATGTGGCACGCCAGAAAACCATGACAGGTCATGTAAAGTACCTAGGATATGGTATACTTTTTCATCTCGTTAGTTATGTTTTTTTTTTTTTTTTTTGAATGGCATCTCGCAGTTCAACCTATGAGGTTGTCGTCTGCTTAACCGGACTATCCTGTGGGTGCCTTTAGAGTAAGGCCTCCAGCCAGGGCATAAAAACTTACAAACTAAGCGACTGCACGCTAAGGGCACCCCCTGTGGGGTACGAATCTCGGCTTAGGGCGTCGCTGGGGGAGGACTGCATGGGGACAGGCTGGATCTGAATGGTATCATTATTTAGGGGCTGATTTAAAACTACTGGCACAGCATCGCGGGCTGGCTCGAGCGAGGGTCGGGGAGGGCATGGACCGGGACGTCGCGACGGACCTCGACGGCGAGGTCGGAAAGACGGCGGTTTGAGTCGGAACTTTTTAAGAGTGCTAGTCTCTTTGTTACTCTCCTGGAGGAGGGTGATAGCATCATCTGGAGTGACAAGGGTATGCCTAGGACGGCGTACTGTACTAATGCGCGAGGGTTCGTAACGGGCAGCCGCTGCGATCAGGGGATTCTCGTTAGTTATGTATTTAACCGTGTCTTAAATACTACCGAGATATCAAAAGTTAGTTCCTTATGATTAGTTTAATTGCGTTTCTTTTCAGGATCGAAATACCTACACATATATTGATGTAAATATTCGTCTCTCTCATATTTATTTAATATTAATCGAAATGCACATTTACGAGCTCTATTTCTTTTTAGTAAACAGGAATTGAGCATTCGTTGTTAATTTTGCTCTTGCTTTTGTTCTAGTTACTTAAGATCCTAATAAGTTAACAATTTGTAAACAACCAGAATTTACCAGTTCTGAACCTATTAACTTGCTTAATCATAGAATCATTTGGGCCAATACTGAAATAATTTATTTCTTGAAAACGTGACCTCGAATGTAGCAAGAAGCTCCTACCGCAAGCGTTCATATTTTAAACTTATTATCTTATCCAAATATCACGATTATAGTTTGATATTCCCCTCTTTAACAAGTATAATTTATTTTTTTATGGTCTTTTTTATTTTATTTTACTATGGACACTTTTATCGTGCACGTCTTGCTACATCGTTCTCACATAATGTACCATCTCAACATGAATGATGTAACCAAAGTTTTGTAACAAGATTCTGATTTAAAAGAGTGTCCATGGAGTTTCTTGCCCATTCTTCTCCATAGAGATCTACGCTTTGGAATGTGCAACTACAGTACTTTCACAGTTATTATGTCTTGTGACTGGGACTGTAGCTTCATTTTTATTGTTGTTTGACTATCCAAAAGTGCCTGTAATTGGCTTACTTGAAATAAATGATTTTGATTTGATTTGATTTGATTTATAGAATAAGAAGAAATACTGCACCTCAAATAAATTGGGATCACGGCGGAAGAACGATGATGATGAAATTGCTTGACTTCGATCCCACGTCTGACGATACAAACATTGTGGACGTCACTACTGCTTTCGACTAATCTATCCCATGCCACAGAGTTCTATTTTGCCAATTAGGTGGGACCATTCAAGCTATTCGAGCCATTGCTCGCAGAACGGATGACCGATGGGACTGAAAAGTTCTGAAGTGGCGACCGCGAATTGCAAGACGTTGCATTGGAATGCCTTCCACTAAGTAGACCGATGACCTGGTGAAGGTTGCGGGGATCCGCTGAATGCGAGTCGCACGGGACCGCTCAATGTGGCGACACTTGGGGGAAGCCTATGTCCAGTAGTGGACGTCTTTCGGCCGAAATGATGATGATGATGATGATGAATTTGGTTAATGCGGCTGCCGTTGCATCACGATTTACACCTGCTGCACGAAGATTTGCTAGACGCACTAATAGCGCTGTTTCACGCAGACAAGCCCTGGTGTCTCCGTCGAAGAAAGCGAACTCGACTCCTTCTATGTTTTTCACTTCTGTGCCGTTTTGTTGAATTAAACGATATAATTATGTATTTCGGATATCACTTCTAGCGCTTTTACTTCAACGTGTCCGCTGAACGCATTCGGATGTGTGTACCGTCGGCAGCGGTAGGTTTTATTAATTTTTCCACACGTAACGAGGTGCAAACTGTATGTGGCTCACATCGGATTTATACTACGAATTTTATTATTTTTTATTCCACCAAGTAAAGGTATCTGAATATATCGGTTATGGATATGAAGCTAAAATATATATAAAAGATTTTTTACTTATAATATTAAAGCTCAGAGTTTGATAATGTAAATCAATGGACTTTTTAAGAACGGTGAAGTTTTTTCTACACATTATTTTAACGACTTGTTGAAGAATAAAAATATCATGTCTAACAAGCAATCCAACCCTCAGTTTTAACTATTTTATCACAATATTTCTGCAGATATAAGAAAAGAAATAGAGAGCAGCGGTGGCTCAGTGGTGGCAGCCCCGACTTACGAGCAGTAAGCCGTGGGTTCGAACCCAGGTAGGCGCATTACTTTGTACGTAATTTATTTCATCACCGCTGCTCTTAAAAAACGATAAAGTCAAACATCGTGAGGAAACCGGCATGTCTTAGAACCAAAAATTCGAAGACCATCTACCAACCCGCACTGGGTCCGCGTGGTGGATTACAGCCCACTCCCTCTCATAAAGAGGAGGCCTGTGTACCAGCAGTGGGAACATTAAAGGCTGATGATGATGATGAAGAAAAGAAAAAGGATCTAGAATTTTCTCTCCCTCTTCTTGTATTACATCCAAAGGTTATCTTGAAAAGATCGCTTTTAGCGATAAGACCGCCCCATTGTGTTGTTGTTTACAAATGTTACTACGTGTGGTGTACCTGAACATAGTAAGGAATAATCTATTTTAAACACTTAACAATATTCACAACCTAAAGCATGAATTGGGAATGATTTCAACGCCATTGGAAGTCAAGAATACAAAAGTGAAACAAAAGAGAAATGACAGTTCTACACAAGTCAGTGACCTTAGGAAAGTCGTGGCAAAGATGGCGATGTAATTGGCAACAAACAAAGTTTACCTCAGTAGAACTACATTCCGGATCTTTTATACGGTAAAAAAAGATGATTCAAGCAACAAGCCGTTTTTCTGCTAGATCGTATCTATTTACAACATTTGTGCACGGTTTTTGTAGACTATGGCCTATTTAAATGTCAGTAAAATTTACAACTAGTATGAAATTCTATTAAATACGATAAAATTGTATGTTTTTACTAAACTTTCCAACCTACGATTAAGGCATTTGATGACTGGGTAGTACGGAACATCGGCGACCTTCGTCTCTTATACAAAAAGCATTTCGCCTGTATTCCCGAATCCTACTCCACACGCATTTAAATAAATACAATATTTATGTCAATACAGTGACAACATTTTACCAGACATCTTAAAGTACAAGAAACAGCATTGTGTCCCACAGATAGGTCAACTGGCTCCCAAACTAGGTTATCTCGTGTGAATTTTTATTTGGCAGTCACCAATCTAATATAAGACAGAGCAGCGGTGGCCCAGTGGTGAGAGCAGCGATGGCCCAGTGGTGAGAGCAGCGGTGGCCCAGTGGTGAGAGCAGCGGTTGCCCAGTGGTGAGAGCAGTGGTGGCCCAGTGGTGGCAGCCCCGACTTACGAGCAGTAAGCCGTGGGTTTGAAACCAGGCAGGCGCACTACTTTGTGTAATTTATTTCATCACCGCTGCCCTCAAAAACGGTGAAGGAAAACATCGTGAGGAAACCGGCATGTCCTAGAACTAAAAATTCGAAGTCATGTGACATCTACCAATCCGCACTGGCCCCGCGTGGTGGATTACAGCCCACTCCCTCTCATAGAGAGGAGGCCTGTGTCCCAGCAGTGGGAACATTATAGGCTAATGATGATGATGAATCTAATATAACAGTGGGCATGCTTATCGCCACCAAGAGAGCATTAATTGGTCTTCAGATTGCTTCCACTACTGAAATTCTAGATAGAAAAACCCAATACCACTATTCCTGAGCATCGAACTCAGGACCTTACACCTTGCAACCAGTACCAACGAGGCACCTGAAACATAGATAGCGATTCACTAGTTCTTTTTATGGTTTCCTAATATGTAGAGTTGAGCCAGTTGAAGAAATGAAGATAGTGTTACGTTTTCCTTAAAAACAAATGGAGTGAAACAGTCACGCACTGTCTTCACAATATGCGTGCCAAATAAATATTTTTGTTTCGTTATTTAGATCACATAAATAAACAACCATCAGATGATAAATACTGATGAGATGATGATTGAGGATGATGATGCTACATCACTTTGAGAAGAGGTCTCTGTGGTCGCGCTAGCTCAAGAAACTTTGTATTTCTCACACCCCTCACGGGTCTGCAGTAGATAAGAATTGATTGAGCCAGAGAGACATAGATTTCTGTTGACATTTTTTTAGTTGTCACATGTTTTAGCTTCTTTAATATCCAAATAAATTTTCTCGTGCTGGCCATGACTATATCTGTGTGAGTATGCCAAGATAACCGCTGATCAACGATTATACCTAGGTATTTTATATGAGTTACTTTTTCTATATTTTTGCAAGAATAACGAATAAAACACAAAACAAAGTGAGGTGAATCCGGGTCGGCCCGCCTTAATGCTTGAACTGTTAAATGTATTTTCAACAAAAAAAATAGGATTATCCCCTATTAAACTTATGAAGAACTTCCTGACTTTTAATTAAAACATTATTCTAAGATACATTAAGATATTCTAAGATTCTTCATCAGAAAAATTTTGGTAGTAGCCACGGAGCCCAGATTTGTGCCCGTTTGATGCAATAGGCTCGCTCCATAATACATAGGACTTAAAAAATAACTGGCGAAACGGGGTATACTATATAATCAGGTACACCTCTGCCTAACCTTTGTGATTTTTGTGATGTTATATATTATAAGATATATTCCGTCACAATTCTTTTAAGGTGCTGAATATGTTGTTTCAGCCGAAAACCGAAGTGCCGAAAGCCGAACAAATACATTCAAAGACTTAAGCGTAAAGGCAATTGGGAAACTTTATTCATTAGTTATCGTCAAGTACTTAAAGTTGAAAGTTGCTATTGTTAGTAAAGGGTATAGTATTAAGGGGGCCTTTTGTTACTTTGGTGATCAGGGTACAAAGAAAAATATGGGGATGCTAGTTAAGTTGGAGTAGGTTTCAAAGTATAATAAATACTATGGCCAAATTAAAGAGGGTAGCGAAACTCTATAAACGTGTTGTTTGTCGATATCTTACATAAACACTTAAATGATAAATCAACAAAATAAATATGATCTGCAGGTTGGGTTCATTTTAAACATCAGCAAAACAAATTCATCATAAATTAGTTAATTTTGTTCTATGAAACTGATTTAATTTAACCCTGTCTGAATACGCATTTTTTTACAAAGGACTGCTCCCTTTTTTACTTAAAGGAAATCATCAAATGACTCCTCCCGCTCTGGGTGGAGCGCAAGGGAGTGTCAGACTTGTACTGACTAAAACCCATCCATGTTCCTTCTTAGCCCTTTGTGTAACACGGCCACGGTCACTACCGTGGCCCCACTGGGCCACAGTATCTCTTTCGAACAGTCCCGCAGCAAGGAGCGCTCCCTTTGAAATTTAACTTTTTTGGTTTTAATGGGATCGTCATTAAAACCAAAATAAGTTAATTACACCTGCGTAATTAATCGCTGAATAAACTGACCTTACTTAATAATTTTTCTATTGTTAGTATAAAAATATTATGGTGAGAATTTGATAACACCATAGTAATGACTAATCGCTATATAATAAATGTTATGACCTTGCATTCTTCTTTGTTATGTGACCATGTCACACCTCCTCCTACGATAAACGGTATATACTGTCTGTAGTACCTACTAAAAATATCTCTAAGTTGGTTTCAATTAGTCTAAATGTAATCTAAATCTTAACAAATAAATAAAATTGAAGTGTCTCTTTGTAATATTAAAATAAACGCTTTTTACTACACGTATATGCATGTATATAGGTACATATTACAATGTTTGTATGTCTGTCTGTTTGTTCCGGCTAATCTCCGGAACGGCTGGACCGATGTTGACGGGACTTTCACTGGCAGATAGGTGATGTAAAAAGGAGTAACTAAGGCTACTTCTATTTAAGAAAATTCTAATTGCACGCGGACGAAGTCGCGGGCACAGCTAGTTAAACCATAAGTTTGTATAACAAATACACTTACACTGTCACGTACGGGATATCTTTCGTGATTATCAATGAATGTGAGCTCCCAATATTTCGACGCTGCTACAAGCGCACAGTGTACGGCGTAGAACAAGCCAGGTGGACAAAAATATTTTTTAATGGTTTTGGAAGTATATCTATAAATTAGTTAATTACATAGTATTATATTTTTTTTTTTAAGAAAATGCTTTTTAATTTTGTATACATATTTTATTTCATGTATACACGATTATAATACAGGAAAAAAATAAGAATCAAATTATCTTAATCGCTAGAAACATTAACGCAAATTATATATAATTATGCAACCTTTAACTAACATTATGAAATACAGAAATTATAAATCTAACACTAGAGGTATCTATTTACATTAAAGCTAATTCTCAATATCAGAATCATCGGATTCAAAATCCGATGAATCCGATAGAAGATAGTCTTCCTGAGTTTGTGGAGGTCTTGGTTGCAGTTGGAGTCGAGGCTCTATAGTGGGAGATATGATGAGCTTTAATAACTCCGCGCACAATTTATTAGACTTTTTTTTCGGTATTTCCCGGAGGCTATTGATCAGAGGATCAGACGTTAAAATCAACATATTGAGCACGTCTCTATTCGTGGCAAGACGAGAGCACTTACTGGTGTTGTGCTCTCTAAACCTCCGGCAATCTTTGTTTCTCGCTTCTTGGGCTTCCTCTGAAAGCTGCCCTATTGGAACTATTGCCGTCTTAATCACCTCTGTACTGTGAATAAGCAATTTATGCACAGTAGCAGGCATGTAGTACCACGAGTAGAGACTCAGATAAAGTCTTCTTGTCTCGAGACAAAGCTTTTGGAATTCAACAAGATTTATTTCGAAGCCAGAAGACAATGTCCTCAACAATACATCAAAGTTTTTGATGATTGTAACATCCAATCCTGTGATTTGAGCACTCAGTTCGGGGTTCCCGAAAAAACGTCGAGCTGTGTTTCCATCATTTGTGGAACCCAATCCCGGCTTTGGCTTGTCCACAATTAATCCCATTTCATGCTTGAATCGTTGTTTGATTTCGTCTGATCGTTGTTTTATACTTGCTTTTTCCTCTGAAGATCTAGCTTGCCATTTCTTAATATCTAACTTATAACTAATGTGTAAAAAGCACTCAAACGAACGAATCCAAGCATGTAATGTTGACAAACCAAAGCCAAAATTATCCTGATTGCTATCAAAATGCCTTCCTTCATCATTCATCATTATGGGAGTAGCCCCACAAATATAGCATTTCTGCGATGAATGTGTCTCTGTCAAAGCGTTGCACACTTTTCCATCAGTCATAGTCTGCAGAAGCTTGTGCTTAACAGATTTTTCAGAACCACCGAGATCACAAGATGTAGGCTCCAAGTTGTTTATTTGTTCCAAAACCTTATTTGTCTCGATTTTTGCCATTTCCGTAGTTTCTTTGGCAAAAAGGAATTTAATTGGACGACAAAACATCGTCGATGATGGGCGAGGATTTTGCCAGATAATGTTGTTACCTTCGGCGATTAACCTTAAAGGAACGAACGAATAAACAAAAAGGAACTCATCAGTGTCTTCGCTGTTCTCAAATCTCGGTTTGTAAGCACTATGACCGGAACTTCCGTCTTTTTTTTTTTTATTAATGGCATCTCGCAGTTCAACCTATGAGGTTGTCGTCTGCTTAACCGGACTATCCTGTGGGTGCCTTTAGAGTAAGGCCTCCAGCCAGGGCATAAAAACTTACAAACTAAGCGACTGCACGCTAAGGGCACCCCCTGTGGGGTACGAACCTCGGCTTAGGGAGTCGCTGGGGGAGGACTGCATGGGGACAGGCTGGATCTGAATGGTATCATTATTTAGGGGCTGATTTAAAACTACTGGCACAGCATCGCGGGCTGGCTCGAGCGAGGGTCGGGGAGGGCATGGACCGGGACGTCGCGACGGACCTCGACGGCGAGGTCGGAAAGACGGCGGTTTGAGTCGGAACTTTTTAAGAGTGCTAGTCTCTTTGCTACTCTCCTGGAGGAGGGTGATAGCATCATCTGGAGTGACAAGGGTATGCCTAGGACGGCGTACTGTACTAATGCGCGAGGGTTCGTAACGGGCGGCCGCTGCGATCAGGGGATTACGGTGTTTAATGGCGTTATCGAAGAAACGCTTCGAAAGACGTTTCATAAACTGAAAGACGGTGGGCATTCTAAGGTCTACGTGTAGACGGTCATTACGGACATAAAAAGGGGCTCCCGTGACTCTACGTAAGAACCGGTTCTGTAAAATTTGCATCCTATGGATGAACTTAGGCTTGGTGTGAGCGTACACGACGCAAGCGTACGTCATAATGGGGCGGATCACCGCGGTATAAAGGCGCAACTTGCACTTGAGTGACAACTTGCTTTTTGCCGAAATCATGAAATGAAGCCTACCCATAGCAAACGCAGCTCGGTTGCGAGCTGCTTTGATGTGCGCCGCGAAAGACAAGTGGTTGTCAAGTATGACTCCTAAGTACTTGGCTTGCTTCTCCCAAGGGATAGGCTTACCGTACATGGTGATCGGGCTGAGCGCGGGTGGCTTAATTTTACGCTGTTTAGAAAAAAGAACTGCCTGGCTCTTGTCGGGGTTCACCTCGATTCTCCATTTCCGGAACCAAGCGCCTAAGACGTTGGCTGAGGTTTGGAGGGTGCTATAGATAGCGTCGTGACTGCGGCCAGTGTAATAAATGGCCGTGTCGTCCGCGAACAGGGCTAACTGAGCCTTCTTGCTCTTGGGGATGTCACTGGTGAACAGAGTAAAGATAAGGGGAGAGACGACGGAGCCCTGAGGGACTCCGGCTCTAATGGGGTGGGGGGAAGACAGTGCCTTCCCGATGCGATAGCGGAAGGTGCGATCCGACAGAAATTCTCGTAAGATGAGCACGAGACGGTCTGGCACTCCCAGTTTGTACAGCTTATATAATAAGCCGTTGTGCCAGACTTTGTCGAAAGCCTTTGCTATGTCGAAGAACAACACACCCGTCATCGCTCCACGCTGGAAGCCAGCGCTCATAAATAAGTCTCTCGTAGATTTTCCCGAGTGCGTTCAGGAGACTGATAGGTCTGTAGCTCGAGGGCTCAGACTTGGGTTTGCCTGGCTTGGCGAAACCGATGACAGTGGCCTCTTTCCATATTTGGGGAAAAGCGTTGTTGCTCAGGGCGCCATTGAAGATGGCCGCCATTAACACGACGAGCTGAGTGGGGAGGAGTTTAAACACCCTATTGGTGATTCCGTCGGAGCCGGGTGCTTTGCGTGGTTGAAGCTTATTAATGATGTCTTGCACTTCGTCAGCTGTGACCGGAGGCAGAGGATCATCTGGGTCTTCTACAGGGGGGAGGGCGGCTCTACGTTCGACGAATGCGTTCACCTCATCGAGATGTCGCTTGTCTACTGGTTGAGAGCTGGGGGAGCACTGGGACTCTAGGCTGTCAGCTAGGCATTCGGCCTTCTCAGAGTCGTCGAATGCAACGCTCTTATCAGGTCGGGGGAACTTCCGTCACATCCCCATTTACTTATAAGAGTAAACGATGAATTGGGTATTAGATTGGGGAGCACAATTGTGACAACTTCTCTCTGAGCTTCTACTAAACGTTCTGCTGATTTATTCAAAATAGCTTGTAGCTCAATTTCTGCTCGAGATTGTGTCACAACAATGTGCTCCTCGGAAGGATAACACGCTTTTTTTGATTTCACAATGCAATCATATGATGGAAACACGTGATGACCGACTTTCATAGTCCACTTCCTAGTCTGTTTGTATGAGTGAGTTGTTGATTTTGAATCAATATAATACGCTAATGCCTCGTCACTACTTAGCGGTCTATTACTTTGCACAGCACTTGGTTGTTGAAGGGTAAGGCATGCACTTGCAGAAGCTGGATTTTCACCAATGTCTTTTATACGCTGGCAACGTTTTTATGCCCAGTTGTCCGTGCAGCTACCTCTGCGGCAACCATTAATTCCCCAACACTCCGCGATTGAACTAAATCAGCAACTCTACGTTTCTTAGTTTTAAAAGATGAATCTTCAAAAACTTTTTTAGGTCTTCCGGGTCGAGAAAGGTCGGTAGATGAGGTAGAAGGTTGTGGTTGATTCGATCGCATGCAGAATTCTATCTTCTCGCCTTCCAGCCACAATTTGTTCTTATTCAGGAAACGCTCTTTTGACTTTCCTGAAGACACCCACTTGGTAGCAATTTTCGAAAAAATGCTGGCTAATTTCATCTTTATTTCCCTTTGACATTCTTCAGTGATGTCAGAGAAATCACACTTAGACAAAATAAATTCAAATAGACGTTCATTTCTTTCGTCTTTTTCGTGCTTAAGCCACTCTTCGAAAGACTCTATTTTACTGATAGAGTATAGCTTGTCTGCAAAAAAAAAAAAAAGAATGTTGTACTCAAGTGTGCTACATAAAATATATATCATAATCATCTATAACCATGCAGCTAAAACATATCAAAAATTCAGAGTGGATACAAGAGGATACATGGCTTTTCCAAGCCTGTTAAGTTCGAAAACAAAGAAAAACATTGTTTTTTTTTGTGTATTCACAGATAGTCTACTTTCTGAACGTTTATGACACATTAAAAGATTCTAATAAGAAAATAATATAGTACATACCTTCAGAAGTAAAATCCATCACTAAAACTTTCCACAAAATTAGAACTGTCACCATGAGATGTTAGTGCAAGTGTCGCGAAAATGCAACTGACTGAACTCTTTAACTGCATTTACCTCATTAGCTTACTTTGATAAACGATGACTCATCAGTGTGGAATGTTAGACGTAAACAATTCTTGGAATTAGAGGTTTAGGGGTGTTGTTTACATGTAGAAAGTACAAATTTCCGGGAATTTGATAATGACTTTTGTCCACTTAGCTTGTTCTACGCCGTACACTGTGAAGCGCCATGATCTCGGGATGACTGGAGAATTTGAATTGGAGAGTACATAGTTACGTAGTATTTATGTGCCATTGTAGGCTAGAATAAATTATGTTATTATATGTTGTACTTATAAACTTAGGTTGACACGTAAACCTTGATTTTGAATGGCGAAATTCATTCTATTTAAATAAGGGTAAGTACATTAATTGTTTCTTTAGAATGTAGGTTGAATATGTTCTGTTGATCTCGTAATTTCTTTAGGATATTGTAGCATGCTTATTTTGGCCTGTAAAGCGCATAGTCGGAACTAAACAGCGTGCCCTGTAAATGCCATTCAATTGCTGAAATTACCATGTTACCCTATACTCTAAAGAATTGTCATTTGCACACCATCGTCAGTCTATTAATTTGTCTATGTACTTCAGTTAATTCAATTAATGACAGTCAATGTTAATGATAAATTATGTTTATTTTGCAAATAGGTGCATACAAACACTTTTGCACATCTTTGTTTTTTTTTTCAATTAGATGAAGCCAGTATTTCGTCCCTGAGTATTCTGAAAAGATACAGCCGAAACAAACTCAGAGACCAATTGTTTCTAATTGGACATAGTTGTCAGAGATGATACATCAGTTTAAAACTACACTGTTCCAACTTACTTTTCTGCCGAGATGGATAAGAGTACATACTCGTAGATAAGCAAGTAACTAACCTGTAATTGTCTGGGTCAGTCTCTAAGTTTACCTTATAGCTATGCGTACACGCAGTACTCGGTTACCTTGCCTGCGTTGTTTTAAGTGTCCTATTAGGTCTGTAGAGATTGCGTCTATGTTTTGTACCTATTTGTGGTTGGGCTATCCTGGGTCTGTGATTTAGAAACGTAAAAGGTAGTTTTAACTTAAAATTATCATCATCTACTCTTTTCCTTGAATTGCAAGTTACTTATCATACAAATACGTTTTTTTCTTACCTTCTCTCCTGTTTGCCGTCACTATATCATTCATAACTCTTTATTATTCTTTATTATATTCTTTCATACGTTCTTTATTATCTTCCATCCATCTCTTTCTCTTCCTCTCCATGTTATCACTCCTTTAGTCACATGCAATTTCATTCCACTTCATCACATACCGTACAAAACTAAAACATACCCTCAACTTTTGTCTAACTGGGCACTTTTCGACTCACGAAACATTTTTTGACAGAAATTTCTCATTAGCTGTCACAGAGTTTTAATTTGTGCCCTGTTCATGGCAATAGGCGCGCCCACTATTACATGGGACTGAAACATACTTAACACCTCTGCCTAACTCTTTGAGGATTACAGGCGTGATATTATGTTAGGTGTAACATTTTTCTAACAACCAATTTATTTTTTACAGCAAAGAGATTCCTAGCTATACAAAGTGTTGATTTGCATCCTCGCCAAAATTCAGGAGGTTGTCACAAAAGACATAAATAATCTATAAATAACAGTACATAATGAATTATGAATAAACGCTGGCTTTTTTGGTTATTTCACTCTGTCAATACCTATATCAGAATAACCCCCTTAAGGGCCGGCGCTCACTGACGGTGTGGCACGGCATGGCACGGCATATTGTCCCGCGCCGTGCAGTGGCATCCCGCGGCGTGCAGCGGCATGCCGTGGCATCCTGCTGAAAGCCCAGCCAATCTGGCATCCATCAGTTTTGCTCCGCGCGTATTCGAAGTTAGTTATAAGTTGGTTGTGTCGCATAGAGAACATTTGTTGTGTCTCTCCCTCCCTTGCACCCGCACCGACCGGAACGTGCCCCACCGAAATGCTGCACAAGTTTCAACCTTATTTCAACTAGCTAAGTTCGTGGTTTCAAAATAAAGTAACATAAATTCTAAACTCATTGAAATAAGATTCAAAACAACTTAATTAGTATTAAAATCCTTTGCCATGACACACCGTGCCGTGCCGGCAGTGGGCGCCGGCCCTAACGTGGTATAGGGATTATGAAATGATCGAATAAACGTTTGAGATTGTTTGTAGGCGTGAATGCGCAGTTATTGGGCGAGAATCAGTCGGGCCGCGGGCCGCGTTTAGAACACGGGTGGTTAAAAGACGGGTGGTTCACACTTAGCGATTTCCTTAAATAAAAAATTAAAAAAAAAGTTGCCAACCCATTTTATTATTTATTCGGGTCTAGAATCATTAGCATAGTTACCTCCTTGAATTTGACGAGGATGCAAAACAACACCTTGTATACCCAGCAGTGGGTAAAGTCGGAATGATGCTAATGATGATAATTTAGTAGCAACTTTGACAAACAAGTATATCTAGTCAACCGCAAACAGCCAGAGCGATTGCTCGTAATGATAAACCTTGACATTGTTTTTGTATATTTGTTTTATCTATTATAAAGGAAGTTTTTTGTTGTTTAGATGTTTTATTTTATTGAAACAGGTAGTAGAAACACGACTTAATTAATTCAATGTCAAAGGTTCAAATGAAATGGAGGCATTGACTGCATGGAAAAATATTTTACTGAACCGAAAATACAAGGAGCTTGACATTCCATAACGACTTCAAAGGAAGATAATTTAATTTAAATAACTACTATATATAGTAGTTATTTAAATTAAAATACATTATAACGATTAATAAATTAAATAACTAAAGTAACAATAAACCATAAAAAGGCGTCAAAAAACTCCGCCTCGACGCTGTGAGCTGGTAATTGTGCCCAAGATACTGGCAGCATTGCCACGTTGTATGGCAATACTTAGCCTCTGGCCAAAGTAAAAGCCAGCCGTTGGGTCACGGGAAGCGTCAACTAGGGGTTTCGAGATTTCCTTAAAAAGACTCTGAGCACTCGGACCCCACGACCCCAGAGTTTCAACTTCTAATTGGTGCATGACCGTCGTCATGCACCAATCGCTATGCATGTCGTCGTCGTGGCATCCTACTGGCATAATAACAAGCATAATCTATACTATTACAAAATTGCATAAAGTGTGTGGTGCTATATGTTATGAAAGCAACGAAATGAATGAATAAACGAAATAATACGTTCTAAACGATATACCTCATAGTCCAACTACTTAATCGAACCAAAAGGAAAATAAAGTTCACCTTGTCCGATCGATCGGACCAAGTGTTCTAAAGTAACGATAGAACTCGTAGTCCGACTCCTTAGTCGGACCAAAAGGAAAAAAAAGTTCACGTGGTTCGATTGACCGGACTGGGCAGTCGGACCAGTGTTCACAGGGATATTATACACCCGTGTAGTATTAGGTACACCTTTGCCTAATCACACGGGGATTACAGGCGTGGAATTGTTAGTTATATTATTTTTTATGTTAGTATATTTTTTAAATTAATATTATATTTATTTCATTTTTGTCATAATCAAAATCTATTTTTGCAAACAAAGATGATATTATACTTACTGAATAATATAAATATAATATTATTTAAATTAAAACACTACTAATAAGAATACTAATTTTTCCCACTAGTTTTGCATTATTTTGTTTTTTGGTAAACAGGTTTCACAAAACACATTTAGGAATTTAATGTTTGTTAGACTAAATCTCAAAAAAAAAACTCCAGCATAGAAAAAACTATTGTTGGTGGTGATCATTATTGTTTTATAATATTAATATTAATATTCACGACTTTTACACGTGTAACATTTACGAGATAATTACACGAAATGCGTCACTATGGAGCTCTACCTATGATTACTTAGATGTTTCATATTTTTTATGAAAATCAACTCTAATACCATTCGTACTATGCAGGATGTACCTAATTGAAATAATTTCAAATGTCAAAACCACAAAATATGATTTTCAATGTAATAAATTGATATAAACAATATATATATTGCCGCGTTGGTTTAAAAGGTGTAATGCTATGTTATGCGATGTTTATTTAAAAAAAAAAGACGATATATTAAAAATATATTTGTAATCAGGTGTCTATTTTGCTCTAAGCGTTAGCAATATCTGTAATTACATAAAATAATTTACACCAGTTTACATGAAGTTATTGTATACAAGATTAGACCCGTGGCTTCGCCTGCGTGGTGTTCGGTTATAGTCCCACGGGATCGTACTAACGGCATAAACGGTATCCTATATGTTAATCCAGGTTATAAATAATCTGTGTGCCAAATTTTATCCAAATCCGTTCAGCATTTTTTACGACAAAGAGTGACAAACATCCATACTTATTTGCAATATTAGTAGGATTATTATGTACTAGCTGCTGTCCGCGACTTCGTTCGCGTGAATTTTTATGTGTTTTTCAGGGACAAAAGTAGCCTTTATCCTTCCCCACGATATAATCTATCTCCTTGCTAAATTTCATAACGATCCAAGCAGCGGTTTAGTCGTGAAAAGGTAACAAACAAGCAAACAAACAGAGTGACTTTCGCATTTATAATATACTAGCTGTCCCGCGCAACTTCGTCTGCGTCACATTTTCCCCGTTTTCGCAACATTTTTCATTGCTGCTCCGCTCCTATTTGTCGTAGCGTAATGATATATAGCCTATGTCCTTCCCCAGGTTGAAATCTATCTTCCTGCCAAATTTCATTAAGATCCGATCAGCCGTTTAGTCGTGAAAAGGTAACAAACAAACAAACAAACATACAAACAAACAGTGACTTTCGCATTTATAATATAATTATGGAAAGTATGGAAGTATGGAAGTATGGATTTTTATGCCAAATCAATTAAAAGTCAAATGCAATCACAATATGACCTAACGCGTGTTTGGTTACGCTTTACACAATATTTATGACATCTAAGCAACGCATCGCTGATTCCGATGAACAAAACTAGCAATTTCATGTAATTGTTTCCGTTCCATTTCAAGTGAATGAATGGAATATTTTTGTTAGAGGTACATGTATGAAGATGTATTTTGTTATTCTTGACCTTATAAAAAAAGTTGATTACGAATCCATAGCGTGAAAAAAAAGCTTTTAAAAAAAAAAGAGGCTTTACCCAGCATGGTTTTTTGCGCAGTTTTTCTTATTTTAAATTCTTGGTTGACGGCTTCGTGAAGGCTCACGTTTGACAAAATATATTATTGTTGGTCGCGTGGGGTGTAATGCACCCCAGCTCATCATTGAAGGTTTTGTACTTTTAAATTCTGAATTTTGAGCGATGCAGTTTCCGTTAGCTTCATATAAAAACACGTAGAAACATGAAATAAATGAATTTGAATTTGAAATTCATACGATTTTCTTAAATAAGGAATAAACGATTTTTGAAGGTAGTGTAGTGGCTTTCAAGTAGGTTTTAAAGCGGTCAAGTTGAGAGCTTGTCAATTTTTTTTACTACTGTAGCTAAACATGATTATTTAACTACATCCCGCAAAATTCAAAACATCTAAGTTTTTTAGGGTTCCGTACCTCGAAAGGAAAAAAACGGAACCCTTATAGGATCACTTTGTTGTCCGTCTGTCTGTCTGTCAAGACCCTTTTTCTCAGGAACGCGTGTAGGTATCAAGCTGGAATTTATATCAAATACTCAAATCTAATGTCCCTTTGAGCTGTGAAAAAATCAATCTTCTAAGCCAACGTAATCAAAACATACAGCCGTTTATGCCGCAAATTTTCGACACTCGCAAGGGAATCAAAACTGGGGTACTTCGTGAATTCAGAATCTTTAAATTTGGTACGAAGCAACTTCTTATAGCACAGATAAAGGAAAAAGTGCGAAAACCGTATATTTGTAGTTACATCATATAATTAAAATATTTATATTTACTACCCCTTTCCTCATGAACGCGTAAAGGTATTAAATTGAAATTCATACCAAATACTCAGGTTTATAATACCTTTAAGCTGTAACAAAATCAAACTTTTATGTCAACGCAATCAAAAGAAACAGCAATTTAAGCCGCATAATTTCTAACTCGCAGCCCTAAAAGGTACTTCCAGTCGACCTAGAATCTTGAAATTTGGCATGTAGCAATGTTTTATAGCACATATAAAGAAAAAAATCCGAAAACCTTAAATTTTTATTTACATCACATATTTTTATTTATTCTGTAGTATTTTTTTTAGTAATTGTTTGTACGGAACCCTCGGTGCGCGAGTCCGACTCGCACTTGGCCGATTTTTTCAAATAAGTATGAATTTAAAATAGGGAACGCGACGCTAACGTAAATTTGGAAAAGGACTTAGAACTTCATAATCTCAATTCAAAACTGGGATACGATGGCGGAAAACATTGCGAAATAGCCGGATTTTATTGAAAAAAAAAGTAAGCGCTGTGATTGTGTCTATACGCGAAGACTAATTCAGCCATACAAAACCAGTTTATACTGATCTCTCATTGTACAGGAAATCTATGCGAAGTGAGGCCATGTTATACTGGAAATGCATAGCTTCATGTGTCATCGCGTGTACTATCACTAGTTTCAAAGTGCTCGTTCTTTCTCTCTTTTAGAAGAAGCATTTGCACTCTAGAGAGAAAATTATAAACTAAAGTACCTTATTACAATTACTGTTATATGGTGTCGTGGCTTTTTCCATAACAAATAACTATTTATTACAGAAGGAGCTATCTTAGCCTTACTATTATGATGTAATTGTTTGTTGAGATTATGACGTACAAAAAACCTAGAAATAGGTATCTAATGATAGACCGTAAATAATAATTTATGTATCCAATTATTGAATGTAAGTCATATAATTCATGTTGTTCTCTAGATTTTTATCTGTTTTTAATAAGAGGAGCAATTAAATGATGCACCGTTTGGTAATAAAAATATGCACTTTGACGTCATACAACCTTTTTGTCGGCTAAAAATAAACGCACTACGTGTTTGGCAAATAAATTTAGCCAAAAATAAAAAAATGTATTTAGCTACTTGGGCAGCTTTATCAAAATGTGTTTTACGTATAAGTGAATAAGACACCATGCTCAAATGGGACTAATATTGCTACAATTCGATTTATGGAGGGACCCCAAATAACTTTACTTGATAATGGATGGACGGATGCAAAATCGGATAACTGGATTTGAACTAAATTTGGCACACAGATGCTTGTTTGGCGTGCGTGGTGGTAGTGGAAGTGTGTGATATAATCTAATAATAATTTAATCAATTTTAATCTAATAAAGGGTGTAAAACACCTCTTAACGAAGCCGAAAGGCACTGGTTCTCCTTGTCATTGCGATCATTTTTTTGTTCGTATTTCTTTAAATACAAGTTTTGAATGTAAGATTTTTACTTTAAACACCTCCACGACACCCGTACTATTCAATCCGTCCATCAGCACAATGTTTTGAGTGCGTTACATTGAGTTCTACCACAAAACATGATTTTACAGCCCCCAAAAAAACGTCGTTTCCGAGCAATAATTTTTGCGTAAAGTTACTTAGTTTCAAGTACAGAATGTTTGGTTGACGGCTTCGTGATGAGGTGATTTACACGGTGTATACTTGGATAAGACAAAGAATACTTTTTATCTCGGTCCATGAAGGGAAAGAGGCGGGTAGAAGCTAGTTCATTATATTTGCTGACAGAACATTTTGAAGACTAGCTTTTGCTCGCAGCTTCGCTCCCATGACGTATGGAAATTTACCCAATGTAGCCTTTCACACTTGGAAATAATGTGGCTTCTCATTAGTTAAATATTTCTTGGAATCGGATCTGAAGTTCCGAAGACAACCCATGCAAACTTACAAACAAATTCTACCACTTTATAATATAAGAATAGATCTACCAAAACCACAAAACCAAAACCTCAATATTCAACTCAGCATTTAAGTTAGCATTTTAATAATTTATACTAGGTTGTTCGTTCTTTGACTAACAAAGCCTTTGAACAAAATATATTGAAATTAAAGGCATGATGTGTTGTAAATTTCATTTGTTTTCTATAACATTACCGCAATGTCACAGTTCGTTGTGCAGCATATTTTATTAGTAACGTATTTTTTTTTTTAATAAATAATTAAAATATTAATGAGTGTACACTGGGCATAAACTGGTTGTTTTGTTATTGTATGATTTCTCGTTTTGTTGTAACAATGATTAGAATGTAGTTACTTTACTTAGCGTTTACTTTATATTATTATCATATTTAGAGCCAAGCCCAAGAACGTCTGTCTTTTCTTTTGCAATTAATAACTTTTCATGCCGACGAGTAATCCTTACTACTTCTTTTCATTCTTTCTAGTAACTTATAATATAACTTCAATGCTGCGATGAGCTATCTTTTAAATAAAACACTGTTGGATTCAATTTCAAATAAACCATTTTTCAGTTTTTCATTCGTTTGCAATCTCTAAATATATAAAATTCAAAGTCCTGACTGACTGACTGAGATATGAACGCACACTGACAGCCCAGACCGCTGGTCCTTAACACTTGACATTTGGAGGGTGTTCTTTATAAAGAGTAGGTATTCACTAAGAAAGGGTGTTTCGAAATTCCACCCCTAAAGAGGTAAAACAAGGGATGAACGATTGTTTGGAAATCGGTAATTTTTAAAGTTAAAAGAAATTTCATATGCAAGCTGCCGATTAGAAATAAATAAATACGTATTTTAGAGTTTTTGTGAATCTACCCCCAAAGAGGGTTAGATAGGGGTTGAAAGTTGATATGCGGTATCCGTCATTACTGAAGTAAGAAAAATGAAATTAAATCGCTGATAACAAAATGGTCAAAATGAAATTCCAAGATGGCGCCGAGGAAAACTTTCGGTTCTTCCTTCATATATGTCGTTTTCGTGGTTTCCGGGTCGCTGATAGAAAATGTCAATTTTCTTCGGCGCCATATTGGATTTTCATTTTGACCTAATTTTCTAGGTGCAAGTAATGAAATTTAAAATACACAATGTCTCAATGTCCTCCCTTAGGCTATGACTGGCATTGATTTAAGTGAAAACTGTTTTGCATGCGACATTTACAAAGATGTGCTAGGATAATTCATTATTACTTTTTTCTGACCAGAATGAATTCTCTGGCTTCTTACTTAAAAATCACAGACTTTCACACAACTATTTATCCTATACTTACTCTTACGCGTGAGCGAAGCCACGGCAACAACTATGATCTATATATACACGTTATAGCTATGACATTTAAATTACTACTTTCTTATAATGGCCGAAGTCCAAGTGGACGAAGCCGCGGGCCGAAGCTAGTTTTACATAAAATCAGACGTTTTACTTTTATTTTAAATCGAAAACTGGTGACCTACTACTTCAAACTAAAGAATTCAGCTCCTGAAAACTATGAAAAACACACATAAATTCCGTTCACAATAAATTCAAGTAAAGATTACTATGAAAGAAGTTTCCACAGGGAACGGTTGAAAGTTTTCGTATGAATCTCACACAAGGGTGCAATCAAAGGTGGGCAGACTGAGTCTGAAATAGTTTCTTTCGTTTTATTGTGAAGACGTGACCGTAGCTATTTTTATAAGTAGTATTAGTTTTTTATGAATAATGGTCTTTTACTTTTTTATAATTGTATAGTCCATTATGTCACAATAATAATACGTTAAAAAATTTAGGCACACTTTATTCTGACACGGTGTCAGAATTCACACTTTTTAATTTTATTATTTTGTTCACTGACAACGCGGACTCTATTACATGAGACCGATAAGTTTAAGTTCCATGTTTTAGGCATAGAACTTAAACATAACTGGTGAAATGTGGTGGTACTATTAGGTACACCACCACCTCTGCCTAACCCTACGGTGATTACAGGCTTAATATTATGGTGTTAAGTTATGAAAAAACTTATTATTAATTTTAAATCAGTATTTTAAAAAAGCTTAAAGCCGTTTTGTTAGGAATTAATTATGCGTGGATTGATCAATGCTCCGTCCCATGACACTAGTAACTATGTAGCACTTCAGATTTCTGCCAACGAGCAGCTGCATACTATCTAAAAAAACAACACAAAAAAGTGTAAAAATCTTTAAACAAGTCGTACAAACTCAAGAGAAAAAAAGGTAAATAAGCTGCTTGGAAACGTCTTGGTTTTTAACACTAACAAATCATTTAGCGTCACACGAAAACCTGATATAATTATGATTAATGTTTGTTTATTGAGACTAGAACTGCGACACTTGAGCTTTTTTGTCTAAATCGCCGAATTAATTGTTATGATCGGTGATATAGTTAAAACTATCGTCTACTTGTACAAAACTTACAGTCACAGCAAAAATAAAAACAAATCGTATGTGCGGGACCTCCCCCTTAGTTTGACACCTTGGCGTATTTGGATTAATTATTTATTTATTTGAATTAAGATGATACTAAAGCTGCTCTCCGTGCCTATTAACCGACTTAAAAAAGGAAGTTATCAATTCGATCCTTATATTCATTCTTATACTTCCAGGAACTATCATAAAATTATGTAATAAAAACATTTTTTCGTTCATGATCACTTGTTTTCGAACATTTTGTTTGGCTTCCGCATAATGGAACTTGTCGCCTTGCCACTGCAAAATTGCTACAATACTATTAAGGAGTTTTTTTTTTATGATCTAAGACATTAATTGCGCGAATGAAAATCCAAGAACGCACCGACAAAAATATTGGTTTACTTTCATGGGAGTAGTTTTTATGGTTTTCGTCGGGTAGCTGATAACGAACATGAAGTCAAAATAAAAATCCAAGGTAGTGCCAATGAATTTTTCCGAATTTTCCTTTAATGATTTTTGGGGTTTGTGATAACGAAAAGGATGAAAAATTCGGTAATTTTCGTTTCCGCAATCTTTGATTTTGATGTTGACATATTCATTTAAAGCGCTTTCTATTACCATGGACTAGACACACCCATGACGAAAAAAAAATTCGCTACTTTTCGATTCTGCCATTTTTTATTTTGATCTCATATTCGTCTAGAACGCCCTCGATAACCATGAATACCATACTTTTTGCAGCCGCCATCTTTGATTTTGATTTTGACCCTATATTCGTTTAGAGCTCACTCAATAACCACGAATGAGTCTGGAACGAAATATTCGCTACTTATCGCAGCCACCAGCAGTTTAGAGCGACGTCAATTCGATCATATTGCAAGTATCCGTTCGCGCTGGTGTTTTTCGAGCATTGTAAAAATAAATAAAAAATAGATAAAAACAAAACCCTTCTTTTCTTTGTAATTGGTTAAAATTTGTGAGTAGAGCAGCATGCACGACATAAAATGAGCATGATTGTGCGAGTGAGAAGTCTGAAAAACAATTGACGAAATTCCAACGTCCGACGACCTCGACCACTAGGTGGTCACTGAGGAAGAGGAAATATGGCAGGCGTTCCTTTAATGGTATACTAATAACTTCAAGTTTACTTCAAATTTAATGCTTTTTTTATTATTTCGAGTCATTGAACATTGGCCCTTCCATAAAATCGAATAATACCAAAAATGTATTGATATAAACTATTTATTTTTTGAGAGCAAAAACCAAGAAATTTGACAATATTATTGTAATCAGATTAAGATTTTTTTTGACGAAAACTAATAAGCAAATCAACTTGGGCCAAGTGGAAGGCAAGAGATCACGCGGCCGATCACCAACTCGCTGGACTGACCTAATCAAGAAAGCTACTGAGTCCACCATGGTCCAGTGTACTCGCAACGTCTCCAACCGGTAGAAATGGAAGCACATCGCTGAAAGAGCTATCTTCGGGGAAGTCAACGACCCACAGAACATCTCTTCATGTACCTCGTCTGCGCAACCACGACCACTCTGACAAGAGTGTATCGACTTAGAAGAGAAGAAATGAGCCGATATTGAAGACAAGGATGTAAAGGTGGTTGTGCGTTGTTTCCTCGCTAATTGTTTAATCGAATTTTGTTTCACATAATTTTTTTCTCATATTATCATTTCATAGAATAATCAATACCCAGAATGCTTACTTTGAAGAAATTTAAATCATCGATTTTTTCGTTTCAAATACAGTTTAATGTAAGAATATTCATATCGTAGAATAACAAATCAAATATTCTTTATCCACATATTGTTTGTTTCACACAAAACTTATTACGAAGAATAACATTTTAATAGACTGACAGTTTCTAAAATTCAAACCTCCTATAAAATTACAACACCGGGTTCACAAAAATAATGCGGTAAATTCTTGTCAAGCAGGAAAACAATCTTGTTATTCAATTCTCACTAATGGTGTCCATGCCTGTTGCATGAAGCAAGCATGCAACTTGCAGCATGCATGCAAGCATGTAGCAAGCATGCAAGCAAGCAAGCATGCAACAGGCATGGTTTCTGTCACGGCTCCGGCGCTGCGGGGCTCCGGCTGCCCCACGCGAGTTTATCGTCGCAGATGGTATTAACGCTCACCACCGCAGCTTCGGCTTGCTGGCCGGCGATTCAGCCAGCCTCAGCCCCGGTTGCGAGCTTTAGAAACCACCTGCTCATCAACACGCGGGCCGCCTCATCCCTCCGCGACTACGCGGGCTTGAATTACACTCTAGGGGTAGGGCAAACAAGACTACGTGGAGTCTGTTTTGCAGCCATTCGTTTCTGTCACTAACTTTTGTAGTACAACATATTGGCTTTTAAAGACAATATTTTAATTTAATAATTTTAATAATTTCGTTAAAATAAAATACCATGGAAACATACATCGAACAAACAATATTCGTTGAAAAATAATTCTGCTGTTTGATAAGTTTGTCAAATAAAAAAATGTGATTGTAAAATTCTTTGAATTGTGTTTCTGTAAAATATGTTTCATTCAAGTAAATGGTAGTCGAAACAAAAATATTCGAAATAAAAATACAGGGACTAAATAGTATGTGAAACATTTTCTGGGATACGAAATTCTGTGAAATTTCTGTCTGCGAAACAAGGTGACACCATGTAAAGGTATTTATTGGATTGATAAATTTTACGATTTGGCCTCTTGTGCCTAGGAAGGAGTGCTGAAACTTAACTCGGATTCGCGTTGCGCGCGAGAGTCCATTTTTCAACGACCAAATTACCCAACAAAAAAAATACGAAGTTATAAGGTACATAACTAATATTATGTTGCACTAAAAATAATTGCGAAACTTTAGTCAAAAACACCGTCTACACCTGGGCTCTTAATTCACAAGGACCCTAATGACGCACGAGTTTTTTACCACGTGATTAACAGGTGCAAAATACAAGCCGTTATGCTGGTTCATTAGATTTTTGCACCAAGTAAAATATTTGCGATAAAAGCATACAATAACATGATACATCTCATACCTTTTTCCTTATGGGGGTAGGCAATAAATACAGAACGCCACCTGCTGTGATCCAAACATAATTACTAGCTGCTGCCCGCGACTTCGTTCGCATGGAAATTTTGATGGGTTTTAGGGGTATGAAAAATAGATGTTGGCTGATTCTCAGACCACCCGATCATCATCAGCTTAGCCTTTTCCCACTGTTAGGGTCTTAACTTGGACTTTAAATTAAAGGCAGTGGACTGTATAAACTGAGATGTATATCCAAAATTATGTACAGAATTAGAAATAAGACGCGCGTGTATCGTCGATTGCTCTCGCTGATGAAGTGCCGCTCGGCTCCTGTCCCCCCGCGCAGCTGCCCGTTCCGTCGCCCGCGCTGCCGCCCGAGGTCTGACGAAGATAGCCGACGGCGCCCGAACACCCACACCATCTTGGGGTCGGCTTCCAGTCTAACCGGATGCAGCTGAGTACCAGTATTTTACTTGAAGCGACTGCCTATCTGACCTCCACAACCCAGTAACTGGGTAATACGATACCCCATGGTAAGACTGGATGTCAGATTTTTTGGCTTCTGACTACTTGTAACGACTGTCAAAGATCTACAAATGACAGCCGGGACCAACGGCTTAACGTGCTTTCCGAGGCACGGAGGAAACTCGGTATGTAATTATGGTCACCCATCCACGGACCAACCTCGGCAAGCACGGCTTAACCTTAAAGATAAAACACAGACCACCCGATATGCACAAAAAATTTCATACAAATTGGTTCAGCCGTTTCGGAGGAGTTTAGTAACAAACAATGCGACACGAGAATTTTATATATTAGACTAGCTGCTGCTCGCGACTTCGTTCGCGGGGTTTTTTTTTTTTTTTTGGGTATGGAAATAGATGTTAGCCGATTCTTAAACCTACTCGATATGCACACAAAATTTCATATAAATCGGTTCAGCCGTTTCGGAGGAGTATGGTTACTAACATTGTGACACGAGAATTTTATATATGATTGAGGTAAATTTCCTGACAAAATATTAATTTCTGATCTGTTTTGCAACAAGGATGGACAATTGAAGTATACAATAATTATCCACACTGTAACATTTTTTTTTTTATGTCAACATAATTATCTGTCAAGAATACGGCATATTTTAGTTATATGTAGTAGGTACTAGGCTTGTGGTTTCACCAGCGTGAAGTTCAGTTCTAGTCCTGTAAGATCCGCTACAATGCATAGTTGCATTTCCAATACTAAAACGTAACTAAATTCTAGGCTCGGTTTCCCACCCGAGCGTGCGACCATGCGGCCAATGGCTTGTCGGTCGCATGTTGCACATTTGTGGTTGCGACCACGGTCTGCTCCATTATGACATGTTAATTTTTAATTAACTCCTAATATAGAGGTAGGTTGGTCGTGTTTCATTTTGAGAATTTTAAGCTGGATTAAAAGCATGAAGTTCAGAGTGGAACAATAATGATAAGCTGCATTTTAAAGTGCAGTAATGAGCAAATTCGTACAGGCATTTGGTTTCAGCAGACGAGAAGTTAATTTATTTAGTTTGTTGACGTCTGCCTAGCTTTTTCTCAACTATGATCATGTCGAAGTCCGATCTTATAGGATTCAGCTGAATATTCGTTCCACAGATGTTTTTTCCTTCAATTTCCTTTAAGTTTAACTAAATACGTTTTCTGTCAGTGTCATAAAAACTTTTTCAAGCCCTGTGTTTCCAGAAGGTATATTTTTATAGAAGACTTTGAGCTTATTAGCAGGTTTCAAATTAATAAAATGCGTGTTTAATTGAATTAACGCGTCTAAATGACAAATTGCACATCCACCATCCAATTTGTCTTACCAACCAACTATTTATAAAATATTTGCATAAACATATTTTATCTTGACATCTTAATTAATGACTGGTGCTTTTTTACATATAAGGAACACCATATTTCTTGCAATGATTAACACACTCACTGGATGAAGTAGCTAAAAAGTTAAACAATCGCCCTGAACCATTATGTGGTCAATAATAATAATTTTCACACCACCTGCTCGATAATGTCAAATAATAAAAAAGGTTTTAGTTAATGGGACCCTGAGTTCAGCCATTGACTATTTTTTTAATCAATCATGCCAACTTATCCAAGTCTACCAGGGTTCGAAATTATAAAAATAATTATTAATTTATTTGATAATTTTCATGAGACATCTATACAAATAAATAAAATTGAAGTGTCTGTTTGTAATATAAAATAACCGCTTTTTACTTCATGCATATGAATGTATATGCGGTACATATACCAAAATAACATTTTTTTCAATTTTTGTCTTGCTGTCTGTCCCTCTGTCTGTCGGTTTGTTCTGGCTAATCTCTGGAACGGCTAACGAACGGCGGTTTTGACGAAACTTTCACTGGCAGATAGCTGATGTAATAAGGAGTAACTTAGGCTACTTAAATTTTAGAAAAATAATTACTTTTTAAAATAAAAATAAAAAAAAAAACATTTTTTTTTTTTTGTTAAATTTCACGCGGACGAAGTCGCGGGCACTGCTAGTATCGGATAAATATCAACGTTGATTCATACGTCATTATTATTTTACTAAAGAATTTTTTTAACTAATTGTTCTATTCTTTAGTTTTAACACAAGCGTACTAAAAAGTATATTACTTGATTAACAATGTTTTCGACCGATTGTCGTTTTTGGATACGTGCAAATGCGTCAAATCGAATTCGAAATATTTCTGTTATTTTTTTATTTTGTGACTTTTGTTACCATCTGGATGGGTATCATGATAATTCTAAGATTTTTATCACTTTAAACCCAGTGATAAACATAGGAGTCAGACAAAGTCAATGCTGTTTTATTTATAGATACTCGATCGTATTATCTGATGGTCTACCAAATGACAAACGACGCAACGACTTTGACGCTGTCAAAAGTCTTTGTAGAATACCAAACTCTTTGACAGCGTCAAAGTCGTTGCGTCGTTTGTCAAAGAGTTTGGTATTCTACAAAGACTTTGGACAGGACTGACATAAAGTTTTCGGTACCTTATGTCAACTAATTGCATTTTTGAAGTTTCCAGTATCGTAATCAGTGATAGAGAGGCCTCTAAGGGGTGTCCGATTTACGGTCCAATCGGATTTTTCCACTACGATATTAAAAACTGTTAATAAGCTATGATACAAAGGAGGTAACTACTAAAAACTACAAGTGATAGAGTAAGTATGAAACAAGAAAACATGTTGAGTCGACCCCAAATAAATTAAATTAATGGCAAGACAAATGAGAGTGACATTTCATATTCTTTTTGTTTCTTGTTGAGTAAGTTTAAAAAAAAAAAAACATTCATAAGATATTATCGTTAGGTAAAGCTACTATAATATTATATCGTGTCATATTATATGATGCCATATTGAATCGTGTTCCTCTAGCACAAAACCGGTCGATCATTATACAGGTCTTGAAAAAAAGTCACCCAATTAAAGTAATAAAGACTGATTTGTGCTTAAATAATAAACGTAAAAGGAACTATGTTAAAACTAATAATTAACATAACCTTTTTAAATAATTAATGAGAATAGCATTAATACTAAAACCTGATTAGTAACACGTCAAAAAGTTCCAGATCAGTATCGTTTTATAATCTAAACTAATATTAATATATAGAAATCCATTTAATGTTTCATAGTTGGCTTCTGTAGGTGGCTTTAATTGTCTGGTTTTATTATTATTGTTTGGGTCTGTACGGTCTGGTTTGTTGTATATTTTGACAAATGTGCAATACCAAAATGTGTTTGTTTTCAAGATGAATTATTAAGGTTGATAATAATTTTTGAAATTGTAAAAAATCTATAAATGAAAAGACGTTTGTTAGTCTCACTAAAACTCGAGAACGGTGGGACCGATTTGGCTAATTTTGGTTTAGAAATATTTGTACAATCCCAAGGATGGTTTAAAAGATATGAAAGGTAGGGTAGGTAGGCAGGGTAGCGTAGGTAGGTAGGGAAGATAGAAAAAAATGCATTGCACTGTCTACCAAAAAAAAACAAAACAAAATCATCCACATAGCGTTTCTAAATATTATGTTAATATGTATTCCTTTCAAGAAATACAAAAAAAAACTTATTTTTTTTGTTGTTAAATATTTGTTTAACTACTATTATGAAACCTTTCTTAAAAAAAAAACCCATGTTAAAATGATGGAAAACGTGATCAAAGTAACTTTAGCTTCTAAGTGAGGCTGAAAATGACGTCAAATATGACGTACAGCTTTATTTAGAAATCAGTTACTCGGGTCTATAAATTATAATCTGAGCAAAATTATAATTGGCATAAGTAAATTTATTTGTGCGTCCAATGTTTCCAGGGCAGGTTATGGAACCTTCTGCTTTTATATAGGCACAGGGTGTAACGAAAAGGGTTTTATACATACATAAGGGACAAACATCGTAATAGCGAAAAAAATATCAGCTGCCCCATACATTTGCGTCGAATAGGTATTGCAATTTTGTATTGGGCATCAGATAATTTTTTCGCTGGAAAACATGTTTTATGATGAGAAACATGTTCAGTTTGATGGTCTGTTGCACATCCTTAAGTATGTATATATCCTTTACGTTACACTCTGTATATCATAACATAACATCACGCCTATAATAACTGCAGGGTTAGGCAGAGGTGTACGCAATTAGTTTGTAAGTATACCCACATTTCGCCAGTTTCAATGTTTAAGTCCCATGTAATAGGAGTCGAGCCTATTGCCATCAACCGGGCACAAATCTCGACTCCGTTACTACTACTGAGAAAAATCCTGTCAATTGGTCTCAGGACGTCATGCTTGGCAGTCGCGCTTGTGACCACTCTACCAATAAGGCAGTTTATCTACAATCTAATCTCATACTAATAATAATAAAGCTGAAGAGTTTGTTTGTTTGCTTGAACGCGTTAATCTCAGGAATTACTGATCCGATTTGAAAAATTCTTTCAGTGTTTGATACCCCATTTTTTTAAGGAAGGCTATAAGCTATATATCATCACGCTACGACTAAAAGGAGCGTAGCAGCAATGAAAAACGTTGCGAAGACGGGGAAAATGTGACGCAGACGCAGTTGCGCGGGACAGCTAGTCATAGATATACAACCTCCTGGTTTTATTCTCATTTGAAGAGAAACATAGGCTTTATAGGTTAACATCATATGACCACATCATTCCAAGATTGCTAATGTTCAGTTGATTTATTATACAGGGTGTAACGGAAAGGGTATATACATACTTAAGGGTGTGATACAGACGATCAAACTGAACATGGTTCTCCATCGGACAAAATCGTAATACCGAAAAAAATATCAGCTGCCCCATACATTTAGGTCAAATAGATATTGCAATTTTGTATTGGGCGGCAGATATTTTTTTCGCTGAAAAACATGTTTTATGATGAGAAACATATTCAGTTGGATGGTCTGTAGCACACCCTTCAGCATGTATATACCCTTTCCGTTACACCCTGTATTATGTTATTATGATGCGAAGATGATTTAATAACAAACGAAACCTACTACTAATAATATTGACAGAAACTTAAGATGAATTTGTTTTGACGTCTCAATTAAATGATACATTGTTTTGTTTTTAATAAAGCCGACAGCAAATAGAGATTTACATTCTTTATGAGATCGTCTTCTGCCTAGCCTTTTCCCACATTTGTTCGGGTAGGCTTCCAGTCAAACCGAATGCAGATGAATACTAGTATTTTACATGGAACGACTACCTATCTGACCCAGGTAGTACTGGGTACTAACTGAGTTCTGAAGGTTAGATTGGTAAGACTGTTTACGGACTTTGTGCCCACTGACTACCTGTCACAACTGTCAAAGATCTACAAATGACAGCCGGTACCAATAGCTTAACGTGCTTTCCGAGGCACACACAAAGCTCGTTATGTAAAAGGTGGTCATGTGGTGGTTATTCGTAATAGGTGGTCACCTTCTTCATGAGATAATATAATTAAATATTATAATATCCTACCCAAATGCATTTAATTTTCTAGCTTAGCCTAGAAGCTTTTTTTTTACTAGAAGCTTTCCACGTATTATAGTCCATCATTCGTTATTGAAAGAATTTGAAATCTCAATATGTGATCAGGAGAACACCTCATACATCCTTTGGAAACGTTACCCTGTATAATATTATCCCCTTTATAATTTAATTTATAGATATCCTACTCACCGTTTGGTTCATAGAATTGAAACACACTTTACTAAGAAAAGTAGCGCAAAACAGAAAATAGAATAGGGTCAAATATAACCGAAAAAAAACCCTCATATATTATAATAAAACACGTACCTTTATGTGAGTTAACAGTAAAGTTGATATCCTCAAAAACGATGTGGACGGGTGGTCGCTTAGCCATGCGATTCAGTGCCTTCAAAGTAGATCCGGCCCTTTCTAACGCAGCCGGGGTCCATTGACTTTCCTGTCCCTCCTCATGAACCATAGGATTGGGGTGGGACGATGGGACGGCATGGGCCAATGCTGCCCCCACAATGGCTTTACGAACCAACGGAACGGTTGCCATTTTTGAAAAAAAAAAATCACTATGACATATATTTTACCACTAATTGTAAGCTCACTTTTTGAGGAAAATATTTTATTTAAAAGATATACTTTAGAAAACTTTAATTATTTTTCAAAAAAAAAGTACTCTTTTAGTGTTTTAGTTTAAAAATCACATTAAAATGCATAAAATCAAACTCATAATATTATATAACAAATTGTCGGAACTACTTTTGCTATCAGCATAAAATTCCGCAATTTATTAATCTATGAAAATCGATATAAACTTCGTGGCTGATGCGCATGAGTCGCGATACGGTTCGCGTGCGCAGTTCAGCAGTGGCGTCGCTCTACTGATCATTAACAGTCGGCTTTACAGATTATGCCGATGTAATTATACTAAATGACAAAGTGATGAGAATTACAGTAGCAATTAGGATTAATTATTTATAAATCGTCTCCAATATTTTTTGGATTAATTTTTCCTGTTAACCTTTATACCTAATCAGTTTGTGGTTTAGGGGTTAATTAGCTATCGTATGATCTGGGTTATTTAATAGGTGTATAATATATACTATTCAGAATATAATAACACGTCATTTTTCGTTGTGTATATATTTTTGTTTCGTTGGTTAAGAATCAGAAAGTGGATAAACATCTTAGAAAGTTAAGTGAGCGCGGTATCGTGACATTAATCTATAACTGTTTGCATGATTTTATTTAGTTTTAGGATATTGAAGGTTGTAAGGTAGGAAGTAATATGGGAGCCCAGACGGTTTTCAGTATGAAAACTTGATAGCAGAGTAGGTAGGGCGTGATGAAAGAACGTTAAAACTATACCTTAAAAGCCTTTTCTTTCAGGAGCTCGTGGAGGGGCCTACTTTCTATTTACAAAAACCACCTCTGATTTTTCGGATTCATGACCGCATTGTATAATTATCACTTACTTCGTTGAAGAAAAACATCGAGTGGAAACTAGCATGCCTGAGGATTATTTGACTTGGTTTTCAGAGTTTTCTTTTTTTGGAAGAAGAAGAAGAACTCTGACATTAGATTAAGGTGCTGCCACACTGCTGTTTAAAAATGTTTACAAACATTTTCTAACACTAATATACATTTACCAACAAACATTAGGAATTGTTACATTTTGTTAGGAATTGTTACATTTTGTTAGGAATTGTTAAATGTTTAGGCACTAACCGCATGAAAAAGAAGAATACAAAGGCCATGATATAATTCATCTTCTTATAATTACAGGAATTACTGATTTCATCTTCGTTTTAAAATAAGCATTTATGTAAACAGCGTCACTCTTGCGTCAGTTGCATAGGTACATAAACTAGCATCAGAATTACATACCTACTAAACGGAAATTTATAAACAAACGTTTTTAACTCAAAGACGCTTCATATTGCTGTCTAAAAACAAAAACAGGAAATGTTTTTTTTTTTTTTTATCGATAGGCTCGCGCGACTTGATGGTAAGCGATGATGTGGTCGACGGTGAAGCACGCTTTTCTTAGTCATCATCACCATATCAGCTCGAAATACCCCACTGCTGGGTATAGGCCGACCCAATATATAAAGGGTGTAAAACACCTCTTAACGAAGCCGAAAGGCACTGGTTCTCCCTGTGCTTGCGATCATTTTTTTGTTCTACACCATACCTGGGAACCTTCTAGTTACGGAGATATTAGGGGTCAAAGTTCCAACGTTTTAACAAGTATTTTTTTTAAATACAAGTTTTTAATGTAAGATTTTTTAAACACCTCCACGACCCCCGTACTATTCAATCCGTCCATCAGCACAATGTTTTGAGTGCGTTACATTGAGTTCTACCACAAAACATGATTTTACACCCCCCAAAAAAAAGTCGTTTCCCAGCAATAATTTTTGCGTAAAGTTACTTAGTTTCATGTACAGAATGCTTGGTTGACGGCTTCGTGATGAGGTGATTTACACGGTGTATACAAGGTGTTGTTTTGCATCCTCGTCAAATTTCAGGAGGTTGTCATAAAACACACAAATAATCAATTTAAAGTACGGTACCGGTCTATAATTAATAAGCGTTGCTTTTTTTTGTTGTTGAAATTTAACAGTATTTCAGACTACAACCCTCAATTCAAAAGACTTGAAACAGAATCACCCAACTACGCACACAGCGACAATGGAGCTCTGTGTGTGAGTGACTACGTCATACCTACGAAACGCAGGCGCGTGCGGCCGTGCGATAACCTACGGCGCGCGTCGACCGGCAGCAATAATTTTGCTCTAATTTTATTTCGAAAATCACCTACATTATTGTCAAAAATTTCGCTTGATACTTAACTCATTTTTAAGCATCATTGGAATACGGAAATCAGTACAGTACCTAATACAAGTGCACCAAAGAAAAGTTCATTGACCTGTAAGTTTGGTAGCTATCAGATGTTTAATAAAATGTTAGTTTTGCTTTATTGCTATCCTGCTGAACGGACAATCCTAAAATTGGCAATCTTGGATCTTTATTCCGGATCCTGAGGCGCACTACTGAGGCTATGTTGCGCTAATGTTGCTTAGATACCTAACAAGCGCACCCGTCGCGCGTCGGGCGGATTTAGGTACCTAATAATAATTCATACACTAACACTCGGTACATTGTACGTAAATTCAGCCTAAAGTATTCGTAATGATTTTGTTTTCATTTGTGGATTGAATTGGTTGATTTGATATTTTTTCTTCCTACATAACGGGCTTAGGTCCATCAATAATTTAGTTAGTATCTAATAATGTTTTTATGTTTGATGGAAATGGAAAGATGTGCTAGTTAAAGTAGGTATGTGGTGATACTTTCGACTGTTAGGTATTATTGGCGTAGTTAAAAATTTGAAATCAACTTATTTACACTATTGAATAAATTTGATGCTAACAACGTATTTAGAAAATGATAGTCGTATGAAAAAATAAGTAAATTACGTACCTAAGTTACCCGGAGGTATTGTTCAAAGTTGCCACCACCACACTCTTGGCACAGTCGAGCACGACATAGCTGGTTTTGCCTTCAGCTTACGTAGCACTAACACATTCGTTTTTACGAGTAAAGTGTCGGAAGCACTAAATGATCTTTACTCGTAATTCTGTTACACTTCCTCCGTGTACACTAAACTGTTAACGTCTCCCCACAAATAAAAGTCTAGAGGCGTCAGGTTCGGAGATCGCGGAGGCCAGGCCACAGGTCCTCCGCGAACGATCCAGTGGTCACCAAACCTTTCAGCGTACTTGCCGACCGTAATGAGGGGGAGCACCGTCCTGCATGTAGTAGAGGTCGCGATGGAGTGCCAGGGGAACGTCCTCCAACATATCCTCAACAACGTGGAACAGCTGCTCCAGGTATGTGGCGCTGTTGAGGTACCCTTCGATGAAGTAGGGTCCAAGCACTTGTTCCCCTATTATCCCAAGCCCACACATTCAGTCCAAACCGCACTTGCAGTTTATACCTACGTCTCAACGATGTACATCGCAGTACCTAGGAGCGGAATTCGCAAAACGCATGCACTAGTCGGCGACATTAAACATACTGTTGGTTTGGTTCCGGGGTCCGGGACTGCGGGGGGCGTGGCTACGCGCGTGTGCGAGAGAGTGCGTCGCTAGGTGCGTGAGTGAGAGAGTGCGTCTGCGCATTGGTTTTAGGGAATACCTACGACATTATCGAATGTTCATTGAGTTTGCGTTGTGTATGTATTGTTAGCGTTTTTTGTGTGTGTGAATGCGCGGTAATAAGGCTAGCAACAGACGGGCCGCGTTTAAATACGGCTGGTTCGCACTTACGGATTTCCGTAAATAAGAAAAAAAATATAAAAATTAACCTACCGATTTTATTGTTGATTTGGGTCGAGAATCATTAGTAGAATTACCTCCTTGAATTTGACGAGGATGCAAAACAACACCTTGTATATCTTCGACCCAACGAGTTTTAGGACTGCCATGGTTTTTTTTTCTTAACCTTGGCAACACCACCAACACCAACCACTCGGTCAAAGCCTTGCTGCATAGACCATCTCCACATCTAGCTAGATGTCCTGCCCAGGTCCACTTGTGGAATAAGAATTCAAGAATTTGGTACTTATGTTAAAAAGTTGCTAGAAATAATGATCCTAAGAGACTCGCCCATGATAATAATAGGCACGGTTAGTTAGTTAGGGATCATCATTATCATCAGCCTATAATGTTCCCACTGCTGGGACACAGGCCTCCTCTCTATGAGAGGGAGTGGGCTGTAATCCACCACGCGGGCCCAGTGCGGGTTGGTAGATGTGACATGTCTTCGAATTTTTAGTTCTAGGACATGCCGGTTTCCTCACGATGTTTTCCTTCACCGTTTTTGAGGGCAGCGGTGATGAAATAAATTACACAAAGTAATGCGTCTGCCTGGGTTCGAACCCACGGCTTACTGCTCGTAAGTCGGGGCTGCCACCACTGGGCCACCGCTGCTCACACTGTTAGGGATACTATGCATCAATTATACACCGTGTAAATCACTTCATCACGAAGCCGTCAACCAAGCATTCTGTACATGAAACTAAGTAACTTTACGCAATAATTATTGCTGAGAAACGACTTTTTTTGGGAGGTGTAAAATCATGTTTTGTGGTAAAACTCAATGTAACGCGCTCAACACATTGTGCTGATGGACAAATTGAATAGTATGGGGGTCGTGGAGGTGTTTAAAGTAAAAATCTTACATTAAATACTTGTATGTAAAAAAAATACTTATCAAAAAGTTGGAACTTTGACTCCTAAGATCTCCGTAACTAGACGATTCCCAGGTATGGTGTAGAACAAAAAAATGATCGCAATGCCAGGGAGAACCAGTGCCTTTCGGCTTCGTTAAGAGGTGTTTTACACCCTTTAGTTATACCTATAAAATTATAAGTAGTGTTAGACGGAAGATAACCGAAAACCTACTAATCGATACAGCACAGCACTACGCAGGGACGCTATGTGTCACATCACTAATTTTCTCTCTTGACATTCGACGGGTTCGCGGCAATAGTGTTTCGAGTGTATTTTATGGTATAAATCTGGATTACATTAATAATTTGTTTATTAGAACTCTTTTAATAACTAATAGTAGGTATGTTTTCATTTAGTATAATTTTAACTTCATAAAAATTATATCTTTATCCATTAATGATGCATGTGGTGTTAGCCTGTAAGTGATTATTACACATAAAAGTATTAATAAGGAATTGATTGACAATGTTCTGTGTAAACAATAGTTGGCTAACCGAAATTATTAAACAAATATTCGCGATAGTCACTTTTTAAACCCACGGCAAACTATAGTAACTGCCTGTTCGTTAACAGGTAGCTAGTATCAGCTCATATCCGTTTTTAGTGACCTATACATATTTTTGTCATACAAGCAACATAATGTTAATCCAAAATTTTGAAAGTTAAAAAAAAATGTCGCAAAAATTTTGATCATTTAAAAAAAAATGTTTCTTGTTTAGCCTAAATAATCAACTTAGGGAGTTGTTTTTCGTAAACAAGGAAACATTTTGCATTCATCTTTTATAATTTTTGCATACATTTTCGTAAAAACAAGTTCTTGAGAAAGGAGTTTGTGATCTGTAAGCTAAAACTTGTTATTTTTATTCGTCGTGTCTAAATGGACGGACTCGTTTTGGTGACTTTTGTCATCAGTATAATAAAATGAGCGTTAGGCACAAACGTCTTTTCCGTGAAAATCTAACACGTCGGCACTACGGCGCGGCTAACACGCCGTCATTTTCCTAATTCTTAAGCTACGATGAAAATAATGTTCTGCATGTTGACTTAAACCATAGTTTTCCCAGAAACATATTTGTACATCACGCCTGTAATCCTGGAAGGTTTAGGCAGAGGTGAATCTAAGTAGACACCCACATTTCGCCAGTTACGTTAAAGTCCCATTTATTAAGGCCAAGCCTATTGTCATCAACCGGGATCAAATCTACACTCCGTGGCTGCTACTGAAAAATTGCTGATGGGAAATCCTAATAACAATTTACCCGACCACAAATTGAACCCAGGACATCATGCTCAGCCGTCGAACTTGCGACCACTAGTCTGGCGAGGCAATATATAATAACTAGCTTATGCCCGCGGCGGCGCCCGCGTGTATAATTGTCCCACGGGAACATACTATTGGGATAAAAAGTATCCTATGTGTTAATCTAGGTTATACTCTACCCGTGTGCCAAATTTCATCCAAATCCATTAAGTAGTTTTTGCGTGAAAGAGTAACAAACATCCATCCATCCATCCTAACAAACTTTCGCATTTATAATATTAGTAGGATTAGTTGCCATATCAACTTATTACAATGAAATACATACTTTGACTTTGAAATTATTTCAATTACATACTGGTACGCTCGCTGGTAGCTCGTGGCTAAATAATAACAGCCGCACCGGTCGATCTTTAAGGTTAAGACGTGCTTGCCGAGGTTGGTCCGTGGATGGTTGACCATAATTACAAACCGAGTTTCCTCCGAGTCTCGGAAAATATGTTAAGCCGTTAGTCTCGGCTGTCATTTGTAAATCTTTGACAGTCGTTACGAGTTGTCAGAAGCCAAAAGTCTGACATCCAGTCTTACCAAAGGGTATAATTATTACCCAGTTACTGGTTTGTGGTCGTCAGATAGGCAGTCGCTTCATGTAAAAGGCTGGTACTAAGCCTGATCCGGTTAAACTGGAAGCCGACCCCAAGATAGTTTGGGAAAAGGCTAGGCAGATGATGGCTGGTACGAGTAATATTAGAGTTATGAAACTTCTAGGTGATCTACATAGTAACGCATTCAATAACGAGGGAGTCACACACTGTAGTCTATAATAAAAGAAAAAAAATATGATGCAAGAACGTTGCTGTTCATTTAATTTTATTCATCAGATGTTTTTGTCACGCAAACACGTGACCGTCACGATCATTTTGTATGGCAAACCTGAACTTCTGGTCGCAGCGATAGAGGCTACTTTCCGTGAGTGGAACTCTCTGCCTGCGTCAGTGTTTCCAAACGCTTACAACGCTAATCCCTTCAAAGTTAGAGTAAACAGGTTTCTTCTGGGTAAGTTCTAATCATCGTCAACTTTGTCTCTGTCATCTCTGACCTAGACTAGAGTCAAGAGCAAACCCAGGGCAAATTAAATAAATAGAATATAATATTACGGCGACGATCGCGTTTTTATTTGTCTAATCGATTTGGCTAGGTTAGGTTACGACGTAGCGTTATCTGTTGGGGTGATTGTGGCTAATATGGGGTTCTTGCGGTGATTGCTAATATTTTCCCAGACCCAGCCTGAATTGACGAGGTTTTAATGAGTAAGTCAGAGTCTGATAGGCTCCTCCGCCCGCGCTGCGGCAGAAAACTTCCATGACGAATTCAAGACGTTTAAAAAAGACGAGAGTTATAACTCTCGTCTTTACGTCTTTTCGTCGTCGGACTGTAGGTGACGTATACGTCACCTACAGTCCTGTTGAGAGATTCGAAAATTCATAACAAAATACAACAGGAACATTGTTTAGTTTCATTTTGTTAGCCTTGTATATCCTACTGCTGGCCAAAGGTCCCGCATATCTTTTCAGGTACTCTTCCCATCACCACCTCGAACCAGCCTTCGTGATGCGTGTCCAGGTAATCTCGCTTCCTCTTTCTAGGCCGGCCTCGGTGGCACCGTTCATCCTCATTTATACATTACCTGCAGCTTTAATTTTAAAGTTATGTACAAAAAACAACAAAAATATCGTCCGATCCAAACAGAAAGTGCATTCACTTTCTTGCGTCATATCGTTTTTATGTAAATTCAGTTAAAACATTGCAAATAAAAGGTGTTACCTCTGCACAATACATGATAACTGTTTGATTAAACTAAACATACTTTTTCTTATTCCTTTTTTTATTTTAGCATTCCTGTGAAACGGTTATTTGAGCTTACTGTAAGTGCTAAATGAAGTTCCCTTTTAGCTCACCTTTTGTATTTATTGGCAACTGTTTTGCCATCATGAATTTTATTATTTGAAATTGATAGAGCGTTCTTTTCTTTTATTGAATTGGAATTTCTGCATTGAGAAATTAGTTGACCTAGGAGCCTAGATAAGTGACATGCCCTGAACAACTGACCCTTTGTCGGAGCGCTTCGTACTTCGCCAGCGACTTTCAGCAGGTTTCACATGATTCTGTAGCTTATATCAGTTCATTATTTTTGTATGGGTTTTCGTGGCAGGGAATGAGTAATTCAAACCACTTTACCTCGTTAACTTAAAATGTATTTCAAAGAGAAAAGGGGGTAGGTTAGTTGATGGTCACGTCCTCTCTCCATGTTCAATCGGGAGTTGCACGGTACTCTCCTGGCTCAGCCCGGTGTCACGAGGACCGTAGCAGTGTGCCACGCTGTTAACGCCAGGAGGTATACGATCGGCAGATGTTCGCGCTGACCCGTATTTCCCCGGCGCTGTCACGCAGGTATAAATTAAAGGTAACCGACGCGGAGCTCGCGGAACTTAAAAAAGCGATGAATTGTCAGCTGGAACTTTGGATGGTATTGTCAACCGAAACTTTGAACCCTGGAAGATGACGTCCAGCGTGTCACAAGATGGTCAGTAGGCATCTCCGCTCATTGTAACACCAAGGCATACACAAACTAGCGAGATATAACAGGGTGCCAATGAAGGTGATGGTTAGTCACAGTTAGTACTGGGTTTACAAAATGGTAGTGAAAAGCACGGCATGACTTGCACATTTTGAGTGTCATGGAAGTACACGTAATGTCAAAATGCACAAAGCTGAAGGCAACTACATCTAATGACAATTTACATTATACAGTAGGCATTTCATAATTTGGTTAATGAGCTAAGCAGAAAGGTAACTAAGCACCACCATAAGTCGACCTAGCTAGTAAAATACAGCAAATAACACGTGATTAGCTGTTCAACAACTTACCCAGTATGGGGTTACGAAGACACAGAATTTTGTGAGATTTACTGCTAATAAATGAGTAAATAAATAAGACTGCCTGCTTATTTAATGTCAGAGACCACGTATAAGGTTACAGGTGATGAAATCAAGAGAACGTGCGTCTTCCTCGGGAGCAGAAATTCGAATGTGCCAGTCATCGGTAATTAACGACATCGACGCGACACGCGTGTACGTATAGATATCCTTAATCACTCGTGACTGAATGATATAACGGTCGTTCTTTAGCTAATTTATGTCGTTTAGTGACGGCCCTAATATTTTTCGTATGTAGTTTGATCTGTCATTATTATGTTGAAATTATGACTAATAAACTAAAGTAACGATACAATGTTACAAGATCAGGGTGTAAAGTTCATCCCCATAGACAAAGAAGGATCCTACGACCAGACAGTTGTTGTTCCTCGTGGCCATTGCCCGACTGTTGTTGTAGGGTTTTTCTGTATAGTCTCAAGTAGCGGATAACTGTAATAGCTTATGAGACCCTTTATGCACCGCCTGATTGTCAAACAGGTACAGGTTACATTAAAAGAACTTGCCTATCAAAATACTTAAGTAGTACCACCTTTAGTTGAATTTAGCGTCCCTGCACGAGAGCACTGACCCTGCGGTCACTAACCTGCTTACCAAGTTGGATATGCCTGCGTCCATTTTGGTGTCAGTAGACTTAATCCACTGTCCTATCAGTTCTACTGCCACGCAATATATTTGTCAAAATAGTTGCTATAGACGCCAATTATTCTATGATCATCATCATCATCAGCCTACAATGTTCCCACTGCTGGGAAACAAGCCTCCCCTCAATGAGAGGGAGTGGGCTGTAATCCACCACGCGGGCCCAGTGCGGGTTGGTCGATGTCACATGTCTTTGAATTTTTAGTTCTAGGACATGCCGGTTTCCTCACGATGTTTTCCTTCACCGTTTTTGAGGGCAGTGGTGATGAAATAAATTAAACAAAGTAATGCGCCTGTCTGTGTTCGAACTCGTGACTTACTGCTTGTAAGTCGGGGCTGCCACCACTGGGCCACCGCTGCTCTCAATTATGATGATACTTCTTAATTCAGTCATTTAATTTTGTATTTGAGGATGGACTTAATGAAAAATTGCATTAATTCTTCTTTGGATACCTACTTAGATACTTTTCCAAACTGCAAATCACCAAATTTCCTTGCAAATAAAGCTTTTCTCTGAGAAAATATAATGCGGATCTTAGGACCGTACAATTATAAATCACTACTTCTCGTACCCGCTGCGAGCTCAAAACATCACGACTCTGTAGAAGCGCGCTGTGTTGGGTAGACTTGTAAGTAGGTCACGTGATATTACCAGTAGCGCACTTGCGATTCATTTCATGTCCGTACTAATGACCGGATCCGACAAATAAGCTATTAATACTAAGGCTAGACACTAATGCATACTTGCATCGGAAAAGCCATTGTTTTTCTCATCAACATCTACTTGTTTTTTTTCATCATCGTTTGTTTGTTGAACGTTAACTTGTGTATATTACTGTTTTTTGTGTCAATAGGGAACGGGATACCTTTATGTTATTTATTTTAGTCGCTAATTAGGAAGTTAATAATGCTTTTTAATTAATACTAATGATTATTTGCATAAATTAAAATATTGTACGCAAGACGATAAATCAAGCTAGCCAAAACCAGTATTAGCGGATCTCTCCTTGTACGGGAAATCTATTCAAACCGAGGCCATGATATACTGGAAATATATAGCTTGATGTTGCGCCATGTGTACATACTGATAATACTACCTTCTACTGTGTACTGTACTACATTCAAAAACTGCTAGTCATGTGTTAACCTTAGAATTAAAAAATTGTAAATTGTTTATTTTTATCCCGAATGCAATTTGCAAGAATATGGCGACAGCCGTACTAGTACTTACAATACTTTATCATCATCATCGTCAGCCTACAGCAGTCCACTGCTGGAGGTAGGCCTCTTCAATCGCTCGCCACTTAATAAGCTAAAGAGTTTGGTTGAACGCGCTTATCTCAAGAACCTGATTCGGATTGATCTTTTAATGTTGGATAGCCCATTTATTGAGAAAGGCTATAACTTATTTTACATCACGCTAGTTCTATTATAAGCGGAGCATCATTGGAAAATGTTGCAGAAACGGACAAAAGCGTCAGCTAGTATAATACATAATATCAGTTTCAGAGCAAAGGTATTTTCCCATACAAAAAAGTTAAGAAACGTTTTTCTTTATAATAATATTTTATCACCAAGATTTTTTTTTCATATGAATTGTAAAAAAGTGTTTGTAAAAATTAATTTACACAATTAATATACTTAATTTATTTAATTCTTTGGCAAACAATCCAAGAAAACCGAATGACTGATGACGACATATTTATTACACTATAATAGAAACACATAAATTGCCAACACAATACCTCCATATAAATGAGAGCATTATTATACACATATTATTATTTATATAAAAACATCATAAATCCATTCACACAGTCATGCATAAATTGATAAATACTGACATTGTGGTAAAGTTACTCGTTTACCTCGGAACAGAAGTCGGTGCATTATAGATGCAATTATTAATGGAGCTTTAGGGGTATGAGGAACAGGGTGTAAAATTCCTCGATACTCCATAGAAAAGGGAGGATCCTCCGGCCAGACAGGTGTTATGTCTGGCGGGCAACTGCCCGATAGTTGTTATCGGGTTTCTGTATATATACTGAAGTCGATGTAAATTTTGCTTGTGACTTGTAGGAATTTGATGTTAGTTGCTCCGTCGTATCATAGATGGCGCTGTAGTCTTTTTGTATTATGTTGCTTTTTGTGGCCGCTACATCACTCCCCCCCGGAGACCGGAGGTCGATAGTTGAATGAGTCTACTCTTTTTAGTATTTAGCCGTGCCAGTTGAAAGCTCGTTGCCGCATTGTTCGCGGTGAGTCGGAACAGTCTGCGGTGGTGATGCGAACCCCAGTGAGTCGGGGCCGGCGCTGCGTTTGCTCCGGTGTGTCGGACGTGGTACAGCGCCGCGATGTGGCAGACAGCTAGAGAGGTGTCGACCGGGAGGTAGAAGCTCTCGACCGGCCGAAAGTGCAGTATGCTGTGCCATGGTCGCTTGATGAGAGGCTGAGGGTGCTGGCCAGGAATGCGCTTCCGCTGCATGCTGGTGGTCAGGAATACCCAGTTGAAGCTGGCTGGCTGTGAGACTCGCTGCTCGAAAGCTGGAGGAAGTGATGCTGATGTTGATGTTGATGACGTCACGTTGCTCGAAGGCTGCGCTGACGTCCATTTCGGGGTCACCAGTTTAGGGGTATGAGGAACAGGGTGTAAAGTTCCTCGATACTCCATAGAAAAGGGAGGATCCTCCGGCCAGACAGGTGTTATGTCTGGCGGGCAACTGCCCGATAGTTGTTATCGGGTTTCTGTATATATACTGAAGTCGATGTAAATTTTGCTTGTGACTTGTAGGAATTTGATGTTAGTTGCTCCGTCGTATCATAGATGGCGCTGTAGTCTTTTTGTATTATGTTGCTTTTTGTGGCCGCTACAGAGCCCCTTCTTTTCTAATTTATCGATTATTAAGGGCTGGGACGAGATCGGAAGGGGTATGAGAGGGCCGATGCCTGCCAGGGCCGCGGGTTGTTCGAAAGAGATACCGTGGCCCTGGAACACAAAGGGCTAAGAAGGAACATGAATGGGTTTTAGTCAGTCAAGTCTGACACTCCCTCCCACTCCGCCCAAAGTGGGGGGGGGGGGGGTCATTTGATGATTTCCCATCCTTACAAAAAAAATATATGATGATGATGATGTTTTAATATCTGGTCCCAGCCCTCTCGCCTGCCCATATCTTAATTTATTTGGGGTTGGTGTCTTCTTCTCCTATACTTCTGTAGTCGTCATTGCATGCGTCATTCACTGACTCGACCAATCAGTGACATAAGCTGTTCATAAGCTTGGCTTATCATCTGCCAAGCTTGTTCTCAACTATGCTGGGGTCGGATTCCAGTTTAACCAGATACAGCTAAATCCAGGCAGTCTGGAAGCCAGACAAGGCTAGGCACATGATAGTCCGTTGTGGCAGTAGATGATGCAAAGTGGAGAAGACAATTAAAAAAGAGGCATTTTTACTTTTGGAGACACCCAAAGCATTTAACTGGTTAAATGCTTTGGGTGTCTCCAAAACAACAAACTCGTTTTTTTTTTAAACTTTGGCCCGCACTAGGAATTTCTCCTGTATCGTGGATGCGTTTACGAATATACACAAACAGACCCGGAACAACTACCTGTAGGTCATACAAATATTTGTTCCACGCGGGGTTTGAACCCGCGACACGCAGCGTAGCAGCCGATCGCTCAGCCACTGCGCCAACCGTGTCATCCTCCATTATGTGCATATGAAAATCAAATAGTGCCTCAAATATCTCGTGGCGCGCACCTGATACGACGCTAATTTATTATGATCTATTATACTCTTAATTTTATTATCCCTATAAACAAAAGTTCACCACGTATTCTATCGTAAAAAAATATTAAAAAAACTATAAAACAGCTGTACATTTTGACTGTGTAGGTACTAAACGTTTGTAAAAAACAGCGTTTTTTTTTTAAATAACCGATGAAAAATGTCTCTGTATTGTAATTCAGAATGATATACTAAATACTATATGTGTGATAACCGTTTGTGCGTCAGTGTACCCTTCTACCCGGTATAATTAAAAAAAAATGTTATGTTCTTTTTTTATTATAAATAGGCTCGCGCTTGACCACTATCTCACCTGATGGTAAGCGATGATGTGGTCGACGGTGAAGCACGCTTGCCTAGAAGAAACCTATTCACTCTTGACTTGAAGACCCCCAGATTATAGCTATAGAGAAACACAGACTCCGGCATGGAATTCCACTCCTTAGCGGTACGCATAATAAAAAAAAAATATGTTCCTAGGATAAAATAAACAATAATCATAAAATACTATGGAACACACTAGTCTCTTCATCGGCTTTACCAGCCCAACGGTGGAGTACCCATGCATGGCCTTCACAATCTAGTCACAGGTTGGGTCGCTATTTCATAATAATAACTATCTATCGATAAAACATTTGCTAGCAAGTTTGTTTAGCGTGACCTCCAAAAAGGTTTTATTGGATTATTATGAGAAAAGATAAAGATGTATAAATTGAATTTTTCCGGTATGGTGTATGTTGACCTCTACGAAGGTTTAAGGTTTTTTGTGAAGGTTTATACTATGACATCATTACTTCGGTTTCTAAATATAATATAAACCTTTGTATTGTCGTGAACCAGTTTTAAAAAGATTAAAGCCCCCGTATTCGGATTCGATTTCGATTCTGTTTCCAAAATTTTTTAAGCTTTTTGTCTATTCATAACCAACTTTTTATAAATATAAAAAGAATAATCCTGAACAAAAAACTTGAAAGTTAATCAGTTTTTAATGCATTTTTAATAACTCGGCCAATATTTTTTTATCACGTACTAGCTGTGCCCGCGACTTCGTCCAGGTGGAATTTTGCAAAAAGTTATTTGTTTTTTTTCGATTTTGCATTTTATTTTTATTACTATTCATTTTTCTATAATATAAGTAGCCTAAGTTACTCTTAAGTGAAGTCTTAGTGAAAGTCCTGTCAAAATCGGTCCAGCCGTTCCAGAGATTAGCCGGAACAAGCAGACAGAGAGACAAAAATCGAAAAAAATAATTGTTGGTATATATACCGTGTATACAGAGTATTTATATATTACAAACAGACACTTTAATTTTATTTATTTATATGTATGTATAGATGGAAATAAGTTCATAATAAAATTATATTTTATTAAAATAAAACTAACGATGCATGTCCACTGGTGCTCCATAAATTAATTTTAATCACATACTGCACAGGTCATAACTTGCTTACCATTAGTATTTGCGGAAAATTACATGTTTTTTTTGTAACCACCAGTGTTTGCCCCACATTGGATTTTGTATTCTTCTTTATAAATGAAAAGATGTTTGTGTTTTTATTTTGTTCATGTCATTTTAATTAATTTATAATGTTGATCCCAAATAACCTGCTTCAAAAACCGGTTCGAAATGAAACCGCAATAACTTTAGCACTTACCACACAAAAACATGGAAAAAGGGTGAAAATAAAACTGTTGAGAAAAACGTCCTGATTTAGTACCGAAACACAAGGCAAACATCGTAAATTATCAAATCAAAGAATGTAAGGAAAAATACATTTAGCAAAGAAAATCGTGTGATTTTAGATGGTGCTTTTCAGTCTTAAGTCGTACAACGCTCTGTGTTGCGGTAAATGGTCCTTGGAGATAGAAATGAGTGGGCAAAAGGAAACAACAGCTTTTGACTATCACTGGAAATGTTTTAAGATTATTGTGGAAATTTTCTAGGAAGGAAATGCAGCATTTACTTTCTGAAGTCAGTGACTTTTGTTTGTTTCGTTGATTTTTTTGCCACCGACTTCCGAAAATAAAGTTATTTTCCACTAGTCTTTTTTTTGGTAGACGGATTTTTTTTTGTTTTTTTTTTTTTACCTTTTTTAATTGTGGTATCTCACACAAATCCTAGAGAAGCATCAATTTTACATTGTTACTAGAAGAGATTAGCACTTCAACCATATAGTCGAAGAAGAAAAATGTATATTTTAGAGGACTAGCTATTGCTCCTGGTTTCGCTCGCATTGATTTAGAATTTGACAATAACCGGCTCGGACACGTGGCGCTATCGATTATCATAAGAACTTTATTGTTGTTTTTCTCGGGAACAGTACTTTTTTTCGTACATAAAGGCTACAAATCGGATAGGTCTGAGAATCGGCCAACATCTATTACTCACACCCAAAAAAAAAAGACCTGCCCACGACTTCGTTTAGATTGTAAGATTTTGTGCCCTGGCTTGGAGGCTTTATACTCAAGGCGGCACAGGATAGTCGTTAGCAGACGACAACCTCCTAGGTTGAACTGCAAGATGCCATTAAAAAAAAGGCGTTGTTTGGTTTCTGCCTGAAAATTCCAAGTTAATTTTGAAAAAACTTAGCCTAAAAATCTTGAATCGAATTACTGGTAATGAACCAGTCCGAAGTATTGCAGTTATATTGAATACGGTTATAATGGAATCAAAACTGTCCGTAATTTGACACAATACAGCAAAGTGCAAATTATCCGTACATACTCACAAATAGCAGCAGCTCGGAGTCTAGATTTGCACCTGGTTGATGGCAATAGGCTCACCCCCTACTACATGGGACTTCAACATAAGTGGAAAAATTTAGGTGTACTATATAATTGGGTATACCATTGCCTAACTTTTCGGGAATTACAAGCGTGTCTTAAAGACATCAATACTACAAACCCTGACTAAAGAAACCTAAACTCCTTCTTCTTAAATAATGTAACAGATCTACTTAATTTCTTTCTCCGGTCAGAGAGCACAATACCGTTAGCCATAAACTGGACAACCACTTAACTTTTTTATTGCGAACGTACGTACAAAGACACGATTTTATGACTGACAGACCCGAACGATACGTGACGTGTTGTAAAACTGAAATGGAACTCCTTTCAAGGTTGTTAGGAATTTTCATGATAAGCAGTTATGTATTTTCAGGTAATGTGTATATTTGGTGATGGTAGGTTTGATACAAATTAATCTACCTATCTGCGATTTCCGAATTTCCCTTAAACTTAAGGGTAAGATTTGTAAAACAATGGTTAGACCTGCTGTCTTGTATGGATCAGAATTTTGGGCCACAAAAGGGATGAATGAAAGGCATTTGCATGTAGCTGATAATGCTAAAGAGGATGTGTGGTGTTACGCGAATGGATAAAATAAGAAATGAGTACATAATAGGAAGTCTAAAAGTGGCGCCGGTGACTGAAAAGATGTGTGGTAATCGGTTATCGTGGTTTGGATATGTGATGCGGAGGAATGAGGAAAATGTCGTGAAGAAAGTTTTAGTATGAATGTCCATGGTTATATGAGTAGAGGAAGACCAAAGAAACGATGGATGGACTGTGTGAAGGATGATGTGGCATGAAAGAAGGTGTCTCATGAGATGACAAGTAATAGAGAAGTATGGAAGATGAAAACATGCTGCGCCGACACCAAATAAATTTGGATAAGGCAACAGAATCATGATGATGATGAGGTTTGATACAAATAACACAGGGTGTAACGGAAAGGGTATATACACTTGGGTCGAATAGGTAATGATATTTTGTATGGGGTAGCAGATAATTTCTTCGCTATTACGATGTTTGGCGATGGAGAAACATGTTCAGTTTGATAGTCTGTTGCACACGCTTAAGTATATACCCTTTCCGTTACACCCTGTATATGTGTAACCTGTTCTTCTATAACATTATTCTCTTCTCATCATCTCTTGCCAGGCTTTTTCCCAAGTATGTTGGGGTCGGCTTCCAGTCTCACCGGATGCAGCTGAATATATACCAGTTGTTTACATGGAGCTACTGCCTATCTGACCTCCACAAGCAATTTTGTTCTAGGTAATACGGTACCCTTTGGAAAGACTGGATCGGTGTCCTTAGCGTGTAGTCGCTTAGTTTATAAGTTTTTTTTTATGCCCTGGCTGGAGGCCTTGCACTCAAGGCATCCACAGTATAATTCAGTTAAGCAGACTATTATCTCCTTGGTTGAACTGCGAGATGCCATAAACAACAAAAAAATACTGTTTGTCAGACCTGTAACGACTGCAAAAAATCTACAAATGATATCCGGGACCAACGGCTTTACGTGCTTTCCGAGGCACGGATGAAAACCGGTATTTAATGGGTGGTCACCTATCCACGGAACAACATAGGTTAGCGCGTAGCTTATCCTAGAAACGATGAGAAACCTAAAGATAGTTGATGACACATACCGGCTTAACAGGAGGCCCCAGCAGTGACAACGTTAGAGGTTGGCTTTGTTTATGTTTGTACAACTCATCATCACCGGCCAAGCCTTTTCCGAAACTATTTTGGGGTCGGCTTTCAGTCTAACCGGATGCAGCTAAGTACCAGCATTTTACATGAAGCGACTGCCTATTAAACCTCCACAGCCCAGAAACTGGGTACCTAATACAATACCCCTTGGTAAGACCGAATGTCAGCCTTTTGGCTTCTGACTACTAGTAACGACTGTCAAAGATCTACAAATGACAGCCGGGACCAACGGCTTACCGATCTTTCCGAGGCAAGGAGGATACTCGGAATGTAATTATCGTCACCTATCCACGGACCAACCTCGGCAAGCACGGCTTATCCTTAAAGATTGACCCGTGCGGCTGTTATTATTTAGCCACGAGTTCCTAATACTATTACCAAATAATGTAATTGTAATTTTAAAGCTCTCTCTGACTTTTACAAAAACATTTTTACATCCTCTAATAGACATTTGAGTTTTAAATATTCAAACAGGACCCAAAGCCCTCGGTAATCCAATCGTCAAAGAGTCGGTACCAATATAGCTTCAAAGGTTCAATGTTTACCAAATGGACATATAGACTAAGTTGACAAGGACGTTGCTATTTTGGTACAACTTCCCGTTCCATTCAATAGACATGTTTGACTTTGAACTCTATTGATAGCATGTTTATTACACGGTAAAATCGATAGCGGTGATTTCCTATATAATTGTTTACTCTTTTGTATTTGTTACAAAAAAAGTTAATTCATAGTTGTTTGTTTGAACAGTAAACGCCAGTTTTTGTAAAAAACTGGACTGACTTGCTGCTGACCATGATGTCCTGCGTTCGATTCCCGGTTCGGGCAGTGTTATTGAGTTATTTCATCAGTAATCTTTCAGTAGCAACCACAGAGTCTGGATTTGTACTCGGTTGATGGTAATAGGTTCGCCCCCTATTGCATGGGTCTTAAAACATAACTGGCAAAATGTGGGTGTAGTATTAGGTACCTATACCTCTGCCTAACCCTTCAGGTACAGGCGTGATGTTATGTTTTGTTGTTTGGATCACTAAAAAAGAGGTTGAAATACATAACAAATCATTTAGTTTGATACGCCTGATAATTTAGGCGGCGGGATTTTGTCGAGATGATTTGCTTTAGCCAAAAGTCTGACATCCAGTTGAGTGTCATCAAGGGGTATCGTATTACCCAGTTACTGGGTTGTGGAGGTCAGATAGGCAGTCGCTTCATGTAAAATACTGGTACTCAGCTACATCCGGTTAGACTGGAAGTGGACCCCAATATAGTTTGGGAAAAGGCAGATGATGTTTGCTTTAGGTAGGACAAAATTGGAAAGAGTATTCTGAATAATTTAAAGGATTAGACGGTAAACACTTACAGATTTTACGGTGTATGATTTTCATCATCATCTGCCTAGCATTCCCAAACCATCTTGGGGTCGGCTTCCAGTTTAACCGGATGCAGCTGAGTCCTAGTATTTTTCATGAAGTGACTACCTATCTAACCTCCACAGCCTAGTAACTGGGTAATACGATACCCCTTAGTAAGACTGGTTGTCAGACTTTTTTTGGCTTCTGACTACTCGAAACGACTGTCAAAGATCTACAAATAACAGCCGGGACCAACGGCTTATCGTTCTTTGTTGAGGAAACTTGGTATGTAATTATGGTCACCCATCCACGGATCAACTTCGGCAAGCACCCTACCCTTAAAGATCGACGTCGTTATTTTTTAGCCACGAGCTCCTCCTGTTTCAGATGACCGATATATCGTAACCTACATTGCTTATTAAACGACCTTCTTTTAGCATAACATCTCCTACAAACACATCCGCGCAATACCACTAGTCTTGGACAAACAAGGAATACACAATACTGAAACTGTTCGAAAGCGGTCACTAACTCCCAAGCCACCGGTTCGCTAAGATCTAAATTACTATTACGCCGCATAATTAAATTTGTACAGAGAAACTATAATTTGAGTTCACTATTTAGCATAGTTTGTAATACTAGTGTTGATTACAATGTGCTAGCTGTTGGTTATAAACAGTGGTTTTAATCTGTTACTTTACTGGTAGTGGAACAAAAGCCAAGGGTTTTGAAATAAGAATTGATTCGACTTTTGTTTTTGAAAGTGAAACTTCTTATGCGACTTTTAACAAGTTTAACGTTTTCATGGAGGGGGAATATTTTCTATTACCCACTAAGAGATGGCGCTATTACAACATTTGTGACTACATAGTTTTACTAGGTACGCAAGATGGCGTGCAAACCGTCATGCATTCGACTCTTTGGTGTGACCAGCCTTCGCTCAATTTCATGTAATAAAAAGTGTACAACAATAAAACAATAAAATATTATTTTGAAGCTCAATAAAATAACGAGAGTGCACATAAAGTGTACATAAAATAACGAGTGTATGCGTGGCACTCGAACGCATTCGTGTAGTATTACGAAGTTTCACTTCTTCCGCGCGGAGAGACTCCACGCACTATTTTTTTGTTTAATAAATGCTTTCAATTTTTTAGTTTATTATTGACTTCAGAAGATGTTTTCTGTACATTTTTACACACTTTATAGCTATTATGAGATTTTTGCTTTAATATAATAAAAAAAGTTTAAAATAGTAAATAATAAAGTTATATGCCACAGGATTAATCGAATATAAAATCGAATATTCGCAAAAGAACCAGAATTTATTTCGCAAGGGTTATTATTAATAATACAAACAGACTTGGATTTTTACAAAAAGATTGTAACCTGATTATGACTGACTGAAGCCATTATTACAAAAAACATCTTAGTTCCAACAGTGCGGCCTTTTTTACAGGGGCTCCTATTATAACCGTTCATGGAATGTTGTTGATAAAAAGGGACAAAGGATAGTCACAAGAAGACCCCTGATAAACCCTACTTTTGCTGCCTTTTACAGTACCCATGAGATACACAAAGGTTTCCTGTAGCGAATAATCAACCATATTGTTTGTGTAGCAAAGGTTTTTATTGCCATGGTGATATGGAACTTAAAATAATATGGCTACTTAATATCGTATCCGTTTTTTGCCATAACAAAAACATTTTTGTCCGTAAATAGACTCAGTGAAGTAGGTACATTTAAGTTGATAAAACATTCTCATAAGCATACACGAGATCTTCTTTTATTTATGAACAACTAGCTGTACCCAGCATGCGTTGCAATGCACTTTTTACTACCCACCTACCCTATCCTACCTACCCTACCCGACGCTACCTACCTACCTACTCTACCCTACCCTACCTACCTACTCTACCCTACCCTACCCTACCCTTACTACCTACCTACCCTACCTACCTACCCTACCCTACCTACCTACCCTACCCTACCCTACCTACCTACCCTACCTACCTACCTACCCTACCTACCTACCCTACCCTACCTACCTACCCTACCCTACCTACCTACCCTACCCTACCTAACCTACCCAACCTACCCTACCCTACCTACCTACCCTACCCTACCTACCTACCCTACCCTACCCTACCTACCTACCCTACCCTACCTACCTACCCTATCCTACCTACCTACCCTACCCTACCCTACCGTATCCTATGTCCTTCTCCTGGCTCTAAACTACCTCCCTGCCAATTTTCAGCTAAATCGGTTCAGCCGTTCTTGAGTTATAAGTGAAGTAACTAACACGACTTTCTTTTATATATATAGATACAGTTGCTCTAAGCGAGTGGAGAAATTTCTAGAAAATATTTCAGACAGCAATTAATTACTGTTATCTTGTGTCCTCTTGTTACCTAGATGATGTCCTCAATCTTCGAACAGACTTCGAAATCTTTCGAGCTCGTTTTGCCATCTCCTGCGTGGTCTAACGCGTCGCCTTCTGACTATGTCAGGGCTCAGGCATCGTGGTAATTTTGGCCTACAGCAATTTATTGGTGGGGAGAGGCCTTTGCCCAGCAGTGGGATGACGCAGGCTAGCAGTATCAGTATCAGTATCAATTTATTAGGTAAGTACTATTATTAAATTAAAGACGCTACTAGTTTCAAATAAAAGATACAGCGTTTTGAAAATAAGCCTAATTGTGTTTAATTTTGTACTGTCAGAATACACTATTTAACAAGTAGCTATATATTAATAACATTTACTACGGGATATTCACCATGTGTATTATTTGTTTCGAGTTCCCGATATTTCGGCGCTGTTGCAAACGCCATGATCACGGATAAACTGAAGTTACTGCGAGTACCGGTGTTTATGTGCAGACAAATCGGTCTACCCTCTTCCTTGTTCGTTTTTTGTGCTCCGTACCACTACCACTGTCACTCACAACTCGATTCTGTTCCCGACACACGAAACTCACTGTATCCACTCGCGAACTTTTTACCTGATGGCCTGAGGGCCTGAGGGCCTGAGGGCCTGAGGGCCTGAGGGAGTGGACACAGTGAGTTTCGTGTGTCGGGAACAGAATCGAGTTGTGAGTGACAGTGGTAGTGGTACGGAGCACAAAAAACGAACAAGGAAGAGGGTAGACCGATTTGTCTGCACATAAACACCCACTCGCAGTAACTTCAGTTTATCCGTGATCATGGCGTTTGCAACAGCGCCGAAATATCGGGAACTCGAAACAAATAATACACATGGTAAATATCCCGTAGTAAATGTTATTAATAGTGTTAGTGACCATGTCAGTTTAAAAACTTATAAGTACCTATATAAGTTTCAACAAAAAACTTAAAATGAATCACATATTGAAACTGAAATATCACATCCTGCGCTAACAGACTATTCTTATTGTAATTTGTTGAGAAATTTTAAAAATAACTTAATGAGCCATTGAGGTAATTATCACTTACTTAACGCAGTTAAAATTAAACAGATTAAGTGAAACTTGTTTGAATACTAATAATTAATTCAAAAATGTGGTGTTTTTTATTGAAATTATTTTTTACGGTTTACGCCATCTTTCAAGAAGGAGGCCTGTGTCTCAACGCCTATAATCCCATGGTACATACCGCACGCAAAATATGCGCTTTGGACGTGAAGTTGCGGAAACCAGCCCGTTATACAATACAATGGTACACCCACATTTCACCAGTTTTATTTGAGTCCCATGTAATAGGGGGCAAGCCTATTGCCATCAACCGGGCAAGAATCCAGACTCCATGGCTGCTACTGAGAAATTCTCCCAAAATACCCAATAGGAGAGCAGCGGTGGCCCAGTGGTGGCAGCCCCGACTTACGAGCAGTAAGCCATGGCTTCGAACCTAGGCAGGCGCATTACTTTGTGTAATTTATTTCATCACCGCTGCTCTCAAAAACGTTGAAGGAAAACATCGTGGGGAAACCGGCATGTCCTAGAATTAAAAATTCGAAGACATGTGACATCTACCAACCCTCTGATAGAGAGGAGACCTGCTTCCCAGCGGTGGGAACATTATAGGCTGATGATGATGATGACCCAACAGCACTTTGCCCTACCCGGCAAACGAAACCAGAACCTTATGCTCAGCAGTCGCACTTCCGGCCTCTTGACTAGCGAGGCAGTAATGAAATGCAATGTTCAAAATACCCTTGGGGTTGTAAATAAACCTACTGAAAACCATTCCTACCTCTGTCCTTCAGAACTTATTACCAAAACAAAACACTGTAAAAATTCGAGTATTTTTTTTCACAATCTGAATTTCTGTCGTAAAGTGTCTCTGTTTATGTCATGCCCTATAATGGTATTAGACAGTTTATGTAAATGTCTGGGCGTTTCTCCTGGGAAATAAACGTGTGGGGGGTACTTGTATATGCCTGGTTATGTTTATGTCTCGTCTGTTATATAGTACATAAAAGCTGTTGCCTGCGACTTTGTTCACATGATAATTTTGATGTAAATGTCTGAAAAAAAAAATAGTCTATGTCCTTCCCCAGGATATAATCGATCTCCTTGCTAATTTCATTGCGATCGGACCAGACGTTTAGTCATAAAAACGTAACAAACAAACAGAGTTACTGTCACATTTATACACCGTGTAAATCACCTCATCACGAAGCTGTCAACCAAGCATTCTGTACATGAAACTAAGTAACTTTACGCAAAAATTATTACTGGGAAACGACTTTTTTTTGGGGGTTGTAAAATCATGTTTTGTGGTAGAACTCAATGTAACGAACTCAAAACATTGTGCTGATGGACGGATTGAATAGTACGGGGGTTGTGGAGGGGTTTAAAGTAAAAATCTTACATTGAAAACTTGTATAAAAAAAATACTTGTCACAAAGTTGGAACTTTGACCCCTAATATCTACGTAACTAGAAGGTTTCCAGGTTTAGTGTAGAACAAAAAAAATTATCGCAATGACAGGGAGAACCAGTGCCTATCGGCTTCGTTAAGAGGTGTTTTACACCCTTTATTATTAAGTATGGTTTATTGTATTTGGGTGCTTGGTAACTGTGAGCTGAAATTGGGTGCGGTTTCATGGTGACTAGATTTGCTGGTTTATTTGGCAATTCTTTTGTAAGTTTACCTAAATTATATGGGTTTTGAATCAGAGGGTTAAAGCTGCAAACAAACTTTTTTTTTTTTAGGCTAAATTATTAAAAATAGGAAATTAGGTTTTATTGCGTTTTAGTATAAACTCAAGCAATCAATTTTAAAGTAAACGGTTGGTAGTCAGTGGCCCGAAAAACCAGTCTAACCAAGGGTATCGTATTACCCAGTACTAATAAGGTTTTGAAGGCCAGATAGGCAGTCGCCCTTTGTAATACACTGGTATTCAGTTGCATCCGGTAAGACTGAAAACCGACCCCAAGTTTACCATCTGGTAAAACTATTGGCCCTAACAAATGCCAGACAATTGCAATAACACTGTGTCCTAATTAAAAAAGCATATTACAAAATTAAGGACTACGTTGAAGATAGAGAAGTTTGGCCTGAGCCCCTACGCACATGCGGCTTCCCTGGTAGCTCATAAAACGGCACAAATGTGTGGATGTCTCTAACTATTCTCATTCTTATTTTTATTTTGTTTTTTTTTTTTATTTACTTTTTTTTTTTATTTACTTTTTTCCTTTATTTTGAATCAGATGTGTTACAATAGTTTCTTAATCATTACACCATTTTGTTTAGAATAGTTACAGCACGGATGACAACATTTGTGTCACTTGTTTATCTAGTCTTTTTGCAATATCTTATTTTTTTTTTTTTGTATAGACTCTTTTTCTTATTTACCGATTGTTTGTAAATGTATGAACATTGTAGGCCTTATAGATTCCTAGATCCTTGGTAACTTTTTATCTTGTTCTACGTTTTGTAGTAAGCAACGACTTATTGTCGGGCCTACGATGTCCACTCATACTTAAGTGCCACTGCTGTAACATAGAAAAATTGTAAAGCCAAATTATTTTAAAAGAGTAACCATGGAGTTTCTTGCCGGTTCTTCTCCATAGGAAACGACCAACCCGAACCGAGCACCTTTTTGTCGACGTTTTACAAGTGCCCATGTAGGCCTATGTGAAATAAAAATATTTTGATTTTGATTTTGATTTTGACTGCCATAGGTACTTTGGAGAACAGATTCTGAAGTAGTATCAGATTGTTTGTCTATAATAACATTGACCCAATTTCATAACCTACTCTTCATACATTTTTATGACTGTTTTCGATTCAAATGAACACTAAATAAAACTGAAACTGCATTTGCACTTACACAAATCACATTTATCGCAAAAATGTTCTCGTTTTAAAGTATGTAAACAACATTATTCTGTAAACTACTAGACTAGGAAGGTACCTACACCAGTGTTTGCAATTTAGTTTCTTAACATGAATGCAAATATTATGTGTTTTGGAAAATGTAAATACCGACAAAAAACTTTATTGCCTTAAATATTACATAAAGGTTTTAAATTGGTCACAAACTAAGCAAAGCCTGTATCTTGGGTACCAATACAGATCGGAGGTTAACCAAAGTAAATCATTAAACATATTCGGTGGCAAAAACATAAATTAAACAAAAAAAAATCTCTAAACTACAATTAATAAAATAACAGGACATGGACGTTTAACAATCAAAATTAAAATCATGTTCATCAAAAAATTAATTAAAAACAAAACATTGATAAAACGTGAAAACCACTTTAGTAATACTCATATATACCTACTTATGTCACAGTCAAAACAGTTAATTAGTCTTAACTACTTTTGGCCGGTTAATAATAACTATTTATAAATTATTTATCTTTCTTAAAACTTAATTTAGTATCGTGCACTTGATATTTATTTAAAAGAAAATGAGAGGAATTGGGAACGAGTATTTCAGTGGACTTTACTTACTTGCAATAAACTCTCGTCTTCAAGGTTTAAGATTATTCAAAGTTACGATAGTCAATAGTTAATAGTACATTATGATATAAGTGCGGTAAGTTGAAAATTACAGCCGAGGCGATATTGCTAGCCCGAGCCGTAGGCGAGGGTTACAAGACAGCAGAGGCTGTAATTATCAAAGCGCACGTATGTCATACGACGATTTATAACATATTTGCGAGGAAATAAATAAAACTCGGACGACATTTCAAATAAAAACAATACAGCAAAAAGAAAAAGCGCGCGGAATCATTTTTACTCGTTCACAAATTATGATAGTAGCGATGCGCGGGCATCAGCGCTTTTTTTTTAAGGCAAAGGCACAAAAACAGCCAGTATTACTAATAAAGTAAATTAATATTTTTGTGTTTTGTTACAGATAAATGGTTGTAATTTATGGTCAAAATTGATTAGATTAAAGAATTAAATATTTATTTATTAAATTTTATTTCCCAAGTTAATTTTATTCATAAAATGTTGACCACTTTTCTGACATAAAAACTCTTTGCTAAGATTTAAAAAGTACGGTTGGTTTTAGACGGAACCTTTTGATAAACCGTGCGTTTTACTTTACATTACAGCACTAGTGCGTAATGAGATACATTACGATACTGACATTGGTGCAATAAGAGACCCTTTACGAGCAAATGTGTTATAAAATATTTTATTGAAACGTCATTCATAGTAAATGGTATAAAAATATTAGTAAACAAGCTAAAGGAAACTTGAATAGATGTCAACAGCATTTCATAATTCTAGCGGGTGTTCATATTTCCTGGTTTAAGAGGAAAATAAAGCCATCGGTTTCCTTGTGAAATAAGGAAAAACAGTGTTGAACGTAGGTACTAGGAAAATAGAAACTAAGGAGACATTTCCGCTGTGTGATATTTCAAGGAGTTTGAAGTGTGTGTCGATAATCTTGCTAAAATTATGATAGAACTGCCTTCATTTAACATACCTTATTAATAAGCCATGAAGGGTTAGACAAAAGACAAAAATACTTTGTCTGACCTGGTGGAGCTATACAGGTCGTCTAGCTCCATCTCTTTCCCACTCTGGAATAGGAATGGAACAATAATGTTTTAAGCGTCATGGTACCGCCCCTGGGAATCAAACTAAGGACCCATCATCGCTTGCGACCACTAAGGCTTCTGGACCGTTTCTTCCACTTTTCTCTGTTTTTAGCCTCTTCTTTCCAATTAACCATCTTCTTCTTGGTCTGGCATGACCCCGTCTAGTTGCCTCAGGGCTCCAGTTTTGTGAAATGTGTGCCCACAGCTTTGCATCATCCGGCAGATATGGCCAATTTTTGACATGGGTGATTTTTTAAACTTATTTTTTTTATTGTTGTCTTCACGCAAGTAACTCGTAAGAAAATACTACGGGCAATATAATCTGTGACTACTAAAGACCGCGAGAAGTTAGACAACGCCTGCAATAAAAATTAAAGCAAAACCGCAGCAACGCAACTTGGCTCCAGTACCAAAATAAATCTCTTCACTTATCCAAACATAAAACAGCTAACACAAAGAAAATAATTAGTAATTCTATCCTAAACACTGAAAACGGGATAATAATAAACTAACTGGTTACGTACTAGTTAGATAAATAAACTAGTTTACTAGCAGTTTTACTGCTCGGAGATTTGTCAAATAAAACTCTGATGTACAACTGTTCATAATTCATGTTTAAAATTTATACATACAGCCGTAGTTGGCTGCATACATTTTTTTAAACATTGCCCCACTCTAGGAATTTCTCCTGTATCGTGGGTGCGTTTACAAACATTTAAACTCACATACACAAACAGCCAGACCCGCAACAACTATCTGTAGTCCATACAAATATTTGATCGGGTCGGGGATCGAACCCGCGACACGTAGCGCAGCAGTCAATCGCTCAACCACTGCGCTATTGAATTTAGGTATTAGTGGTATTTTACAACGAAACTATCACTAATACAGAGTGCCGTATCTACTTTAGCTCACTAATAGCGTGTTGCGTAAAACCACAAATTAACTACCTAGTTCAAAACTACGAGTGTATGCAAAATGCTGAAATTCATAATTAATTATACCTAGCGTGGTTTTGTTGCTTGTTATTTATAGGTTTAAAACTAGAAAGTGGTTGACTATGGGTAAATGAATGAATAAATAAATTGGATGATTTTGTTACACCTCGCTGGCTCGTTAGTGAAAAGATGCAAGTGCAAGTGCATGAGGGCCTGGATTCGATTCCCACGTCGGGCAAAGTAACGTTTAATTTTGCAATCAAGAATTTCTCAGAAGCAGCCACGGATTTTGGATTTGTGCATGGTTGATGACAATAGGCTCGGTCTTTATTACATTGGACTTAAACGTAACCGACGAAATGTGGTGTACTATTAGGTTAACCTCTGGCTAACCCTTCGGGCATTACAGGCGTGATGCTATGTAATGATGTTGTTACAGTTATTTTTTGTGCGTCTTCTTGTCTGGTCGTTGAGGTAACATTAAACAAAGTTTGAGACTTTCTTTGCCAAATGTGGATTTAATCAGCATTTTTTTTTCTGAGAAGGCTTATGGTCTGCATTTAATATTAATCAACTATAAGTACGAGATAACTGATACAATCTTATTTTTAGCGTGTCGATGGCAATCTATATTGTGTCGGCCAGAACTGAGTTAATAGTTTCGCGCCCACTGTAGCGACCATCAGTTCCTGTAATGAATAAACAACAGGACACGCAGAACATGATATTAAGTGCCCCATCGCTTGTGGGGTGATACCTTACTATCCGCCAAGTGCAAAAATTTCACTTATATTTTTACATAATTGCATCGGACAATGACGAAAAAAATTTAAGTGAAATTTCAAAAAAGAACGTGTTTCATAGTGAACATGGTTGCTATTGAAGGTGCCTCACACATAATTTCTGAAGGATCGAATTATAATAAAGTTCCTAAAAGACCTTAAACCTTTTATTAGTCCATATAAGTGGCCAAAAGGCACTCTTCCAACACCATTACATTTAACAACACAAAACCTTCTATAAAATTTATTATTCCATTACCAAGAAAGGTCTAATACTAATCAAGTTATATCCCGGATAGGCAGTGGAACCACTAAATTGGTCTGAAACCGGTTCCTAATCTACTAACTGGGTTCAATACGTCGTTTCCTAAATGAAATTTAAACTTGTAACTGTCTATTAATACTCTGTGAGCTGAGGTTTAGTCTGGTCTATTAAGACTGCTAAAAGGTACCTATGTTAAAGATATTGATCTTGACTTCAAGGTATTGATGGTATTGACTTTCTTCGGGACCATAGTTTCTAGGAAAATGGATTTGTGAGAATATATTATTTTGGTGGTAAAAAGGATCGATTTGAAAATTCAGGAGATTATTTAAAAAGGAAATGTTACATTGAAACCGTGCTAGAAGTCTATTTCGTGCTTTGTTTCATAAACATTTTGTATATCGCCAAAGACATAATTGACTGCTTTTGGCCAGCCTATCATCAGAGTCCTTAATCCGGGAGGATTGTATGTGTAATGCGATGATATTTGACTTGAAAATAGCATAGAAATCTCAAAACTGCATTGAAATAATCCCTCAAAGAGTCAAAGAGAGACCTACAGAACACAGAGATGTTAGCATCTTTGTTTTTCATGGTTTTAGTGAAATAAATAAATACCTATCTTAAATGCAACCTTTGAACTAGTGCAGTGTAAGGTACTTTAGAATAGACCATTAGCCCAATATTCGTCCATCTTACCTTGGATTTCTTTAGCTTGGTCATCATCAGTCTGCCTAGCCTTTTCCAAAACTATTTTGGGACTGGTTTCCAGTCTAACCAGAAGCAGCTGAGTACCATTATTTTAAATGAAGCTACTGCCTATATAATACGATACCCCTTATTAAGACTGGATGTCAGACTTTTAGCTTCTGACTACTCGTAACGACTGTCAAAGATTGAAAAATGACAGCCGGTACCGACGGCTTAACGTGCTTTCTGAGGCACGGAGGAAACTCGTTATGCAATAGGAGGTCATCCATCCGGAGACCAGGACTAGGCAATAGCGGCTTAACCTAAAGAGTGATTGGAGAGGCTGGTATAATTTAGCCACTAGCTCCTTTAAAAACACCGCCTCTAAAAATCAATAAATACAAATACATCATCAGGGTATTTTCTTTTCACTATCACTTTTTGGAAGACGATGCGTTGGAAGGCTTCCCACTAGGTGGACTGCAAACCTGGTGAAGGTTGCGTCATCGGCATCGTCAATGTGGCGTCACTTGGGGGAGGCCTATGTCCAGCAGTGGACGTCTTTTGGCTGAAACGATGATGATGATGATAATCTGCATTTCTTAAAAAAGTTATACAAAAAAGATTGCTAAGAGTATTTCAATAGCAAGTAGACTTTTTGGTTGGATACGTACACCTTTGTAAAACAAAACAGGTTCTATTGAATTAGGTACTTTGAAATTTTATAGAGCACAAAAGTTAAAAGCCCCCACAATGTGAAACAAGACAAAGGAACTTTTGGCTGGTACATTTTAATTACTTCGAGCAGTGGACTTAAAATTAGGTAGGCAGTACCTAAGGTCGGTCTGGAGGCAAAGTGAGGGCGAAATGAAAGCGACCAAGAAAATGCGGGTAGATGAAAATTAATTTTCTCATTGGTTAAAATGTTTCTCATTATTTTCTTTCTTGTATACTATGTGGCTTTGTTGTCAAAGGTTAAAAATATTCGTGAAAGGAGATTTTTTTAAATATCGTGGATTTTTAAATAAATCTTTCAATGTTTCTTTCAATTGAAGATCTTGTTGATGTTGATGTTTTTTTTAATATTATACTGAAAAACTATTTTCATTACTTTTAGGTTTAAACTGCGTAGGTTTCTCAAAGTTTGCTAGATGTTAAAAACTTTGAACAAGGTTACTAAAGTTATAAAGATTCTAAAGGTTATTATGGGTATGAGGAATAGGGTGTAAAGTTCCTCGATACTCCATAGTAAAGGGACCTCCATCCATCCATCCATCCTCCGACAAGACAGGTGCTATATCTGGTGGGCATTGCAACTGCCCCACAGTTGTTGTCGGGTTTCTCTATATACTCTTAAGTCGACGTAAACTTTACTTGCGAGATGTAGGAAATTAATGTTAGTTCTTCCGTCGTGTCATAGATGGCGCTGTAGTACTTTTTGTAGTAAGTTGCTTTTTGTAGGTCGCTACAGGATTATATGGATTTTTTTGCATGATCCTTTTTAATAACGTAAATAATTACTGGTTTTAAAGTCGTTTCTACTTTTATAAGGAAACAAGAATAAAAGACGCGTATTTCATTAGGTTTTCCATAAAGAATTAATCATTAGCAGCAAGAGCCTCGATTTGTGCCCGGTTGAAGGTAAAAGGTTCGCCTTTTATTATATGGGATTTAATAACATAAGTGTCCAAACCAAGCAGTTGCAGCCAGAGAAGTCAGAGATCTTAACATCAAAATCATCTCAGACAGTGCATCAGTGCTCCAAGCGCTACAAAACAATATTTTAACTTCTGCCCTCGTATTGGAATGTCACAGCGCACTCCAACACATTGCAAACACAAACAGAGTAACTCTGCAATGGATAAAAGGGCACAGTAACTCACTGGGTAACGACGCAGCAGATGAACTGGCCAAATGGGGAGCGGAGACAACAGCATACGGTCCGGAACCACTGCTGCCCATACACCAAGCCCAAATAAAATCATGGCTGCGTAAGAAAACCGAAGAAATACACCAAATTGAATGGAGAAACAGTGTAACCTGCAGGCAAACAAAGAGTGCAGTTCCGGAAGCATCAAAGAGACTTGCCCGCAGAATCACTAGACTGAAACGGGACAAAATTCGCAACATAATAGGTATTATAACCGGCCACTGTCCCCTGAACAAACACCTATTTACCATAGGTGTGACGAATAGCCCTCTGTGCAGAGGATGCATGGAGGCGGAAGAAACACCACAGCACGTGCTCATGGAGTGTAGTAGCGTGGCAGATCAACGGGCACGGACTCTTCAATCGCCGGCATCGCTCCCGGAGGCCTTTAGCAGCCTGAAAAGGCTGCTAGCTTTCTGGGAGGACCTGGGATGGTTGGAGTAACGGTCGTGAACGGGCGCTGTCAGTTGTGACTGGTCATCTCTTAGCTGCCACGGTTTATTTTAATTACTGATTTAATCTTTAACTCCATGGACACTCTTTTAAATCAAAATATGTTACAAAATCTTGGTTAAACTCTCTCTTGGTCTTAACATGAATGATGTAACCAAGATTTTGTAACATATTTTGATTTAAAAGAGTGTCCATGGAGTTTCTTGCCCATTCTTCTCCATAGAGATCTACGCTACGGAATGGGCAACTACAGTACTTTCACAAGTTATTATGCCTTGTGACTGGGACTGTAGCTTCGCGTTTTATTTTGTTTTTTTTTTACTTTCAAAAGTGCCTGTAATGGTCTAATTGAAATAAATGCTTTGACTTTGACTTTGACTTTAACTTTAACCAGAGGATTTTTATACGTACAATGGCCCATTAAAGAGGCTAAGTGCGGAAACAGCCCCGCTAACCTTTTTTTGTTGACGCTGGGAAAAAATGCATGCGTGCAATGCGGGCAAAGGCACCCCCGCGCCTGTCGCCCGCCCGTCGCCACCATGAGGAGGGAGAGGACGGTGCCTTCTCCAACCCCTTCTTCATCTTCACGCGGCGGCCACGTATCCCGGTCCCCTCTCCAAGAGCGAGAGGGGAGGGGAGTCCGTGAAAGACCGCGAAACCAACGCCACCAAGCCGTCCCGACCGTGTAAGGCTCGACGACCACCACCAAGTTCACCAACCACTGAGCCATGGTCTGCATCAGCAGATCCTGGGCTGCGCTGCAGTGGTTGGTGTTCGCCTCAGAGATACGATTTTCGACCCTATCCGTCAGTCAGACATCGCTCTCCCCTCCGCAGCTGCCGCAGGAGCGACGGTGCTATCGACAGCAGCAGGCCTGGATGGCACCTGTGCTTTGCCCCGCTTAGGGGGAGGATTGCAGTTCCTCCCCTTCATAACGTGACCCGCCGAGCAGCCACTGGCGGCACACACCGCACAGTGTGGCGTGGTGGCCTTGCAGGAGGCGGCCTTATGGCCCTACTTGTCGCAGCGGTAGCACGTGTCCGTCCTGTCCACCGTGGACGGACACAGGGGCCGGGTGTGTCCGATGCCGAAGCAACGGAAACACCGTAGAGGCTGGTCTTCGAGTGCCCGGACTACACCCGAGCTGAACCCGACCAAAAGACATCCCTTGGCAAGGACGGCTTTGGCAGCGGCGATTGGGCACTCGAGGCGAATGGTGCCCATGCCGCCGCGGCCGGACTTTATGTCCCGGCTTTGGACCGCTGCGACGCCACAGCCCCCTATCGCTGCGACCGCCGCCACCACGTCCTCTTTGGTGACGGAGTCATCGAGGTCCGTCACCTCTATGGCCGCCGACTTGACCGGTCGGGCCACCTTGGCCGAATCTGCGAGGACCTCTTGCAGCTTCGCTGCGAAGAGGTCCGCATGGGCGCTCCCCTCTGCCCCCGGGAACTCGAAAATTCGAGCCCCGGCTTGGGTTCTTCGGCAGGACACACTGCCGATCCCCAATTGGGTGGGATCGGCATTGGCACGCGCCCGCACCAAAATCGACATGTAAGTCTCCCCTCGCTCCGCAGCCTCCGCGGTGAGCGTCACCACGACGGCCGCGGTTTTTGGGGGGACTAGCTGCCTCCTTTTCCCTCTTCCCTTCCCCTTTCCCTTGCCGGTTGTCTGCGACTGGCTGGGAGCGGTGGTGGCGGGGACGGCAGGGACGGCTGACGCCGACTTTTTGCCCCTCCCCTTGCGGACCACTTCCGTCCACTCGTTAGACGGGGTGGTTGCAGGCAGTAGGGCGTCTTCCGCCTGGGAGGAGGATAGCCCCGGCTCGCACTGCCTCTTATCAACCGCAAGCGGCGGTCGGAGGCGTTGCTCAGGCAAGAGCCGGTCCTCAATCCCTGCGAGGCAGGCTCTTGTGAAGGCCCTCTCCTTCATTAAAACCTTGCGGATGATATCCTCAAGGTTGGAGGTAGGGCCTTCTGCCACAGGGCTCGACTCGGCTTGTCGTGGCCTGGCCGTAGCTTCAGCCAGCTTCCGATGAAGCTGACTGACTTCCGACTGCAGTCGATCTATCTTCGCCTGCAGTTGCCGCGTCTCGTCGGTGTCCTTTCGCTGGACCAGCTCCATGATTACACCGCGCATGCTCGCGGCCCTACATTTCAGGGCCTTCTGTAGGGTCCCCTTCAGGTTGGAGGACTTAGAGGCGACCTCCACAATCACCTCCTCGTCCTCCTCCGCCATTCTCTCCAGCTCTGCCAGAGAATGGTCCGCGTATATGACGACGTGCGCCCGTTGCTCTTTTGCGGCCACCCTCTCTTCCAGCTCTTGCTGGAGCTGCGCCCGCCGAGCCAGATCCAGCTGGCGTTGGGCGTCCGCGAGCCCAACGTCATGAGTATACGCGGCTGCCGTCGGCTTTTGACAGCCTCGTCGACCCCGAGGCCGAGGAGCCCTCGGACCCCCGGCCCCGTTTCCGCGACCGAGAGTCGTCCGCGTCCGACACACTAATAGAAGAGTCGTAGTCAGACGACTCGTAACCCCTCCGAAGAAGCTAGCCGCAGACGGCGCGCGGCTAGTTTCTGACGCCGGTGCGTCAGAGTGGCCCTGAGAAGGGCCTTTAGGTTGGCCCTGAGAAGGGCCTTTGGGTTGGCCCTGAGAAGGGCCTTTGGGTTGGCCCTGAGAAGGGCCTTTCTGTTTTAAAAACCGCCCGCAGGCGTCCCGCGTAGGGTTTGGCATAGCCTCCGCAGGTTCGCACACTCAACAAGTCAGGATAATAAGAGCAGCGAAAGCACAGTGCACTTTGGCCAACCCAGTCTGCCACTCCGTTACGGTGGTCAGAACTGGGTTGTTTCCAGGGGACGCGACGTGGACGCAAGCACTGTGGGGTGGTCCCCCAGCCCCGCTAACCTAACCTAACTTAACCTAAGTACACCTCTGCCTGTCCTTTCGGGGAATACAGGCTCCATGATGTTATGTTTGATTGTGTATCTCCAATATCACTGTTCCATTATAAAGTTACGGTTATTAAGTTTTAGTGTCCTCCTGTGATCCTTTACAAACACAGTTATTTGTTACCGTTCCCTTGACGGTTCATTCCCATGGATATTGTAAGTTATAATAATTTAATGGCGGATCCATTTAATCTGATATGTTGTTGGTAGGGAATCGAATACAAGCAACGAAGCTTTTTGTTATTTATGGTATGGTAATGGCAGTGTAGAATTTTTCTTTTATAGGGTTCCGTAACCAAATTTTCAAACGGGACCTTATTACTGAGACTTCGCTGTCCGTCCGTCCGCCCGTCCGTCCGTCCGTCTGTCACTAGGCTGTATCTCATGAACCGTCATAGTTAGCCAGTTGAAATTTCTACAGATTATGTGTTTCTGTTGCCGCTATAACAACAAATACTAAAAACAGAATAAAATAAATATTTAAGGGGGCTCTCATACAAAAAAGATGATTGCTCTTTTTTATAAATAATGGTGCGGAACTTTTCTTGCGCGAGTCCGACTCGCACTTGGCCGGTTTTTCCAATATTAACTTTAGTTGTTAACGTTACCATTTTTTTAGGAACAAACACCGTAAGCCTAGTTACGAAACTCACAATAATGTTTAAAGATAATTTTCAATTTTATCTACTGCAAAATATAATTCCCACTATTATGTTAACATGTTTTTCTCGATTTTGTAAAAATTCAATCATTTAGCTGAAATGTTTGTTTTCAATTTCAGATTCCACAAAAATTTCTACTGAAAAACAACTTAAAGTATAACCAAAGTAGAATAAAAATCGAACACACTACAGAATAGTCTTATTGGCGTAGACATTTTCATCCAGGGACACCTTCATTTGTGTATAAAACATCATGTTACAAGATAATATAAAGGTTTTTTACAGATTTCCCAAGAGATACGGGCCTACGCATTTACATAAACTTGTATGGCAGAAATAGGATTGCTTACCAGTGAACAAACTTGGGGCGTCTGCTTCAACTATTGACATACAGCTATTAGAAAATCAGAAGATATTGTATAGTTGTAAGCCTAATCGAATGAGAGAAATACTTATTCAATTGATCCATAAATCCATTGTAAATAAAAAAAATGTATAAAATTCTAATATAAACATGATGTTAAACTGGAAGCCAACGCCACGATTCATATTTGAGTAAATGGCTAAATATATCTCAGAAAGATTTGTGGTCGAGTATCAATAAATACTAACATCATCATCGGCCTACAGCAGTCCACTGCTGGTCATAGGCCTCTTTAATCACACGCCACTTAACTCGATTCACGGCAACTCTGTCATCCAGTTTCTACCAGCCATTCTGCGAAGATCCTCGTTTCACCGAGCCTGAGGGCCTTAAGACGTTAAATACTAACATACCAGCTCTATTTTGTCTAGAAACCCGTCGGTAGGGCACGACCAAAAATGTTTATGACTCCAAAATATTAATTGCTACAAATTCCCCGCTACCTAAATGAAAATACATAAGACTATTTCCACACCCCAGTTACTTGGGCAACAGACAAACGAAATAGCTTGCGCCACCTGGTAGCATCGTAAATAAAACGGTTTTATCATGTGGAGCCAGTAAACTATAGGCAGGCGAGACTTTAGAGAATACCGAGCTTTTTGTCGACGTTTTACAAGTGCCCATGTAGGCCTATGTGAAATAAAAATATTTTGATTTGATTTGATTTGACTCCACTAGATTACACATACATACCGAAAAAATAAAATTGAATGCGTGAAAAAACTTTTGGGAAATAAATGAATTGAATAATGGATTATTTTGTCTCCTTGTCGTAATAGTAACTAATGAAAAAGAAACTGAAAGTTAAGTAAAAAAGTCTGTTTGGGTGTGGCTGCTGTGGTTTTTCTTTTGCAGGAAGTCGGAAGGAGGGACTTGTGTGCGAATCAATCATTAAGCCGTATACAGACATTGCGAGGCATGCGCCGCAAACAACGCACAGTGAATGCCTCGCAAGGTGTGTACCTTTATATTCATGGCGAGGCATGTGCTACGCACGGGCGAGGGCGAGCCAACGTATGGCCGGGGCATTCCTTGTGCGCCGTTCTTGGCGCATGCCTCGCAAAGTCTGTATCCACCTTTAGCTGTTCTTTTAATATTTTATCGCAAAATGTGTCGTTGTACGAGAATTCTCTATGCTAATTAAGGACTGAGTTTTTTTAGGTTGTTTGGGTCTGGTTCAGCGGATAAACATTTAAGCAATGCCACACGTGTAACTTTTTTAATAACTTAAATGTCCAAAAAACAGACACAATCGCCCAAAACTATACACCGTGTAAATCACCTCATCACGAAGCCGTCAACCAAGCATTCTGTACATGAAACTAAGTAACTTTACGCAAAAGTTATTGCTCGGAAACATTTTTTTTTTTTTTTTGAGCGGTGTCAAATCATGTTTTGTGGTAGAACTCAATGTAACGCACTCAAATATTGTGCTGGTGGATGGATTGAATAGTACCGGGGTCTTGGAGGTGTTTAAAGTAAAAAACTTACATTAAAAACTTGTATTTAAAAAAATACTTGTCAAAAAGTTGGAACTTTGAACCCTAATATCTCCGTAACTGGAAGGTTCCCAGGTATGGTATAGAACAAAAAAATGATCGCAATGACAGGGAGAACCAGTGTCATTCGGCTTCGTTAAGAGGTGTTTTACACCCTTTATATTATGGTTCATGGGACAGAAAAATGACTGCTTAGTATGCGGCCCTGGGTTTGATTCTTAGGTCGTGCATAATGTTATTGGGTGATTACAATCAAATCCTTCAGAAATATCTCAGTAGTAACCATGGAGTCTGAATTTGTGCCCGGTTGATGGCAATAGGCAACACCCTTTTTATCATAATTGGCAGTATTTAGATACCAATTCATATACGAAACGAAATCTATCACAATCAACTATGTATCTCAATTCAATATCTTTGATATAACTCCTATCTAAATTACCTCCAACCTAATTCAAACCTTAACTTAATCTAAATTAATTCAAAATTTTAATAACACTACCCGTTATATTAGATTGGTAGTTTGAAACCGAAGCTCATTGGCTGTAAAATGCTTTGTTTACGCCAGCGCCATCTGGCGGCAGAGCGAACAATTGCCACTAAGCAGTTATGCGCTAGAATTGGGTATCTTTGATATTGATATTGTTGGTATATGTGTCTTTTGATACTGGCAATATCAAATAGTATGTTGGAGGCATTTTCAGGTTCTTGCTTGAAGCGTTATCTTCAGATAAAAGGTATGTTATAGGTGAATGCTGTCTACACAGTCATTTCATTTGACTTCGTGACACCCATTCCACGCGTTTATAAAAGCACAAATAAAATTGATACTTACCCTCTTAGAACGGTGGCAATATTGTGGATGTGTTCTTGAAACACACCCACAAATTGTTAAAATGTTAATTTTGTGGTAGGAAGATTTGATGAGATGAGATTTGAGAGCGGCGGTGGCCCAGTGGAGGCAGCCCCGACTTACGAGCAATAGAATTAGACCAATTGAATCGAAAAATTTGTGCAGCAAACCTCACATAAATATAATCACACCTTTAATTCCTGTCAGGCAGAGTATCTTATGGTACACCCATATTTTGACATTTATGTCTAAATCACATGTAATAGGGTATAGCCTATTTACACCAACCAGGCTCAAATCAACACTCCGTGGCTGCTTCTGAGAAATTGCTGATGGAAAAACCCTAAAACAGTTTGTTGACCCAGAAATCGAAACCTGAACTTCATGCTCCGCAATCGCAATTGGGAACACTAGACCAACGAGAGAGTCAAGTCATATACAGGGTGTAACGGAAAGGGTATATACATCCTCAAGGGTGTGCTACAGACCATCAAACTGAACATGTTTCTCATCATAAAAAAATTTTTGCAACAAAAAAAATATCTGTTGCCCCATAGAAAATTACAAAACCTATTCGACCCAAATGTATAGGCAGCTGATATTTTTTTTTGCTGCAATTTTTTTTTTATGATGAGAAACATGTTCAGTTTTATGGTCTGTAGCACACCCTTAAGGATGTATATACCCTTTCCGTTACACCCTGTACAAGATGTTGTTTTGCATCCTCGTCAAATTCAAGGAGGTAACTATGCTAATGATTCTCGTCCCGAATCAATAATAAATTAGGTAGGTAATTTTTCTTTTTTTTTTCTTTTTTATGGAAATCGGTAAGTGTGAACCACCCTTGTTTTGAACGCGGCCCGTCTGGTTCTTGCCTTATAACCTCGCTTACACACATAAGAACTATCTCAAACGTTTATTCGATAATTTCTTAGTCACTAAACCACGTTAAGCGGGTTATTCTGAAATACTGACAAACATAAACAACCAAAAAAATCAGCATTTATTAATAATTAACTAGGAACAGTAATTTTAATTGATTATTTATGTCTTTCGGGACCACCTCCTGAAATTTGACGAGGTTGCAAAACAACACCTTGTAGTATGGTTCAAATAGTTTGGTAGAACGATAAAGTTTGCTTCAACGGTAGGCTCCTTTATTAACCGTATGGGATTATCCTGGGCCATTGTGTAGGCACCATTAACCATGGTGTAGCAACCCATTGTCCTTACAATGTTATCTATATGAAGGAGTGGCTTGATTTATTAAAGTGGGTATTTGGGTGAAGAGGCAGTTGTGGTTGTTGTTTGAAGTTTCTTGGGTTTGATACGAATTTAATGAAGTCTGAGTTTGAGTTAAGTATTTATTTGGAGTTGGGTCTTAAATCATCTTCTCAGTCGATTAGGTATAAAGACAGCGGTGAGTTTGGTTCTTTATTTTTTTTATACATTTTTTTGTCTTGAGTTTTTGTTTTTGCAAAAGCACTTCAATATTTTCACCGTCTTGAAAGCAGGGGTGAAGAAATAGTGAACACTAATTAAAGCTTGCTTAGTTCCACTGGACCACAATTGCTGGATTTTATTAACTGACATAATTTGTCTGATTCGATTTTCGTCATCTACTTCGAAGTTAACTTCAATCCAGAGATTGAATCGTCTATTGACAGGTCTAAGCGATCAGGCCCCCGTATTCACAAACGCTCGGATTCGATTTCGATTCCATAAGTTGTATGTCTATCTCGCTCGCTTTCGTAATAAAGCGAGCGAGATAGACATTGACTTTCCGAATTGAAATCGAATCCGAGCGTTTGTGAATATGGGGACATCCTATTCGATTTTCGTCATCTACTTCGAAGTTAACTTCTATCCAGAGATTGAATCATCTATTAAAAGGTCTAAGCGATCAGAAATTATAATCTTACTTTAAAAGACGCAGTTGATTATTTCAAATTGATTCATGGCTCAAACAATTAGCAATCGCATTCAAAGTGATTTGTGTGTTTACGACTCAACAAACTTATCTGGGCAGGCGGGAAAACACAGAACTAAAATAACTGTACCAAGTTTGACAAATAGATACATTTTTTCTTAACAATCAGCGCTACTTTGAACTGCAAACTTAAAGTGTCAGTGGTCATACTGTACATTGACTTTCAACTGGATTGACATTAGTTAGTCATTGGTTATCTTACGTCAAGGTTCATAATAGGTGGAGCTCGTGGCTTAATAATAAAAGCCCTTCGAGGTCGATCTTCAAGTTAAGCCGCGCTTGCCTTGGATGGTCCATGGATGGGTGACCACCCATTACATACCGAGCATCCTTCGTGCCTGGGAAAGCACGTTAAGATGTTGGTTACTGCTGTCAATTGCAGATCTTTGATTTTTTACAGGCAGTGGCCCAAAAGTCGGACAACCAGTCTACTGGTACTACCTAGGTTGTGGAGGTCAGATAGGCAGTGGCTCAATGTAGAATACTGGTATTCAGCTGCATCTGGTTAGACTGGAAGCCGACCCAAACGTAGTTGGTAAAAGGCTACGCAGATGATGATGTCAAGGTTTATAATAATGTTTTGTTTTTTACTTAGTTATCATCGCATTTTAATCCTCAGCTTACGGTGAAGAAATGAACGATCCAATAAATTGCAAGAGTTTCAGCACCATTGTACTAAACAGTTATTGTTGTTTTCAAAGAGAAAATGTATTCTTCAAACGATACAACCCCGGTCGAGCAGTAACTCATGTCTAGATATTTCCCTCCGATAGTAAAAAGTATTCAGATTTTACCTAGTCGAACTCCGTTTCTACCTGTCCGTAACAAAAAACTATCTGATCCTACAGTTGTAGGTACGAGTAAATGGAAATGTCTTTTAAGATTTTTCCTGTAGATTTTGTGACACTAGGTCAATACTCAATCCAAATGTTTCTAGGAGGAGACATTGCTACTTTTTTGCGTAAGATTTATAACTTTGGTACTAACTGTTTGTTACCCGCGTCGCGGTCGTCGGTGTGTCTTTAGCGTTTTTTTTGTAAGTTATTAATTAAACCGACTTCTATTTAATAGCATTTTTGTCTTCTAAATAAATAACTTGTTCTCTAAATTACTTACTCAGCCATCATATAAAAATCACCACGTAAATACATCACAGCTTGGTTTTTATTTTATAACATCTATATTTGTGATATATATGTTTTCAAGTAGTAAGCTTCTGAAAAAATTGAAAAGTTGTTAATGTTGAAACGATAAGTTGCTGTCCTTCTACATATTCCGGTCTCTGAAATCTGCCACACACAACTATTTAGTAGTGAATTAGAGTGGTTTAGATTCTAAAAGATAACAGACAGGGAAACAGACTTACATTTGCAAAACGAATTGTAACAATACTCCTTGTTAAAGACATAAGTGGTAACACCATCAAGTAAGATGGCTATGTTCCGGCTTGAAAGTCTGACAACAATTTCACGTTAAATTTTGGCAACGGTTTCTTCACAAAATACTATAAAAAATTAAGAACCTACAAGGATACTAAGAGTAAACAGTGATTGCATTGCTATCATCTTTAAAACAAAAGAAAACTGCAAATCATTTTCGGAGGCGTCGTCGAGCCGATATCAATAAAACCTTTTGTCCTTGAACTTGAAAATAAAGATATTTCTTTACATAACACAACAACATGACGTAATAGCCATTATATTGCGCTATTTCTTTCATGCATAAATACTGTAAATTAACTTTCATTGGGCGTAGCATACCTAAATATGAGTAGCTTTTCTATTAATAGTAAATTTTTAGTACTTACCAACCTAGTAAGCACTTACTTTCCCTACTAAGTATAGTTTTTGACTGAAATGCTTATGAATGGAACTGTATCATATTTTTCTACAGGTATGGTGTTGAATTTTCACATCAAAGTAGGTTTCAATGATTCAACATACCGAAAGTTATAAATGCACGTACACTTAGATACTCTAAGTAGTTTGAATATTGGCCAAACATAAAATACGTTCCCTTCCCGAAACCCTGTTTGTGACCGTGAAATAACCTCCGCATTTACCTAAAAAATATAACTTCATTCAGTTTCACGGACGACGTGTGTTTTAATATCACACTCTGTATATTTATAGGTCCTATAAATTGCAGACACTTAACACACTTTCCCTCTAAAAGGCATGTATTTCGGAACATTCTCCGGAGGTCATAAAAATGTTTAGCTAGGTACTAAAATATGCTTTTAATAATGGTCCTAAGGTTCGGCTATTAATCCTGGTCCTTCGGGCCGGATGAAAAAAATTACACGGTGTAATCATAGTGATTTATGGTAATATATTTCTTGGTTACATTTATTATACTGTTAGATGACATACAGATATCATACAGACTACGGAGGGAGGGTTTTTTGAACAAACTGATAATTTTATTATTGAAATAATCATTGAGACATTTAAAACATCTGAAGAACTTTTCAAACATGGTTTAAATATTTCTATAAATAATCCTACGTATTTCGATAGAAAGTTACGCAATAGAGGTCCTGGAATCCAAAGTAGGCTTCAGAAATATAATTATGAATTTGGGGCGTATTTATTCATCGTCTGAATGTCTTATCCTTTGAGAAAGCTTTGTAAAGATTCTTCTAGTTTGTAAAGAGCCATTTTATATTCATAAATTACTTGGATATTTTTAGGATAAGTATGAAAGCAGGTGCCTTAGTAGTTTGATTTGTTTGGTATATTTATGATTTCGGCTTAAAACAGTCACATTATCTTTTGTCGTAACATAAAAGGGGATTCAAGATGGACCCCGAATTTACCCTGGCGGTTGAGTGAATGTCATGCTCACTCAAAAGTCGCGCTGATGGTGGCGGGTGTGTCGGGTCATTTAGTTCCCTTCAATATGGTCGAGTTGAATGATGGCTGGTAAATGCGTCATGTTCATAAACAGGCGCTGTCAGTTGTGACTGGTCATCTCTTAGCTGCCACGGTTTATTTTAATTACTTTCTTTTTGAATTATTGATTTATTCTTTTACTCTGGACGCTCCTAACATATTTGTAATTCTCAAAATGAATGATGAAACCAAGATTTTGTAATAATATTTTGATTTAAAAAAAAAACCATCGAGTTTCTTGCCCATTCTTCTCCATAAAGATATACGCTTTGAAATGGGCAAATACAGTACTTTCACAAGTTATTATGTTTTGTGACTGGGACTGTAGGTACGTGTTTTTTTTTTGCGTTTTTTGTTTTCAAAAGTGCATGTAATGGTCTAATTGAAATAAATGCTTTGAGTTGAGTTGAGTTGATAAAAGATCTGTAAAGATGGACGCGCACCTAGACTCACCGCAGGAACCGTCACGTGAGGGCTACAAAGCTGGGTTTGTTTTTATCAAAGGTATTTGTAAAGAAGTTTTTGAAAATATTATAATCCCTTTTTTGACACATCTGAGAGCGTATTATGCTTTTTGTAATTCACACTGAGTGCCATGTTGGTATATTGGTCGCAAGCGGGATGGCTGAGCATGAGCTCCTGGGTTCGATTCTCAGGTAGTACAAAGTGTTATTGGGTTTTTCCATAAGGATTTTTTCAGTAGCAGCCACGGTGTCTGGATTTGGTCTCGTCCCCTATTACATAGGACTTTAACATAACTAGAAATGTGGGTCGGTGTGGGTGTACAGTCACCTCTAATAATATGTATACACGCAGCAACTTTTAAAAGTGATTTTCTTCTTCTGTATTGATTAAGTTTTTCGTTTTCACGAACATGGAACTTTGGAAGAAATAGGTCTTATCTCAACGTAGAAACCGTAATTTAACGAGTAAATCACTTTTCAGCTTTGCCAAGTGTATACATATTATTAGACGTGACTGTACAGGCGTGATGTTATATTGTAAACCAACAAAAAGCGATACTATTATTTTGAAGACAACATGTTGTAATCCTTTTCAAAGTATTGCCATTCTCAAATACCGTTCCCGAAGCTAGCAACACTTCAAGTCAGGTGCGGTTCTGTTCCCAACTGGAACCGAACATTCCACAAATACTGGCAAACTTCTAACAAAACAAATGTTCCTTGTTTAGGTACTTCGAAAGTAAATGTGTATTTCTAAGCAGTTTAGAATTTACTCCCAAATGGATTTTGGTTTGCATGAACGTATTGTTGTTTGAGTTATACGGTTTATGATTTCGAAACTATTTAGGAATGTTTGTTTATTAATTTATGAGATACAATTTGGAGTTAAATAATAACAGCCGCTCGGGTCGATATGGTGAATGACCATTATATACCAAATTTCTTCCGTGCCCCGGAAAGTACGTTCCCAGTACGTTCCCAGCTATCATTTTGCAGATCTTTGGCAATCACAACAGGCAGTCAGTGGTCAAACATTCAGACAACTCGTCGCACCAAGGGATACTGAATTACCCCGTGCTAACTGGGCTGTGGAGGTCAGATAGGGAGTAAATACGGTATCAGCTGCATCCGGTTAGACTGGAAGCTGACCCTAACATAGTTGGAAAAGGCTAGACAGATGATCAGATCGTTACAATTAGGATCTGAAACTGAAATTTACATCTACATGATAACATGTAGATACTTAGCTAGCGGCTAAGTTACTTTACGAATATAAGGTTTAATTAAAAACCTTGAAAACGGTCATTGTACTCATAATTCGATTCGCATATCTCAACAAAATGTCGGAAGAAACTGATACCTTTTTGGTGACAGCAGGGTTGGTCCCATTGATAAAAGTGACCTTCGACCCAGGTTCTCAGTTATTTAAATGCACCATTTTGCGTTTCAAAATATTAGTAATATATTAAGTGTCCAGGTACCTGTGCCACGATAAAAACCATAAAAAATACATCGTGGATTTATGAATGATTTACTTACGATATACGATCTACTGCTATGTGAGGAGCTCGTGGCTAAATAATAACAGCCGCACGGGTCGATCTTTAAGGTTAAGCCGAGCTTGCCGAGGCTGGTCTGTTGATGGGTGACCACAATTACATACCGAGTTTCCTCCGTGCCTCGGAAAGCAGAGAGCAGTTTGCACATCTTTGACAGCCGTTAAGATTAGTCAGAAGCCAAAAGTCTGACATCCAGTCTTACCAAGGGGTATCGTATTACCCAGTTACTGGGTTTGGAGGTCAGATAGACACTCGCGTCATGTAAAATACTAGTACTCGGCTGCATCCGGTTAGACTGAATAGAATAGAATAGAAATAATTTATTTGTATTGAATGTAGGTACCTACATATATGAGTTGTTACAGTAGTAATTATGTGTTCCTGGTACTTTCTACCATTTGGCATGCAAAAATTTATACTTATAAACAATTATACAGCTTCAATTTAAAGACTTTCACAACAATTCAACAAATTATCTTGTAACAAAAAATTAAATAAAAAATTAAATCAAAATAAGGTAACATAATAAATAATACAGCTATACTATATCTGTTAGGAAATCTGATACAGAATAATAACATTTTTGCGTTATAATAGATGAAAGCTGTTTTTTAAAAATTCTCAAAGGTTGCTCCTTAATGCTGTTTGGAATCTTATTATAAATTACAGGCGCCATGCCTAAAACACTTTTTTTTAATAAAGATGTTTTGTGAGCACCGGTACATAAGTTATATTTATACTGATACCTGATTGTTGTACTTCGGTTTGTTGTGTCCGGGAATAAGTGACTAATACTTTTATCAAAAATGGGAAGTTCTAATATGTAAAGACAGGGAAAAGTAAGTATTTTATTACCAATGAAAAAAGTTTTGTAGCTGTCTGTAACTTTTAATTTAAACATTGCTCTTAGACAGCGTTTTTGGGCTATAGAGATATTTTCTCGTTCACAACAATTGTCCCAATATAAAAAAATATATATATATGAATATGAATATAAATATGAATATGAATATGAATATAAATATAAATATAAATATGATACCAAACCTTAAAATCGACACCACTAAGCCATGGTAAGCAACCAGTAAAGTGTTGATGTAACCTTTTTAACCTTTTTCAAAAAATCAAAATCAAAAATAAAAAAATAAAGGCACTTTTTGAACGACAAAATTACAAGAGACAGTCCCCCAAAACAAAGCGCTCTTCGCCCGCCTTCCTTTTGGAAAGGTTATATAGAACGTATGCTGATGAACCTAAATAAGCTATATAATAGCTTCAGTTGTGGTTTCTATGTAAGTTGGCTATTGATTAAAGTTCCTAAAAATTTGGCTATACTTGCTTTGTCGACTGTTTGGCCATTGTAGTTCAAATTCAAGTCTTCGGGGTGTATACGTTGGTAAAAATGCATAACTTTAGTTTTCTCTATATTTATTAACAAATTATTATGATTGAGCCAGTTGATTATTGTTTTTAAAACGTTATTAATATTTATTTCGTATTATTCGACTGGAAGCCATTCCCAAGATATTTTGGGAAAAAGCTATCTAAAGCTAAAGCACATGATGACCTATGTGCGGGTTTTTTTGGGCTCAAAATAATATTCGGTCAGACAATATTTTTAGGTCAAATCTCATCATTAGAACACTGACAGACACTATCTAGGACTTCAGTGACACTGATTCGACAACATTGTTGTTTTTAAACTCAACCAGTTTCAAATTACAAAATGCAATATTCCTTTCTTGCACCAGTTTTCCATTGACAGTGTTTTCAAACGGCATTTTCCTCCAGAGCTATACTTTTTTGCATAAATTTGTATGTATGATATGCTCGCATTCGGATTATTGCCATCGACTCCCTGTTTATTTCGTTGAGCTATCGTCAATTTTAAAGCTAACTGGGAAGTTTATGTTCGCGGTTGTGATTTTATGGTTCTTTTTTTGTCTCTGAGGACTCATTATCTGCCTAGCCTTTTCACAACTTTATTGGAGTAGGGTTCCAGTCTTACCAGATGCAGCTGAATAGCAGTATTTTACGTGGAGCGACTGCCTATCTGACCTCCACTACCCAGTTAGTACTACATAAGATTGGTTGTCAGACTTTCGGCCCTCACTACTTGTAACGACATTCACAGATCTATAATGACAGTTAGGAACAACGGCTTAACGTGCTTTCCGAGGCATGAAGGAAACACGTTATGTAATGATGGTCACCCATCCACAGACTCACCGTGGCAAGACCAGCTTAACCTTGAAGATCGACCCGTGCAGCTGTTATTATTTTGCCACGAGCTTGTCTCTCTTGTCTCTGAGCATCTGTAGGTAATTTTGATTTTTGTAAAACATTGAACAAGAACCCTTAGTTCTTATGGTTCGGTCAACCCGGAACGTACAAATTGCAGACGTCGCTTTGGACTCAAACTCAGACAGAGATAAAAAAATGTACTGAAGTATTGTCAGTGCACGTTATTCAGAGCCGGTCTGCAATTTATTTATTTATTTATTTTTATTGGTCCACCAACAATTGTCCACACTGGTTTTATGCTTAAGGTAACATGCAAACGTTAATTACATCAGTGCAACAATCACTTAAAGGTAAACACCGCATGCATAGTGAAGTTGTACAAGAAAAGAAAAAATAATTTAAACTAATCTAGTTTTAAGTTACTAGTATATAAAAACTTAATTTAAAACAAATAATTGCTTATATCTAAAAAAAGGAAGGAATAACAAATTTCATTCCAAGCGGGATAATGAAAGGTTTTTATGGGAGATATTTATGAAAATTGGTTTTCAATTTGCCCAAACTGTCAAAGTGCAGATCGATCTTATCACTGCAGCTATTAATAACTTTACAGAACCTCGCAATAGGGGAATTGGCGCCTAGAACCGTTCTTCTCTGCGGTGGGCAGAGAGGTGTTATTGCAATAGACCGGTACCTTTGACGGTTTGCATTGTATTAGTGTTTTCTAGCTTTTAACCTTATAGCTGAGTTATTTACATACTAAAAATATTTAATCGATCACCTTTCTTACAATAACATCGCTTTTTATGCCTTTTTTCTCAGCTAATACTGCGAGACAAAAATTACTTTGACTCTTTTCTTTCAAACATAACTAAAATCTTTTCATTGTCTCCTTTTAATTTCCTTACTTCATCATTATTCACCTGTAAACTTAAAGCATCATTACTGAACCATCAACACACATCATATTATATGAAAAGCGTACATTATGTAAATACATCTCCAGGATCATCCATTGTAGTGAGATGGTCCGTGTCCAGCAATGGACATCGTAGGGCACATATTGATGGATGCAGTATAATATAATTTACATTTTTCCTGCATTTGCGCTCGGAGGCTCTTGAATTAGAAGATTGATGAATGGTTGGATGGTATTATCTTGTCGGGATTTTGGGATAGCAGTACCTGAGTATTCATAATGAGAATATATCGAATATGACCTCTCTTGGCAAACGCCCGCGGTGAAAATATAAAGTGTACAAACGATTTTAAAATTGAGAATCCTCTTCTACATATATAAGGTGTTGTTTTGCATCCTCGTCAAGTTTAAGGAGGTTACTATGCTAATGATTCTCGTCCCGAATAAATAATAAAATGGGTAGGTAATTTTTATATTTTTTCTTATTTACGGAAATCGGTATATTTGAACCAACCGTGTTTTCAACGCGGGCCGTCTGATTCTTGCCCTATAAACTCGCTTACACATATACAAACAATTTCAAACGTTTATTCGATAATTTCTTATTCCCTAAGCCACGTTAAGGGGGTTATTCTGAAATACTGACAAACATAAACAAACAAAAAAATCAGCGATTATTAATAATTAACTAGGTACCGTAATTTTAATTGATTAGGTATTATTACCTTGCTGCAAAAAATTGATAGGTGTGCTTTGATTAGTTTAATTGTTCTCACGTTATGTTTAAACCGCGTATTCATTCTTATGCCTCTGAATTCTCACACGACGGTTTTTAGGATTTAAATTCACTGTTTAGTGTTTTAAATGTGGTTGAAAGTAACTGACATTTATGAGTCTCGACCAACTCATACCGCAAAGCTTAAGTACTCCTTGGTTCTTGAGAAAATAAACTAGCCCAGCTTATTCAATTAAAAAACTATAATAAAAGTAGAATAGGACGTTATTCTTCCAAGTTTTTCCATTTTCCTGGAAAAAGGGTGTAATTTTTCACTAAGATATACAGCATACTCCGTTTACGTGATGAATTTATTTTCGCTTGGCATCTAAACAGCTGAATGCATTTTGATGAAACGAGAATATGTGCTTCGATTTCGCAAGTGCAGCTGACTAGGATATAAATTGTTCTAGAAACTATTTTGACACGAGGAGAATTTTCTATAATTTATGTTTAGACCCTAGTCAAGAAATGGTTATTGAGGTTCCTAACAAAGTAGCAAAATATATAAGTGCATCATGGCTGCAACTAGGAGAGGTATTTGAAAATTGTTTTTATGAACCTTAACGTTTAGTAATTTTAGATTAATTTCTAATTATATGTGATAGTATGGTTTTTTATGTACTGAATCAATTTTTTTTTGGAACGAAGTTCCTTATCGCGCGTTGTGAAAGGGGGCTAGACGGAAAAAATTCTTACGAAAAGTTGTCACGACACTTTTTGCTATAGTAAGCTATTGTAAGCTTTATTTCTTTAAAATAAAGTTGAAATTTCCCTAAATTGAACGTACAATTGGGGTGTGTATGTGAGTAAGGATAGATATAATTATTATTTTGAGTGACCGAACTACAAAGTACAAATTCGGTTGTGCAGTTAAGTAAGACGTAATGCTTCGAATTAAGGATTAATCTTCCTTAAATTAAATATTGTATTTTTCGCACACTAACTTAAATCTAAAATGTATTGATATTATGTACGTGAAAGGAACTTCGTTCCATCCGGGTGTCCCTTGACACCTCTCAAGTTTTTTTTTTTTTTTTGCGCAAAGTTCTATTTTTTTAATATTTTTTATAACACATTTGCTCGTAAAGGGTCTCTTATTGCACCAAGTTCAGTATCGTAATGTATCACATTACGCACTAGTGCGGTAATGTAAAGTAAAACGCACGGCTTATCATAATGCTCCGTCTAAAACGAACGGTACTTTTTTAAATCTTAGCAAAGAGTTTTTATGTCAGAAAAGTAGTCAACATTTTATTAATAAAATTAAGTTGGGAGATAAAATATAATAAATAAACATTTAATTCTTTAATTTAATCAATTTTGACCATAAATTACAACCATTTATCTGTAACAAAACACAAAAATATTAATTTACTTTATTAGTAATACTGGCTGTTTTTGTGCCTTTGCCTTAAAAAAAGCGTAAAAATTATTCCGCGCGCTTTCTCTTTACGCTGTATTGTTTTTGTTTGAAAATGTCATCCGAATTTTATTTATTTCCTCGCAAATGTGTTATAAAACGTCGTATGACATACGTGCGCTTTGATAATTACAGCCTCTGCTTTCTTGTTAGCCCTCGCCTACGGCTCGGGCTAGCAATATCGCCTCGGCTGTAATTTTCAACTTACCGCACTTATATCATAATGTACTATTACAACATCTACGAGGTGTTGATTAGTAATGAGCTGAAGAGATTAGAAATAGAACTTTGCGCACTTTCGAGATAAACAAAGTTTTCTTGCGCACAAATTTTTGTTAGGCGATATGATATTACTTTATAATCACAATATTAAGTCTGCTGATGCACTGGACAGCAGATAGCAGGTACTAATTCAGTATTTGTAGAGATGATGTGATACATTCTTCTATCTAAGTCTACCCTTACATAGTTTATTTTTTAAATACCTTCATTTTGAGCATTTCTTTGTATGAACGGGTCCCAGTGTGCGTCGTGACTGCGACAAGCAGCAATAACGCCTAAAAGAATTTCGATCAACAATCAATCATGAAGATCATGACATAGAGTACCCTTTATGTTAGTAGTACGTTCCCGAGGGATAATTTTCCGCCTCCACGTTAACGATTATAGAAGCTAGTAGTCTAGTGGAAGCTAGTGGTCTATAAATAGTTCAACCGGGCTTAGGTTTTATTATACAATACGTTTATTCTATTTTTACGCATCCAAGATATAGGAAAATCTTTTATTGAGAAGTTCAAAGTAAAAACCTATCAGTGTACGTACGACCCACTCATTGATAAATCGGACTTCAGTCAAAGGGCCTTCTTTAGATAGATTTGTATGTTTACCTCTTTACGCGTACCTTTTAAATATTTAAAAATATATTACTACCGCAGAACACGGAAAAGTATAGGCAACGACGGTTGGCAAAGCGGCTTCATCAACCCTTTCGGTACAAACCAAGTTTTCATCCCATCTATTCGAAAAGGACGACTTGGTTCGCCTTTAAGTGCACCCAAATGTAGTGTTTTCTATTAGGAACTTTTAGCGGGCAGTAATGAGTTTTCGCACTTTTTGAATTTGGAACATCTTAGTGTTTAGCGCCAAAGAAATTGAACGCAAATGTTGTTTGAATAAAGTCTGGCTGGTACGACGGCCCATAGCCGCGCCGCCAGCTGAATAACAATAAATTTTCATAATTGCGAAAATGTCTCAAATGATAATATCAGTTTTTAACCCCCGACCAAAAAAGAGGGGTGTTATAAGTTTGACGTGTGTATCTGTGTGTCTGTGTATCATATGATAAAATTGGTGTCGTTTGAAAGGTATTTTAATCGAGAGTGTTCTTAGCTATGTTTCGAGAAAACCTGCTCAGCCGTTTGAAGCTCATCACCTCTTTTCTAGTTGATGAAGGGATATAAACAACTTCTACGGGTCTGATCGATTCGAAATTTAATTTCTTGTCACTTGTAACCATGGGCATCGCCAGGGGGGGAGGCTGCACACCCCGCCTCCCCACTAAGAGCTAGAGATTTTTTTTTAAATTTGTGTCACTTTGTTTTCGTTAATTAGCGAAAAGAGACGCAACACCGAGAAAAGTGGAAGGAATGGGAGGAGACCTATGCCCAGGAGTGGAACAGTCAAGGCTAAGAAAAAATAATTTAAGTTTAAAAAGCATAAAATAAAAATTAAATTAAAAATTTAAAAAACCCACGACTGAAAAAACCTCTAAAATACCAAAAATAAATTATGAATCCAAGCGTTGTAGCGTCGGGGGTCCGCTTTGTTTAGTGTTTGTGCTGAGCGGTCTACTTAGCGGTCCCCCGACGCTACGACGCTTGGATTAATTTTTTAGTTGTTTTATTATTAGATACCATTTAGTTTCAATTTAGTTGTATCTATGTTTTATTACATAATAATATTACAATAGAATGCGAGGCGCCTGTTTTCTCATAGTGGGTGATGAAAAGCAGAGTGATCACTCGGGCCAAAATATACTTATGGCTCGGGCGACGTACATACGGTATCATATACCATATACCACATTTTTTTTTACAATTTTTGTCTGTCTGTTTGTTCCAGCTAATCTCTGGAACGGCTTGTCCGATTTTGATGGGACATTCACTGGCAGATAGCCGATGTAATAAGGAGTAACTTAGGCTACGACTATTTTAGAAAAATTCTTATTCCACGCGGACGAAGTCACGGGCACAGCTAGTAACTAATATTAGAATGTAATGTATGTATGGAAATTAATTACTCTTTCACGCAATAACTAATGAACGGCTTTGGATGAAATTTGACACACAGATCGTTTATAACCTGGAATAACACATAGAATGCTTATTATTCCGGTAGTATGATACCGTGGGACAATTAGTAAATTCCGCGCGGGCGAAGCCGCGGGCAGAAGCTAGTAGTAAATAAAGTTAAATAACTGTTCAACGTTATTCATTGGTTCATAACAGCTGCATTAAGAATTAATGTGTAAATCCGCATTGAGTTAATACTATTAAAATTTTAATCATAGCATGCTAAAATGATGTACTTTAATTAGCGAGATCAAATGTTAATTTATATATTTGTTGATGTAACTTTGCAAATGAGTATTTTAATTAGGTATGTTTAGTACTCAGTTCCGAATAGGGGAACTGATGGATGTGATGGGCTGCCATGTTACACCACAAAATATCGATTGAGGAAAAACACTGTCATCATCATCATCATCATCATTAGCCTATAATGTTCCCACTGCTGGGACACAGGCCTCCTCTCCTATGAGAGGGAGTGGGCTGTAATCCACCACGCGGGCCCAGTGCGGGTTGGTAGATGTCACATGTCTTCGAATTTTTGATTCTAGGACATGCCGGTTTCCTCACGATGTTTTCCTTCACCGTTTTTGAGAGCAGCGATGAAGAAATAAATTACACAAAGTAATGCGCATGCCTGGGTTCGAGCCCACGGCTTACTACTCGTAAGTCGGGGCTGCCACCGCTGGGCCACCGCCGCTCTCTGATGAACACTGTCTAATGAACACAAAAAAAAACCGGCCATGTGTGAGTCGTACTTACACACACAGAGTTTCGTAGCACCAAACTATATAACAAAAATATTTTCAATGCTCATTCATATGTAAATTAACATTCAACAGCAAAGCTATATTTATTTTTCATAGTATGAAAAATGAGTGATAAAAAAGTCACATATTTCAAATAATAATATTTATATCAGAAATTAAGATATAGTAAATATAGATATAGTATTAGTAAGTACTAATACTATATCTATAGGTAGTAGGTAAAATTGTCGTTCGCTAAAGTTGGCAGGTGTAATAATTTTACCATCAAACATTCATAAATCTTACATTTTTCTATATATTACAATGTGAAAAAATGTGTATGAAATTCTCTACCGATCTTTCATAGTCCGATAGATCTTTAAAATGCATACAAGATTCAACTCTAAACGGTATCGGTATTGATAATCCACGTCTGACAAATAACCGCTTAACTTCTGTAATGCAGAAGCGTTGCGGGCGTGATAAAATCTTTTATTTATGTGCTAGCCTTCGCTATAGACTAAGAATGCACAGAAGTGAAATGCCTTGAACACTCATTTAATGAACAAGAAATACAATAGGGGATAATCCTATTTCTTTTTTCTTTGTCCGTCGGGTAGTTTATTGAAATGTATTGGACACGTATTTTTTCTTTTTTCACGTGGTCATAAAATTACGGAGATATATTGAGTTGAAATGGCGCATGACGTCACATGTAGGTAAGTTTTATATACCCACTTGTGACGTAGTAAGCCCCCACTCTCCAACTTTAATGAGTTCTAACTAAGTAATTTTTTGATATTTTGATAAAACAAAAAATACGTGCCTAATATTTTTGTATCACCTGTCTGACGGACAAAATAGAATGTCGTTTTCTTTACCCAGTCCGATCCCCTACTATGTTTGTCTGTTGCTTGCTCACGTTTTAAATTGGGACTTTGATTGACACACGGGCAAGCCATGACCTGAGTTTATCCTGGTATTCATTTACAGTGGGAAAATTAAACCTTATGCAAAGCCACGGGCACAAACTACTGTTTTAAACGTCTGTTCTGAATTATCAACGCCTGTCAGGATTGTTTCGTTGCTTTACATTGCAAATCGCGTTTATTGTTCGATCATTATCGATTTTGATGTTTTACTTGTAAAACCAATGATGCATAAAGGATAAGTTTTTGATAATTTTCGGTAAATGTTACGACTGCAACGTTACAGTTCAAATAATAAAATGTGCCCGCTATTAGATAAAAGGTAATTGTTTAAACGTTTTGAGAGCGAATGTGGATGTTTAAAAGATTTGAGGAAGACCAAAGAAGCGATGGATGGACTGTGTAAAGTATGATATGGCTGGAAAGGAGGTGTTTGATGAAATTACGAGTAGGTAATAGAGAAATATGAAAGAAGAAGAGAAATGCTGCTCCAACCCTGAAATAAATTGGGATAAGAATGATAAACCAAATTGTTCTGCCAGTGTGAGTCTCGCCTGAGGAGCTCGTGGCTAAATAAAGACAGCCGTACGGGTCGATCTTGAAGGTTAGGCCGTGCTTGCCGAGGTTGGTCCGTGGATGGGTGACCATAATTACATACCGAGTTTCCTCCGTGCCTCGGAAAGCACGTTAAGCCGTTGGTCCCGGCTGTCACTTGTAGATCTTTGATAGTCGTTACGAGTAGTCAGAAGCCAAAAACTCTGACATCCAGTCTTACCAAGGGGTATCGTATTACCCAGTTACTGGGTTGTGGAGGTCAGATAGGCAGTCGCTTCATGTAAAGTAGTGGTACTCAGCTGCATCCAGTTAGACTGGAAGCCAACCCCAAGATAGTTTGGGAAAACGCTTGGCAGATGATGATGTACGCGAGTTTCGCTTCTCTACGTTTTTCTTATTCTGTGCCCTCACTGAGCACCTACCTATTCACCCCGCTTTGATACTCGTTCCTTGCTATTTTTCTCAGCGTAGGTACGGAGTAAATATCGGGCACAGTTTAACTTGTCTGAGGGGAAATTGGCCGTGTTTAAGTTTTCGATTTTAGTATGTTTACAACGGTTCTGTGTTAGTGTTTCGGAGTCTATTTAGCTTTAGGAAAGGTTTAATTCTAGCAGAAAGGTTTTGGGCTTCTGACTTAAGCCATTTAGAGGGCTGTATTTTACATACTCGTAGCATTTTTCTGCTGATCTTGGCTATTTGATTTACCGTTACAATACAAGACAGGGATAATAATCATCGATCACAATAGTGTTGCCTAAAAAACTTACCTATGTTTGTGCCAGCAACTTGTTAGTGTCGCTATTTTTTTTCTTTATTATTTTTTATTTTATTTTTTATTTAGGATTCATTTTCTCACCCTATGTAAATTGTCTATGCCAGTAATTTGTATGTTGTACAAAATAAAGAGTATTCTATGTATGCAATAATATTAAATCATTTTATTCTCATTGACCTCTTAGACACTTTCAAGTGAAACAACAAGACATCAACACTAAATTACAAAGATCATACATTATAAAAGCCCGACCGCTAACAGTACTGCATTTTATCCGTATGTCAGACATCACTTCAAACTAAAATGAAGTTCCAAATTCAATATGATTTAAAATTCAAAAGTTATGACATCAGAGCTAGTTCAAAACGATCTGATTTCAAACGAAGAAAGATTCAAATGAACCTCAAAGTAGAACTTGAAGTGCGATAGATTTTCAAAAGCTGTTCGAGAACTTTCGATCCACATATGCTGCAGTTGGCTTTAAGAGATCTGTTTATACTTTTATATTTCCATTGTTATGGAACTTTTCATATTTGAGAAGGAACATTTTTAGTTTTGTCTTTTGATAGTAACCAACCAATTGGAATATGAGTAGATAGATTTGTAGGTATACTTACGTATGAATTATCATGGTTATGTAGTAAACATGTAAAATAAGTAAAATGATTACAGAAAACGATTTATTTAAACAGGTTCTAACTGTTTTTTTTTTTTAAGTTTATGAATAAGTAACTTTTTTTGTAAACTATTTTTATGGTATAATTTTATTGCATATTTTAATATTGTAGACCTACAAAAGATCATTATTTTTTTACTTTTACACTTAAATAAGTCCAAAATACCGGTAATTCCAAATTGACAGTACACAAAGTACTGCACAAAAAATCTCTAGCTATCTTAACCCCGGAACACCCTCAAATGCAACTCCACCCATCGAACAAAAATAAAATAAACAACAAAATCCTCAGCTATTCTACCCCTACCATTTTCGCATTCTTTTCCAATCGACAGTTTGTCGCGAGTCGATCACAAAGCAAATAAACAAGCTTGACAAACTCCTAAAATCGCATTGTTCACAAAACGAGTTGGAATGTTGTCAACGATTTGAGATAAAGCCTTCAAACTTTGTGTAACGTACTTGTTCCGGCTTATAGGTACTGTTAACTGGATAAGTTTTGTTTTGAAGCTTTTAAAATGGTTGGAGGAACAGTAATGCCGTTTCATAGTTTTGGTTTTTTAAGTGTTCATGTCTGTAGACATTGGTCATTGTTGGTTGGTTTGGAGGAGCTCGTGGCTAAATAATAACAGCCGCACGGGTCGATCTTCAAGGTTAAGCCGTGCTTGCCGAGGTTGGTCCGTAGATGGGTGACCATAATTACATACCGAGTTTCCTCCGTGCCTCGGAAAGCACGTTAAGCCGTTGGTCTCGGCTGTCATTTGTAGATCTTTGACAGTCGTTACGAGTAGTCAGAAGCCAAAAAGTCTGACATCCAGTCTTACCAAGGGGTATCGTATTACCCAGATACTGGGTTGTGGAGGTCAGATAGGCAGTCGCTTCATGTAAAATACTGGTACTCAGCTGCATCCGGTTAGACTGGAAGCCGACCCCAACATAGTTTGGGAAAAGGCTAGGCAGATGATGATGTCTGTAGACAAGGTCAGCAATAAAATTGTGTGACATAGTATAAATAAAAATACAAATATTTCACAGACACGCTAATCATCACTCACCATCATTCTCTTGCTCTAATTCCAATTTATTTGGGGTCGGCGCAGCATGTCTCCTCCTTCTATTATTCTCTGTACCGCCCTTAATACACAATATACTATTGTGACCACGTCCTGAAATTTGACGAGGTTGCAAAACAACACCTTGTATGTATTGATTGATTGAGTAAATATAATGCATTATTAACATGCCTATTAACTCAAAGTAATCAAATTGCATCGCGTCCAATTACGTTATCCGTAATCAGCTGTTATTAATTGGTTTATCTAAACATGTTGATGTATGGCCATCAGACTACAGCGGTGTTAACTGATTTACAACCTCTTGCGGTGCAATTAAATTATATAATTTAAGCACCAGCAAAGATTGGCCAGTGCACTGTTAGGGATTAGATAGTTCCCCAACATATTACATCGCCTTTCAAACTCATCGCATTTCATTTTATTCCATTTGATAATAGGGGATGATCACAATTTTTTTTCTTCGTCTATCGGGTAGATTATTGAAAAGTATTGGACACGTATTTTTTTTTTTTTCACGTGTTCATTAAATTACGGAGACATATTGAGTTGAAATGGCGCATGACGTCACGTGTAGGTAATTTTTATACCTACTTGTGACGTAGTGAGCCCCCACTCTCCAACTTTAATGAGTTTTAACTGAGTATTTTTTTGATATTTTGATAAAACAAAAAATACGTGTCTAATATTTTTGTATTACCTGTCTGACGGACTAAATATAATTTCGTTTTCTTTACCAAGTCTTCATCCCACTTTACCAACCGTAAAAAAAAAATAAGGTACCAACACCGACGCGAAAACGCACGAACGAACCCCCCATAGAAATTTTTCACCATTTTTTTTTCAATCAGCTGGTTCTTACAAAAGTGCAATACCTACACGGTCAAAATACATGGGGGGTTCAAAATGATGTAATGACTACGTGGTTTGCGTTTCGCGCCGGTGTCCCTTATATCCCGTAGATACGGGTGTTATTATCCATCAATCCAGAACACAATAATTATATGTGGGTAGTGCCAGAAATATTTTATTTTTGTACGGAATACTTCCCCAGCCTTTCTCAGTAACTCTTCAACTACACATGTCATATTTAATCAACTTACGATATTTCTGTACTTTCAAAGAAAACCAGGCTTACAAACGTCCATTTTGTCTGTACTAATATATTCAGCGAATATGATCCTTCATAAATGAGCGGGTTCGTCTGAATACCGTCTTGAGAGCCTTGTGCAAGACTACAGACTGGCACATGAGATTCCATATAATATTCATTCACTTATTCCTGGAGTTTCTCAAATGTAAGATACATTTGAGGATGTCTTGTTCTCTGAATTTACTAAGTGGAGATGTCTATTGTGAGAACTTAATTAGGTCACAAATATGAAAAGCTACATCAATGGATAGTTTTGTAAATCAATAAAATATTTTGGTTTTTTTTTCTTCAATTAATTGACCTAACACCATTAATTATTTTTGCAAGTGTTTAACAAAATCTACATTGATAGTTTATAGATCTTTGGACTTCGGTACACTTACTTTTTATGTGTTCTATCTTTTCATGTGAGGAAAGATAATTCTGCGTCCTGAATCGGTTCTCAATCGGTTGTTCAGCAATTGAATGAAACGTATTTCAAATCTCGTAATTTAGATTAAGGCTATATTATGACCTACATTACCAAACGTTAGCCAAACCCGAATCTGACAAATTAATGTGAGCATCACTTATAATAGAACACAGGGTAGCAAAACAAATGTTTACGAAAGAAATTTAATGTTGTGTGTTGTTGTTTCTAATGTTAACTTCTTCAGTGTAAGAACACAAGAAGGAAGAAAGACAAAAAAGAAAAGAAAAAAATAGGAAAAATATTAATTTGGCACATGCGGTACTAGTGCACACAACAAAAAAACAAAAAAAATATACCTTAATCTAAACAGAAAAAAAAGATTATATGTGTCTAACCTCACAGCTCCATCAAATAGGCTCATTGCAGAATCAGCTCTATGTTTACGTAATTAGTATCGCGTTTGTTGCTAATTAACTCAAGACATTACTGAGAACTGACTGACTTGCTACTGTTGGCTTTGAGTCTCTATACATTCTATTATGTCACGTCTTTAAGGTTACTTATGTCAGTGAATACAGAATTCTAGTTTTCTCCATGGTTTCTGTTCTGTACCTAGGTCTAATTATTCAGGTTTTGATTTCATTGTAACTCAGTTCTGCGTTTATAATTGTAGTCTGGAGATTAATTAGACATTATTATGCTACGTTATTATGAAATAAAGTAGCTTATAGCAACAGTCTTTATAGCAATTATAGCCTAGTGATGTGACCGTCGGATTTCCAAATCAAAGATCTCGAGTTCGAACCCAAGCCACGCACCTCTGATTTTTCGGATTCATGTGCGTATTGTATAATTATCACTTGAAAACATCGTGAGGGAACCAAGGCAGCATGCATGAGAGATATTTCTCGACGGCATGTTTAGGCAAGTTAGAGACCCATCATCATCTGCCTAGCCTTTTCCCAAACTTACTTGGGGTCGGCTTCCAGTCTAACCAGATGCAGCTGAGTACCAGTATTTTACATGAAGCGACTGCCTATCTAACCTCCACAACGCAGTAACTGGGAAATACGATACCCCTTGGTAAGACTGGATAACAGACTTTTGGCTTCTGACTACTCGTAACGACTGTCAAAGATCTACAAATGACAGCCGGGACCAACGGCTTAACGTGCTTTCCGAGGCACGGAGGAAACTCGGTATGTAATTATGGTCACCCATCCACGGACCAACCTCGGCAAGCACGGCTTAACCTTAAAGATCGACCCGTGCGGCTGTTATTATTTAGCCACGAGCTCCTCTTAAGTTAGAGACCCAAGGGTGGCATAAAAACTCTCGACACCAGGTTAGGCGCTAACCACAGTAAAAGAAGAAGAGAAAGATAACAAAAATGGTCCTTAACCTACCTTTTCGTTACCCACTTGTGACAAGAAAACCGAAAACAATTTTAACAGCTGCCTTATTTAGTAATAACAGCAAAATTTAAAAATTTGATGGTAACCCTATGCCTCATTTTCTAAACAGAATATTTCTCAAAACAAGCCTAAAGATACAGCTTTAAAAAGACTTTATGTTGTAATAACACTTCATATTGTAAGCAAAATTACATTATCCCATGAGAAAAATCGGCTTACAACTATACCAAGCGCTTTACTTGAAAACTTTCGAAGCACACCGAAGGACATCCCCGATGAATAAAAATACGAGCCTCAACTCGATCCAAGTTGGCAGACAAGCTCACTTCTAACTTAAGAATACAATATTTCCTCACCAACTTTATTTTGCGGTAGATATCTAAAATGAACAATTTTTATAAGAACAGTCTGCGAAGGTAATAAACTTTTCGAATTTTGAAAATTAAATCCGTGGTCTCGGCTCCAAAAGGAATGTTGGCCACCTGAAATCCGAGAAGGTTTTAATCATAAAAACTTATTGTTGAGCCAATCTTGTAATTGTGATTAAAAACTGTTCCTTTCAAATTATTTGCGTAGAGTATTTTCAATCAATCGAATTTAAGTTACGTGTATTTCATGCGTTTGTGCAAACCTGCAGATTAAAACACACCACGAAAATTAATTTTATAAATGATTAATTAAAGCAGCGAGAATTTGTCTACGGGAATGAAAATTCAGGACAGCGACGAGTGACACGGTTGCAGTTATTAAATCATGAAATATTCATCGAGTAATTTTTTGGTTTGCTGTGTATTTATCGTGAAAGATATATCTATATTTACAAAATACAAATAAATAAAATTGGACTGTCTGTGCAATTTTGAAATAACAGCTTTTAACTGAATGCGTATGAAAGTGTAAACGGTAAAACAAACAAAAATACATTATTATCTGTCTGTCTGCCTGTGTGTTTGTTCCGGCTTATCATAGACACAACACGATCGATTTTGATAGGACTTTAACTGGCAAATAGCTGATGTCAAAACGAGTGACTTGGACTACTATTATTTTAGAAAAGGATACCTAAAGGTTCCCTGCAAAACCCTTGATTAAAATCTGATTCAAATAGTAGGGATATAATATTACGAAGGTTGCGGGCAACATCCATACTTCCATATCCATACTAATATTATAAATGCGAAAGTCACTCTGTTTGTTTGTTTGTTTGTTACCTTTCACGACTAAACGGCTGATCGGATATTAATTAAATTTGCCAATAAGATAGATTTCAACCAGGGGAAGGACATAGGCTATATAGCATCACGCTACGACCAATAGGAGCGTAGCAGCAATGAAAAATGTTGCGAAAACGGGAAAATGTGACGCAGACGAAGTTGCGCGGGACAGCTAGTCTAGTAATAAATGGAAATGTAAAATTTTGTGTGATGTGAACAATTTTAACTTGTGTGATTAGTGAATGAAAAATAAAATTATGTTGTTAATAATTTTACCTTGCTTTCAGTGTCATAAATTGAATTCCGTGATTGTTGTATTGTAATATCATGCATAGACTTGAATTGTTCTAGCATCATATCTAGGTGTCATAGGTAAATTCTTGATTAATAATAGGATACCGCACTGAAATTACTATGAGGATATGAGGAAGTAATAAGTAGGTAAGCGTTGATGTCGGATACTTTCACCAAGGAAAGGGTCTCCTTACTGATATATAGGTAAATTTTAATTGATTATTTATGTCTTTTGTGACCACCTCCTGAAATTTGACGAGGATGCAAAACAACACCTTGTATAAGAAAAAAATAAAAATTACCTACATATTTTATTATTGATTCGGGACGAGAATCATTAGCATAGGGACCTCCTTGAATTTGACGAAGATGCAACACAACACCTTGTAAAAGTATACGGTGTGCTTGCATCTAAAAAAATTTAGTTGACGCAAAAATCATCATCTAAAATACTGCCATTCCATATTCAGAATAACCAAACAAACATTTTCTTGGTTTAGAGCCATGTTTAAAATGTCGATTATCCCCCCCAAATACTCTACAGGGAGGAGAAAACTGACAGACTAAATTGAGTTTGTGGAATAGAACAGGTGAAAACTTGTTTTACAAAACGAAGACAGTGTTCTGTAAACATCGAAGTGCCGATAGTTATGTACTGTTTTCTCTGTACCTCTATCTGTGTGTAGGGTTGGTATAGACGCAACCATACGACAAAAAATAGGCTTCGTTCCAACTTTTTCGACTAATAATTTTTCGTCGTCCCTAGTCGTATGATTTTGTACCAAATATGTTAACAATTCTGGCCTCCTGGTAGTTTGTGAGACTTTATTATACTTGTTTCTCATTTCGTACTTTTTCTTGCCAATTTTTCACTAAGTAATCTTCAAAAAAATATTCCCATTAGTTCTACCGTAGAACTAGCGGGAATGAACCAAATTTTTTTACCACTACTCCTACAATTTGAGGTGGTTCAAAATCGTAGATCTAAAGGGAAAAATATTCCCACTAGTTCTACCGTAGAACTTTTTGGTAGAACTAGTGGAAACGAACCAAAAATAGTGTCGCCGTGCAGTTACTATTGGAATTATATCGCTGCAGGTGTTTAGAATTTATCATCATCAGCCTGCAACAGTCCACTGCTGGACATAGGCCTTTTCAATCGCACGTTACTCAACTCGATTCTCGGCAACTCTCATCCAGTTGCTACCAGGCACCCTGCGCATTTCGTCGCTCCACCAAGCCTGATATTTTTCACCTGGGTGAAGTGTATATTTGTGTGTATTTCAAATCCTGATATGAGCTTATATTATGATTTTTTTTCATTCATTCCACTAAATAAATATTTGCATCAAAACTTAGTACGGCATTTTACAATTCTTTTGAAGTATTTCAGCAGCAAACAATCTAGAATTCTTATGCATCTGCTGTGCCATGAAGAAGTTTTACACTTTATTGTGTTTCATTAGTTTAAATTTTCCTGAATTTCTCGACTGAAGAAACACTACTTCGAGAAGATTCGACTCAACGTACCTACAGTAGAAATAGAAACTCGGTAAAACTTGAATGGACGAAAACTTCCACAAGGATTTCAGCTTCAAGCTTTAAATAAAGACACCAAAACACTATTACGCACCACATTTTATTTTATACCTCAGTGGCAAATAACATTACACACACATTCAAATTACTCCTGCGCAAATAACCCAAGCGTATTGAATGGCACATTCCAAATGTACGCTGTACAGTAATATTATGTACATACACGATTCCACCGTATAATAGAACAAGGGATCATAGAAATAGGAAAATTTCTATTATAATAGGAACATATTGCCTTTCGGGGAGCAGGAAAACTCACTTTTGGCATATCGGAGAATCGTTGGGAGAAACTCCTTACATTATATCGAATTTGAAATATGGCAAGATTTTGTATTGGAGAATTTTAAATTCTTTCGATGTTTGAAGAAGATTTCGTTTTGCTATGGATGAATTTTTAGCAGGTAGGAATATTAGTTTTATACTGTAGGATTTCAAGTGGTATATTATAAATTTAGTTATGAAACTTGAAACGTAAATCTGAATCGTAACTTGATGAAATGATTGTCTCTAAAAGACCTTCTTTTTTTTTCGTACATTGAATACTAATATACCTAATCTAATATATAAAATGCTCGTGTCGCGGTGTTTGTTACCAAACTCCTCCGGAACGGCTGAACCGATTTGTACGAAATTTTTTGTGCATTGCGGGTAGGTCTGAGAATCGGCCAACCTCTATTTTTCATAATCCTAAAACTCATCAAAATTTTCACGCGAACGAAGTCGCGGACAGCAGCTAGTACTAAGAATATTATAAAGAGTTAAGTTTGTATGTAAAGGCTTTTTTCGGAACTACTGAGCACATTTTCCTTCGAGTGTCCTAGCCTATATTAAAACGTTGCCGTTTGTAAATTTTCATGCATAACGGAGCAAAGAAGCGAGCAAAAGCTAGTGTAAATAATACAGTTTACTTTAACCGTCCACCGATATCAGTTTAAAACCCAGAGAAGGAATATGAAGTAGTTTTACCAGCAAAATTAAAAATATTATCGCGATCCATTCCGATCTTATCCGATCTTATCTAGGTCGTGTTTTTTTATAGGGAATCCGTATTGAGGGCACATTTAGACTAGCTCTTTGATTTGGTTACATCCCATTACTTTCAAACATCTACGTCTTCGGTCCACAGACAAGTGCAGTTCAAATTAATGAAGTTGTTTTATAAATGAATTAAGAAATTATTGATTAATGGGTTAATGACTATAATTAGGAAACGACTTGGTGGCTGCATTTTAAGAACGATTAGTGATTGAAGAGTTGCATGGATATATTTAGATGCATCAACCAACAGCTGGATGAACAGGTTGCTCAACAATAGCCTTAAGCATCATCACTTTGCCAAAATTATTATAGCTATTTTCATCATACTGGGGCTTCATTGAACCGTGGCTGCAACTAACACACATCTTACACAACACAAACTAAAACCGTTACAACTGTCGTCCATGCAAATATTGGTTCCGTACCCATAACCAATCATAATTGCCTACAACCGAGCTCACACATATTTCAACCCTTCAAATCGATTTTCCACAAACGGAACCCTTGACGGACGTCAAGATAAGCGTAAAATAGACGCCTGTCTGTCGCCTATAACATTACGCCATATTGGGGCTATTGAAGGATTTATTGAGCAATAGATAATTCTCGTAGTACGTATGAGAGTCGTTGTCAACTTTATGGGTATCGACTGTGCTGCAATTTTCTTTTTTTTTAATGCAACTTCTTGATGTCCTGATGTTGTGTGGTTGCCAGGATTTTTTAAGGGCCTGTTTAGCGCCGTTGACCTTTGTCAAACAAATGTGTGTCACGCTCTCGTCAATTAGAGGGTATTTAAAAAAAAACAACGTAAAAACAGTACAACAGTAAAAACAACTAAATATTTGCAACAAAAAAACTTCAAAATCATCGTCGTCCCCTTTTTACTTTACATTCTGACTTATTTTTAAGTTTTTGCAAGTTAAAAATTATGCAGCTTGCATCTGTTATTTCAGGGTGAGTGTCAGAAGGATAGTTGGCATCGTGGGAAAAACCTGGATGAGGCTGGCACAGGATGACAGGACCGTGGAGATGGTCCCAAGAAAATGGCGGCCAAGCCCAGCAGTGGGTTAATTTGGGATGATTATGTTGATTATCAGAAGGATCAAGGGTATGGTGTACGGACGGAAGGATCTATACTTTTAAACTAGTGAATATTATTAATGTAGTAAGGTAAAAAGGAAATTTTACCAAGTCAAAATTAATTACTGTTGAAACTCTGGGGTCGTGGGGTCCGAGTGCTCAGAGCCTTTTTAAGAAAATTTGAAACGCCTAGTTGACGCTTTCCGTGACCTGAGGGCTGGCTTTTACTTTGGCCAGAGGCTAAGTATTGCCATACAACGTGGCAATGCTGCCAGTCTCTTAGGCACATTACCAGCTGACAGCGTTGAGGAGGAGTTTTTTGACGCCCTTTTATAGTTTATTTGCTATTTTAGTTATTTAATTTATTGGTTTGTTAATCGTCGTAATATAGGTAGTAGTTTCCCATGAACAAAGTACTTTTCTCCAATTTAATGCTACTGGTAATTCTAAATCAAAATAAATACTGTGTAGGGCGGGTGGACAAGATCTAGTTTCTCGAGATGATGAATATTATGTAACCGTGTAGGTATTATGTAGTCAGTATTAAATGGTAAGCAGGGCCGTTTTCGTCCAGACAGATCAATAAATAAATATTTGGGTTTGATGATATTCCAATGTAGTTTTTTTAGTACCGTATAGGTTTTCAATAATTCATACGTTCTATTTATAACGTTTAGAATGAGGTCAAAGGAATAGCGAGTAGCGTTGGACGCTACTACAGTACAGGTGGTTACTATGACGTTTTAAAGCAGTATTCTTATTCCAGTGTGTGAAAGAGACGGAGCTATAGATTACATCTAGCGCCATCTCTTTCTCACTTTGAAATAAGAATAAACAAAACTGCTTTAGGATGTCATGGTAGTCCACCAGTACAGTACTTTCCCGTAACTGGGAAAATAGTGTTGGTAGTCCGGTGGTGAGATAGGCAGACGACATTGTTGCCCTTGGGGAAAACGATGAATAGGGGATGATCACCTTTTTTTTTTCTTTGTCCGTCGGGTAGTTTATTGAAAAGTATTGGACACGTATTTTTTCTTTTTTCACGTGGTCATAAAATAACGGAGATATATTGAGTTGAAATGGCGCATGACGCCACATGTAGGTAAGTTTTATACCTACTTGTGACGTAGTGAGCCCCCACTCTCCAACTTTAATGAGTTTTTACTTAGTAATTTTATGATATTTTGATAAAACAAAAAATACGTGTCTACTATTTTTGTATTACCTGTCTGACGGACAAAATAGAATGTCGTTTTCTTTACCCAGTCCGCACCCCTATTGGCAAGGAACAGACAGACTTATTCCCATTCCAACTGGGAGAATTTAGGCTGTGGCTGATGATGATGATGATACTTTTTTTTTTATACGTTGCCCCTGACTAGGCATTTCGTTTACAAACATTTCACAAGTCACATATCACAAACACCCAGACCCGGAACAACTATCTGTAGGCCATACTAATATTTGTTCCGTGCGGGGATCGAACCCGCGACACGCAGTGCGGCAGTAAATCGCTCAGCCACTGCGCCAACCGTGTCGCCGTATTTTGAGCGTTGCGTGATATTATTTTTTTATTAGGTAACTTCCAACCTAGCTGTAGCATATAACAAAGGCAATTCAAATACTTATCACTGCCTTATTGTTATTGTGGTCGCAAGTTTGACTGCTGAACGTGGGCCTGGGTTTTTCCATCAGAAATTTATCAGTAGGTAGCAGCCACGGGGTCTGGATCTGTGCCCAGTTGATGGTCATAGGCTCGCCTCCTATTCAAAATCAAAATATTTTATTTTACATAGGCTTACATGGGCACTTATAAAACGTTGACAAAAGGTGCACGTTTCGGGTTGGTTGTTTCATGTGGAGAAGAACCGGCAAGAAACTTCATGGTTACTCTTTTAAAATCATTTGGTTTTACAATATTTGAAGTTATAGCGTTGGTACTTAAGTATGGGAGGACAGCGTTGGCCCGACAATAAGTCGTTGCTTACTACAAAAGGTAGAAGAAGAAAAAAAAAATGGGACTTTATCAGAACTGACGACATGTGGGGCGTACTTTTAATATAACATAAAATTCATTTATTTTCAGGCAACTTTGGCCCATAGATAAATACCTTACAGACTAACTTATATATCGTAAAAATACAACTCCTGTTAGTTAGGTAGTTAGTTGAAACTCAAAAACTATGTTTGTATCACTTCACTGCACTATGACACTTTGTGTTCATGTGGCACTTGCCCTTGGAAGCTTCGGAACACCACTCCGTTCGGCCAAAAGACCTCTTCCAAGGCAAGTTCAGATCAAAATCAATTCAAATCATTTATTTCATCCATAATGTACACTTAACAGGTGGTCAAACAAAAAATAATATACTCAACTATGGACCCTGTCGGGAACAGCAAGTTTTAAATAAATAGCACGTAGGTATTAGGTACACTTCTGCTGTTCCTTTGGGATGTTATATTATGTTTCAAATACTTAAAATGTACGGGAAAAAAATAACAACATCGCAATCTTCTTGGTCCTACTATTCGTTTATCCACGCAAGTATTGACTTTCCAGTTCCTCTTCTGTCTTAATTTTAAATTAAAGTCTTTATTATATACAGCCTACGTAACTACAATATCGTATCGATTGGGATCATAAATTGACAATTCAATCAACAGTTGAAAATGATAAAACGCTGTCCGTTTCAATTATTTAAGTCCGTGGTGCTTGGCCCCTCGCAGCGTAAGTAATAAAATGTAGTGTGCGTTAGAAATCTGGCAACATGTGAAACAGGTTTCTAGTTCTTTAGTCTGTTGTCATGCGTCCATCCCATTTGTTACCTTTTTTACTCGGCTCTTATCTTGGTGTTATTATTGTGTAGTATTTTTATTTGTTCTTATTATTGCTGTAGACAATATTATATTTTATTTAAGTACCCGTTTCACATACACGTACACTCTGATACAAAGTATGAAACTGTTTTACATCCGTCACATCACCTTCGTAGGTCCAGTTGAAAACCAGCATCGGGCCTAGCACTGCCCATTTTGCTGAACTGGCCCTATTAGGCGTAGACGTGAGACACACAATAGTTATGCCTTTTTTTTTTGTTTATATTTAAGTATTTTTTGTTAGATTTTGTTTAATATTCTGTGCCCTTGTGGCATGTGCCAAATAAATTGATTTTCTTTCTTTCTCTTTCTTGCAATAACCATCTGTCAGCAAATGTGTATCACGTCAAACTTGGCAGTTTGTATTATTTAGCTATATGGCTAGGTGATTCTCACTCGACACCGCTCGTCCGCGCGGTCGGAAGGACTCCACGCTGTCGAAAGGAGGCGGCGCGGCGTGGTAAAGCGAATTATGACCAGTGCGCGACGCCGAAAGGCATTGAACATCGACCGTTGGGCAGTGTACGAGGCGTCGAATTTCATATAAGTGACATCGGTGTCGACTGAAAGCACGTCACTGATAGATGGGATCACAGTTCTTTAATCAACTGACCATAAAGAGGGGTGTTATAAGTTTGAAGTGTGTATCTGTATGTCTGTGGTATGGCTCTTGAACGGATAAACAGATTTTGATTAAGTTTTTTTGTTTGTTTATATCTTTTTGTAGCCTATTTTCCCACGTGTTACCTGAAGTATTTAAAATCAACATCAAAGAAAACTGACACATATTTGATCACACATTCAAAGCATTTTCTTTTACCGCAGACAACCTTGAATGAAAACTTTTCACTTGAACTTCTCTTGTGGGTAGTAAAATGACCCTTGTAGTACTTAAGTGTTCAGCCAATCAAGATGCATGAATGGTTTCTTTTGTTGAGGGTTCATTGACCGGCTGCTGCTTGAGATTGATTACGTAAATATATATCAATTCGATCCTCTCAAGTTTCAAGGCGATTGAAATTGGAATTGATTGCAACCAAGCTTTGCGATGAGTGAAAAAAAATGTTAAAGTGAAGGATTTAAAATTATTTTATGTTACTTATAAAAAAAAAAATATGTTGGTCGAAAGCACGTGATACCGTTGTTCTCGCCCGACTATCAGCTTTCAAAAATCTATAAAAAAAAAAAACAAATCAGAATAACCGGATTTTCAGACTTTGGAAGTCGGTTTAGTTAGGAAGTTAAGCCAAAAGGCAAGGCAGATCTAGATTTCGATAATATTAAAGTCATCATCAGTAAGAAGAAGACAGAAGATGGTTTTTGCTACCTCGCTTTTGCTTTTGTATCCATGTTACGTTGTTTTTATGGCCATTTTCCAGACACGTAGCTACTCATGCTTTTTTCCATGAGGGTAGGTAGAAATTCAGTGTTCTCAAAGTTCTTTTATTTTTTAAGAGTTTTTTTTTTTTAATTTTAGATATTACTTGTAATTTCTTGTTTAAATTTAATTTTATTTTTGTACACCACTTTTACTATTTTTTTATCTGTAAATAAAATAAAATAATAAAATTTATTTAAAAAGTATTACAAAAAGTGTAAATTTATGCGCAGTAGTATTATTTTTCAAACAATGGTATAAAATTAAATAATAATTGTAGAGCACTGAAATTGAAGAGCAGGGCTTCCTAGCACAGTTATATAATTTACTTAAAAGGAGGACCCTATGTAAGATTTACTGTAAAAGTTGTACAAGTTTCTGCAATAAACCTTTTTTTTTTACTCTAGATTGCCGCTTGCTACGATCCCTTCATACTCCTAGTCTCGTCCATGTTCATACATCTGGTTGAGATTGTGTGTTAAAATGCCATAAATAGCGATACACTTTCGCCTTTTATTATCTTTTCTGTACTTTATATTACTGATAGTTTCAGATATACCCCGCAGATGTGGCTGAGCATAACACTTACCGCCCGGACTGGAAGTGGCCTTAAAATACAGAGTTAGGCAATGTGTACCCCAATGTCCTTAGTAATTGGGTTGAAAAGTGGTCGACCGTCAGTGAGCACGTTAGCACATAGCAAAACTAAAACTGTTAACCTACTATTAACGAGATTCTTTCAATTGTTTTTTTTTCGAAAACTACTTATTAAAAATTTCGAGTTCACGGGGTCCAGACAAAGAGATTGTATAAATGAAATCGTTGATAGGAATATGTTGCGTTGATATAGCAACCGAAGAGTTTATTTCAATCCTGTAATAGTCATTGTTGATATTTCTACATTCTAGGTCCTCATAGGTCTCGGAATCCTGAATTAATAAAAAAAGTTAAGACCACTCAAGTGTTCAATATTAACTATTATTTTCAGTTTAAAGTACTTTTAAAAGATCATCCTCTGCCTTGCCTTTTCCCAACTATGCTGGGGTCGGATTCAAGGATTCCAAGATCTACAAAAATCTATTTAAAAAAAAAGCTAACAAATCTGCTACTGGACAAGTGTTATTAAGAAAGTAAAGATCTTGTTTATGACAAAATTTTCTGTTAACGGGGTGTGTGTTGCTTCCATGTGATTTAATTTAGTAACATTTATATTTTTACTGTTTATTGCAATTCTAATGTTATTTTTTTTTGCCATTTTATTGACATTTGTAATTGAATTTTCTAACATTAATTTTTCCAACATTCAAATTTAATTTTTTGACATTTGATAATTTTGCAAAATGTATCGGGACGCTCATCAAACTGATCATCATATTTTGTATACCTACATTATTGGCAAAAAAACGATTTCTATTTCTACAAATGACAGCCGAGACCAACAGCTTAACATATTTTCACAAACCAACCAAGGCAAGCACTGCTAAACCCGATGATTGATCCCTAAAATCGGAACATTTTGCTTAATTTACACACAAACCTAAACATTAAGTAGAATATGACTAATAGGACAATAACACCACAGTCTTGATACAATAATAAATTACGCTAGGGTCGTCCCTAATCCTATAGTTTATGACCAAGATAGTTTAGGCTGTGGTTGTCAAATGGCCGAAAACAGAAGATTTTGATCAATTTGCTATGTCGTTTTATTTATTGTTGTCTTGTCAAGAAGACTTTGGTATTCTTTCACATTTTCTGGGATATTTTCTTATGCTGTATTTTATTCAATACTCAGTCATACTGATTGCTGGTCCACTTAGTAGTATTAAATAGTTATTTGTACTTACCTTTTGCTTTTGGGTGAGCTTGTACCTAAATTTCATGTGCTCCACAGACATATCGAAGCTAAAACTATATTATTCTATAGTATGATATTCGATAGTATTTCATAGTATAATAGTAAGTTCTTGGCTGGTCTTTTGTAAATAGGATTCTTTCTGTCATCATTCTCCTGTTTTAATCCCAATTTATTTGGGGTCAGCGGAGCAATTCTTCTTCCTACATTCTTCTTAATAAATTGCCAGCATCTCAATACTGGGGGACTATAAAATAGGCAAGGTTATACGGTATATCTTTTCTTTGTACATCTCGTTTGAAGAGAGTTACCTCTCTGCGAATCTTACATCTATGAAAACAAAAAGAAAATCGCCTATATTATTGATTCTAGTTAACTTTGAGCCTAATCACCCCAATATCGTTAATCCCTAAATATAATCGTAAATAACCTTAAACTCCTGACCGACGGGACAACGGAGGCTTAACTGAACTATCCCTTCTCAATGAAAATTGACATGCAAATAAGCTGTTACCGTTATCACGACAGTAACAATTAGACGAAGGGTTAGTCGTTATAGAGGTTCTGAAAGTTATGATTATTGTGTTAGGAGTATCAATTTTATGCATATTAAGCTTATAGTTAGTGCTCAAGGGACTAACTATTTTCTATCAATTAACAGTGTTTAACTGTTCATAATCGTAAAAGCTGGCCTTAGGCTTCTCAAATTACACTGAAACATTCGAAGTAAAATTATCTTCTCTGGTAAACTTGTATTTGACTTGGAAGGAATAGAGTTCTATACAATTTATTTTGTATTGGGCTCAGAAAACTTTTGACAAGCAGATCAGAGAGTAATCTTTCATTGTTAGTTAGAGACAAACGGTCTAATAAGTGTATAATTGACTAGCTCACGGCTTCGCCTGCATGGAGTTCGGTATTTTTTCGATGAAATTAGTCTACTGTGTTAAAATATCCCGTGTTAATCTAGGTTATAAAATGTCTGTGTGCCAAATACCAAGTGCCAAATTCCATCCATTCCTCCATTTTACAAACTTTTACATTTATAATTAAATAGTTCCTACTTTTTTTTTTTCGCATGGTGTCGATTCGTGTATCCTTAACGAACTTCGATACGCGTTCAGTTGACATGCTGGTATGGCCGGCTGCTTTAGTGTGCATAATGCTTTTGCTCCATTATGTAATCAATCAATCAAATCATTTAATCATACCTGTATATACCTGTAATGATACAGTGCAGTGGGTGAACACCTGTAAAAGCATAATTGCTGTGCCTTTAGTCAGGCTTGGAGTATACCTACGACGAAGAGGTAATTTCATCGAAAGCCACCACTGGGGTTCGTCTCAGAATGTATGCCTATGTGGTTCGGCTTCAAACGACTGTGTCATGTGTGTACAAGGTATTGTATCTGTCGTATCTACCTTGCTATATTGTACCTATTCGCAGAATAAATCATTCTTGGTAACGTTTGTGGACATTTTAAAGAGGAATGGTTTATTTTATGTGTTTTTTGTAACTGTTTCTTATAAAATTATGTATTAATTTTTATGGATAAAATTCCACACCAGCAGAGCTGTAGGCTTACATTTTTAATAGATTATGAGCTTTTTCACCGATGGAACGGTAACCGTTACTAGTGATAACAACTACAGTACGATTTCAGTATTCTTAGTCGTGAACTGAACTAGGTCCGACTTTACCACGCCTACATTTCGCCCTGACAGTGTTTCCAGTGCCTAGAAGTACCGTAAAACTATTAATTATATACAGGATGTTTGGTGCATCGTTTGCCAAATCGAATAGGCCGAAAGGAGAGGTCATTTGCTATCTCTTCACGCCCTTTAACTCATTTCTTGCCACACCGGTTTTTTTATAACAACTTTTTAAATTGTATTTTGAAAAATTCCAAAATTAAACATTTTAGGTCAAATAAAAAAAGAAAGAATTTGTTTAAACTTAAAATTTCGATTTAATTTTGATGTGTACTGTTGTTTGATTCTATTAAATTCAAAATTATTTGTTAGGAACAATTTCTTTCTTTTTTAATAGCTCGTAAAGTTTTTGTAAAAGAAAAATAAAACTGTAAACTCAAATTTATTTATTTATTTATTTATTAGGTACACCAACAGCAATACATACAATTTATTACAGAAAACAATGAAATTAAAATAAAAGTGCTGGAACAAAAATGGAATAAAAATAAAAATGCTGGAATAAAACTTTAAATGGCTATAGCTTTTTATGGCTTGTTGTTGCAGCATCTATGCTTTATTATAAATATTTTTATGAGTTTTTCTGCAACCAACTGAATTAATATTAACATTTTCTAAAAGTCGCTACAACAATTAGAAACAAAGATTTTAATAGAAGGTAACTTATACATGCAGACACTATTAAGTTATGGATTATAAACAATTTCCTTATAAACTCACAACCATTAGGAAAAAAGCATTTTGGTAGAACTCAACAGGAAAAAACATAGGGGCACAGACAGGTAATCAGCGTTACCATATAAATTGCCTTTCAATCGAATGCAATTAATACCGACATCCGTCAAGTCGAGTACCGGTCGACGCCTCGTAAATATACTGCCTCGGACAATCATTTACGATGGTAAAATACCTGAAAATGTATGAGAGAAACGTATTTTTTAATTAACCATGGAATGTTTAATTGAAAATATTTTTCTGCAATTGTATTGACTCGTTTTTCGTCACTAAAAAGTTTTCTTTTTTATTTATTCAAAAGAACCGACAATTAGACTTTATTGTATATTACAAAAAAAAATTGGTTGTCTGTAAAGTCGGTTTACTGACGATAGTTGAACGTGACAACGCTATAGGGACGCGTGCCTCTCACTCGCTCTCATTGTGAGCGCATAACGTGAGCGGAGCGTAACGCAGTTTCTTGAAGTGTCACCCGGCAAACCAATTTATAAGACGTTGTCACGTCAAAATAGAATATGAGGAGTTAAAATACAAATGTGCAATTAAAACGTTCTCCACAGATACAAAACAAGTTGACTGCTCAAATTTTATTACGCGGACTGATAATTCTCATCCCCTATTGCATGTGACCTAACAATAACTGACAATGTATGTTGTATACTAATTTATTTTATGCTATTTGAGAGCTAATAACAGCTAATAAAGTCAACATTCACGGATTTGAAGGCTATTTACAAGTTTTCGCAAATAAACGCACTAAGAAAAAAAAACAACAAACGAAAAAGGTAGGTACAAAATACCACAAAAGTTACGAAACAAAAAAAAAACTACAAACTAAAACTACAAAAAAAAAAAAAACTACATTCAGACACAAACAAATCACTTACTCGTAAAAAAGCTTCTTACTTATAAGTGCTTGAGCCGAGAAACACTGGTGTTGAAAATGTCCAAATCATGTTCACTATAAAATATCTAGAGCATGCAGCCGAGCTCATCATAGATGTTGCCGTAGCACTCCTGCTGCTCCAGCAAATGACGGTTCTGAGTGACGAACAAGGAAAGGAGCATGGCAAAATGCTTTTCTGTACTGATAGATGAGGCTCAATCCTTATTCTTCAGGGTTAACAGGCGTACCTCATGTTTATGCTAACATTAAGTCATGGACTTATAGAAAAATACAGATAAGTAAGCTTTGAAATTCGGCATTCTTTGTTTTTTTTTCTGTATCATTTGTGCATTCACAAACTTATAAACTCTCATACATTAACAGCCAGACCCGGAACAATCATCTGTAGGCCATACAAATATAACAAATATTTGTTGATAGATATGGAACCCGCGACACGCATCGCAGCGCTAAAGTAGATACTTTTTCTTTGAAGCCTACATTATAAACCGAAATACAGGCATTGCCTAGTTCGGTTGCAGTGGCTACATCCATTTATTAGATACTAGTACTGCCAAAGTCTTTTCTGTAAAATATTGTTAAGTTTTTTGAGAAATAAATTTATTATAATATCAATCAAAATATCTTTTTATCGAATATAATAATAATTCTATTCGATAAAAAAACAAACCCCATTTTTATTCGACAAAATAAAACCAAAATTAATGAGATAAACCGAAGTTAAACTTACCAATGAAAAAAAAAGAAATGATTGCTCGGAACATTCTTGAAAAGCTGCATAAATAAAACGAAACGAGTCTACCTTAACAACAGATTAACAAAGCCACAAAGAACGACGATTTAAAGGTTTAATCATCCCCTTTTTCCTTGAAAATGAATCCAAAGAATTATGAAACCCTTCTCTTTCGATTTGGCTAATAGCTCGAGAGAAAAAAAACAGGTTGAGATACATTTCTTGAAAAAATTTCAGTTTGATTTGCTGCGGAAAGAATTTCTTCGGGTAGAAAAGAATAAATGAGTGGCAGATTGATTTTATGTATTTATATTTTGCTTATGAGTCGACGGATAGAGCAGAAAAATCGGTTCAAGGGTTTTTAATTATGTTTCTGATTCTTATAAAATAAGGTACGGACTACTTGCCATTTTATCAATTAACTCAAAGAAAGTGCTAGTAAAGAAACAGCATGTGAATTAGTCAACAATAACAATAGTAATTATTAACTAACAGAATTTAAAACAATAAAGTTTTACAAACATTAGAACAAAAACCATAATGATATTCTTGAAAATATTGTGCAATAATGCACTAAACCAGTACCACACTTAAAGTTATTTTATTATAGTAAAAAAACATACCAACAAAAATATTTCCCCCCAAAAATATAAGAGTGTACCTATACATTCTGTCTCCGGAAATCTGCGGAGTCAAAACTAGGAAATTCTACTCAGTGAATGCGAAAACTGTACTCAGGAACGGTTTCCGTTGCATGCTCACATTCACTCTTATCTTTCGCGACCTGAAAAGATATCTTTTAATGTCTTTCTGCCCCTTTTGAAACCGGTATCACTTTGGAGTGGCTTGCTACTCTCTTGTCTGTATAATGGTGGATTTTATTACGTGTTTGGTATAAAATTCTGTTGGAGACGAATGTTGTCTTAGTTTGCTCAGCATTACATTCATAAAATAAATATATTGATTAGAAATACTGCGATAAAAAGAAGATATGAGTCATTTATATTGCCTTAAAAATCTTTTTGTTCATCATTTGCCTAGCCTTTTCCTATGTTGGGGTCTTACAGTCTAACCAGATGCAGCTGAATACGAGTATTTTGTATAGAGAGACTGCCTCTTTGACCTCCACAACCCAGTTAGTACTGAGTAAAACGTTACCCCTTCGTAAGACTGGTTGTCAGACTTACGGACCACTGGCTACTTAACGACTGTCAAGGATCTACAATTGACAGCCGGGACCAACGGCTTAACGTGCTTTCCGAGATACGGAGAAAGCTGAGGATGTAATGGGTACTTGGGTAGCCACACATCCACGGACCAACCTTAGCAAGCACTGCTTTACCTGAAAATCATCCCGCGCAGCTGTTATTATTTGGCCACGAACTAAACTAAAACTAAACCCCATACTAGTTCGATAGATAATTATAGCAATAATTAAGTACCATCATACTAGGTTACAGGTTTAAGCCAATTGCCTTTTAAATACTACCTTTAAGGTAACTAGTGATGGGGGCCCGGGAGGGGGCTGAAATGGAGTGCTAATAATGGCCCCATTACGCCTCCTCCAGGCGAACATCAACCACTGCCGCTGTGCTCAGGATCTGTTGCTCCAGAGCATGGCGGAGTGGTTGATTAACGTCGCCGTGGTCGCTGAGCCGTACTTTGTCCCGCCCAGGGAAGACTGGGTGGAGGACCTGAGCGGCTCAGTGGCCATAATTTCGTCGGCCGCCGCCGGTACCCCGACCCTTGAGAGTGTCAGGAAGGGTCAGGGTTGCGTAGCAGCACGGTTCGGGGAGATCGTCGTAGCGGGAGTCTACTTCTCCCCGAGCCGAACTCTCGCCGAGTTCCACAACTCCCTCATGGAGTTGAGTGTCGTCATCCGAAGCTATTCTCTCCCCGTGCTTGTGCTCGGGGACTTCAATGCCAAAAACTTGGCTTGGGGTTCTCGTTGCACAGATGTGCGGGGTAGGATGGTGGAGGACTGGGCTCTGGAGGTGGGCCTGGTCGTCCTAAATCGGGGTTCTGTCCCCACGTGTGTGCGGATGCGGGGCGAGTCGGTGGTGGACATCTCGTTCGCTAGCCCCGCTCTGTCACCGTGTGTCGTTGACTGGCGCGTTATGGAGGGGGTGGAGACCTATTCCGACCACCGGTACATCCGGTTCGATGTCTCCGCCCAGGACTCAAGCGCGCCGGTCTCACAGGCCCCGAGTGGTCCGCGTTGGGCGCTGAAGCAGCTGGACCGGGAGCACCTCCTGGAAGCCTCGATAGTGCAGGCCTGGGTGACATCACCGAACAGGCCTGCCGACATCAACAACGAGGCAGGGTGGTTCCAGGAGGCCATGTCCGACATATGCGACGTGGCAATGCCCCGAGTTCGGCCAGGACGCGCCCGGCGTCAGGTGTACTGGTGGTCGCGAGAGCTGAAGTCTCTGCGCGAGGCGTGCGTCGCCGCGCGGCACCTGTACGCCAGGCATCGCAGGCTCCGCATCCGCCCTACGGATGCGGCAGCCATTGAGGCAGAGCTGTACGAGGGATACAGAGCAGCGAAGACCGCCCTCCAAGAGGCTGTCCAGCGGGCCAGGGACCTGGGCCGCGAGGAGATGCTGGGGACTCTCGACAGAGATCCGTGGGGGCGCCCTTACAAGAAGGTGCGCGACAAGCTCCGCACCTGGGCCCCCCCGCTGACGCAGAGTCTCCGCCCTCAGCTCGTGGAGGACGTGGTGAGCGCTCTGTTCCCTCTGCGAGGGGAATATCCTGCCTATGGCTCCGCCGCTTGCGATGCCAGATGTGGACCATATCGAGGACGATGACGACATTCCGGAAGTGACCGGGGTAGACCTGAAAGTGGCGGTAGGCAGGCTTAAAGCCAAAAATACCGCCCCGGGACCCGATGGCTTGCCTGGCAAAGCCTGGGTCCTGGCCTCGGAGGCTCTCGGGCCCCGACTGGAAGGGCTCTTAAGCGCATGCTTGGAGAGAGGCCAGTTCCCGCTTCGTTGGAAGACGGGGAAGCTGGTCCTCATCCGGAAGCCGGGGCGCCCTGCGGACTAACCGTCCGCATACCGGCCCATTGTGTTGCTCGACGAGGTGGGCAAGCTCTTTGAAAGAGTCATTGCGAACCGCCTCGCCGGGCACCTTGTGGGGATGGGGCCGGACCTTGCGGAACACCAATTTGGTTTCCGCAGGGGGCGCTCGACGGTGGACGCCATCATGCGCGTGAGGGCTCTCACGACGGGGGATGCAGTGTCTCGGGGTGGGGTCGTCTTGGCGGTGTCTATTGACATCGCCAACGCCTTCAACACCATGCCCTGGAGCTGCATAAGGGAGGCACTTCGGTATCATCGGGTGCCGACCTACCTTCGTCGTGTGGTCGGGGACTACCTGACGGATAGGGCCGTCATTTACCCCGGTCGCACCGGAGAATGGAATCGGCGAGAGGTGTCGTGCGGTGTTCCACAGGGATCGGTTCTGGGGCCGCCCTTGTGGAACATCGGCTACGACTGGGTGCTGCGCGCTGACCTCCCTAGTGGTGTCAGCGTAGTTTGCTACGCTGACGACACGCTGGTGCTGGCACAGGGGAGGTCGCACGAGGCGGCGGCCGAATTAATGACACGCGGGGTTGCGATAGTCGTGGAGAGAATCCGGCAACTGGGTCTCGAGGTGGCATTGCACAAGTCCGAGGCCATGTGCTTTCATGGGCCTCGGAATGCGCCACCGTCGGGATCCATACTGACGGTAGGAGGGGTTCCCATCGGCGTCGAGTCGACGCTGAAGTACCTAGGGCTCGACAGCCGGTGGAACTTCGTGGAGCACTTCCGACGTTTGGCCCCAAAACTGGAACGGGCAGGAGCTGCATTCAAGCGGCTCTTGCCCAACCTGGGGGGTCCAAACGCCTCCTGCCGGAGGCTCTACGCGGGGGTCGTGCGGTCCATGGCCCTTTATGGGGCCCCGGTGTGGGCGCGTTCTTTGAGGCGGCGAGCCGCCCATTACCTGAACGCGCCCCAGAAGGTGGTAGCCGTAAGGCTGATCCGGGGGTACCGCACGATCTCCGGCGAGGCGGCGAGCCTCTTGGCCGGATTGCCGCCATGGGATCTGGAGGCGATAGTCCTCGCGCGCCTGCACGAATGGCGCGCGGAGGCACTACGCCGGGGGGAAACTCCGCTGCCGCGGCAAATTGTCGCTCAGTGGACAGACCTCCGGCACGATCTCATGGCGACATGGAGACAGCGACTGTCGCAACCACGTGCAGGGCACGCCACAATAGTGGCGATAAGTCCCCTCTTTGAGGAGTGGCTAGAGAGGCGGCACGGCGCCCTCACCTTCCGCCTGACGCAGGTCCTCACCGGACACGGTTGTTTCGGGAGGTTCCTGCACCGAATCGGGCGGGAGGAAACGCCCGGGTGTTACCATTGCGAGGATCGGCCGGAGGACACGGTGGAGCACACCGTGGAGCTCTGCCCCGCTTGGGCTGAGCACCGCCGTGTCCTCGTAGCGGCGATTGGCGGCGGTGACCTCTCGCGTCCGGCCCTGGTTCAATCCATGGTCCGGAGCGAGAGGGAATGGGAAGCCGTCGCCTCCTTCTGCGAAGCAGTCATGCTAGCGAAGGAGGTGGCGGAACGTGAGAGGGAGAGAACCTCACGTCCCAGCCGCCGCGGGAGACGCCCCGGGCGTCGGGGGGCAACCAGTGGCCCCCGGCCACCGTAGGCGCGAGCCTGTGGACGGTGAGTAATGGGCTAGCTCACCGTCCGTCCGTCTCATGACGACAGGCCGTGTCGACGGCGCGTAAGTGTTCCACGCGCGCCTCAAGGAGATGTCAGCAAACAGGAAGGGGCCCGAGAGGGCCGATGCCTGCCAGGGCTGCGGGTTGTTCGAAAGAGATACCGCGGCCCTGGAACACAAAGGGCTTAGAAGGAACATGGGTGGGTTTTAGTCAGTCAAGTCTGACACTCCCTCCCGCTCCGCCCAGAGCGGGAGAAGTCATTTGATGATTTCCCATCCGCAAAAAAAAAAAAAAAAAAGGTAACTAGTGATAATAGGTGCGGCAGCCAACGCGAAGGTAGAGCTTTCTATTTTAATTCCTTCCAATGCATTAATCGTACTAATAAAGGTCCTTACCAATAACTATCAAAGAAAACTGTGAACTATCAGTCGAAATCAATTACGAATGATCATTGATCTCTGTCTAATCGCAGGGAAGGTCGAGTCGAATAATGATGTCACCTTCTATCCCTTAACCATACCGTTACATTACTGGCCATAATACCTTCCATATCCCTCCAATCGATTGATAAAGCAATTAAT